>SJXQ01009274.1:59743-194366 GCA_006408695.1 Aepyceros melampus | reverse complement strand
TGTTCATTGCAGCACTGTTTATAATAGCCAGGACATGGAAGCAACCTAGATGTCCATCAGCAGATGAATGGATAAGAAAGCTGTGGTACATATACACAATGGAGTATTACTCAGCTATTAAAAAGAATACATTTGAATCAGTTCTAATGCGGTGGATGATGCTGGAGCCGATTATACAGAGTGAAGTAAGCCAGGAAGAAAAACACCAATACAGTATACTTACACATATATATGGGATTTAGAAAGATGGTAATGATAAACCTATATGGAAGCCAGCAAAAGAGACATAGATGTATAGAACAGCCTTTTGGACTCTGGGGGAGAGGGAGAGGGTGGGATGGGTTGGCAGAGTGGCAATGTAACATGTGTGATATCATAAGTGAAATGAATCGCCGGTCTAGGTTTGATGCAGGTTGCAGGATGCTTGGGACTGATGCACAGAGATAATCCAGAGAGATGGTGTGGTGGGGGAGGGGGGAGGTGGGGGTCGGGATTGGGAGTTCATGTACACTCGTGGCTGATTCATGTCAATGTATAGCAAAACGAATACAGTATTGTAAAGCAAAACAAACTAAAAAATAAAAATTAATTAAAAAAAAGAAAATCATCAAGAAAATAATAAAGCATGAAATGTTACAAAGTTTGAGATTCAAATGAAAATTTTAAAAGCTATGCCTCTATGACATTCATATGGAAATATGAGTGATTTAAAATTGAAACCAGTACAATATTTTAAAGTAATTAGCCTCCAAAAATAAATAATTAAAAAATAATAATAATGATTACAATTAAAAAATAACAAAATTGAGCTTCAGATGCCTTTCATCAGTTGGAGTCTATAACTGTGTTGTGGAAGAAAGGTGGAGCGTGATGTGGGCAACCAGCAGCAAGAGGAAGTTGACTAGACATAATTGATCGTTTGCAGGGCGGGGAGGTGGTGGGGGAGCATGGGGCTTCTTGGGATACTCAAATGCTTAAACAACCTTATAGGAGAAATAGACATGAGATGATAGGATAACGATTCTCATCTTTTCCCCCTGAGGAACAGGAATTCCCTCGTTTTCAGCTCACTATTGATGCACATCGCAGCTTGAAGCTGGGGAAGAGGGTTGAGAGAGACCAACAAAAACAAGTTCACTTGAGCTACCAAGGAGAGGTGGTCACTTTGCAATGAAGAAAGAAATGAGTTTCTCCTGCATTCTCTTTCTGGGTACCACCAGGGGTGTTGGCAGCTCCCAAGCTAACAATCAAGTCACACCACTTACTTCTATTTTCCAATGCTGTTCATTTGCTTCCCTATCAGCTGTCACCATCTGCAGTTTTAACCATGATTTCTTTTCTGTGGCGTAATAGTGAAAAGAATAAAAATTTAGACTTTGAACCAGCTCTCCTTCTTCCAATGTCCATAGCTTTCTTGAATTGTTACGTGCAATAAACTGTCACGTGCAGGGCCTAAAATGAACCCAAACACAAATACACACTCACAGTAAAAAAATTAATATATTTTTCAGAAATGTTCAGAGTAAAGGAGTTTTTTTTTTTTTTTCTTTAATAGAAGGAAGATGCTCTGTAGTCAAGGACATAGCAATGCAGGGAAATAGCAGTCTCTGTATAGAAAGTCAAAGGATTGTAGATTCGTTTCTCCAGAGCTCCCCCTGAAAATGTGAGCAAACTAGATTTAGAGATAACAGAAATTTACTAATTGCAAATAAACTATTTGTAAAATCACCTTAAGACCTGGTAGTGTTAATAATTTCCTTACATCAAGAGATTTAGATTGATTGAAACATTTTTGTTATAGTAGAGCAATAAACATCTTTTACTGTAAAGTTCTACAAATTTTAGCCAGTTCTTTAAGATATATTCCCAGTTGTGAAATAACTGGGTCAAAGAGTTTGATTTGTTTCTGTTGGTTACCAAATATTTTAAAAATTAACACAGTGCACGTTTACAATCAAGCATGCTCATTATAGTAATTATTTCCCAGTGAAATAATTTCTGTAAACTTGTGTGTTCAGTCACTCAGTTGTGTCCGACTGTTTGCGACTCCATGGACTGTATGTAGCCCACTAGGCGCCTCTGTCAATGAGATTCTCCAGGCAAGAATACTGGAGTAGGTTGTCATTTCCTACTCCAGGTTCCTTACCTTGGTGTTAAGAAAATTAGCAAATACTCTCCATCCCTTACACACACACAAAATCCTAGAATGAGTCCAAAGAAACTTGTAGATTTTTACTTCATAGTTTAAAAAAAAAAAAGTAAAAAAAAGTTTGCATTTCTAGTACATGGTCTAAGTTTAATAAGAGAATTCTGATAGACTATTCATACTTGGTTTTGTTAGCTTTCTATTTCCAGTGTTTTTAATATTAAATAGTGTAAATAGTGTGCCTTTTAACAGAAAAACATGCCATTTATTTTTCAGCATCAATTAATTACATTTGATTCCTTAATATTCAACTATATAAACAATTTAAAAAATTGCTATTCTTTTGACAAGTTAACCCAGTATTTATCTGTGTGCATGTTTCATTTTTATATATTATTTATTTTTATAAACCAGTGCCAAGCCCTCTCATCATATGATTTTTCCTGGATAAAAATGCTATCCCTGTCTCTAAAATATGAGGTATACTTTTTACTCCTATAAGCTAGATTAAACACTTTTCATTACATGTATCAATTTCTATGCTGTATAACACATTGTCAAAAATATGATACTTGAAACAACATATCTTCATTATCAGTTTTCAGGTCAGGAGTTCAGATCCTCTGCTCAGGACCCCACATTTAGGCAATCTATTGGCTTGGCTGTCTTTATTTTTTTCTGGAACTTGAGATCCTTCGCCAAACTCATATGGTTGTTGATAGAAATCATTTCCTTGCTGTTATATCCACTGAGAGCCCCACTTTCCCGCTGGCTCTCAGCTCCTAGAGGTTCTTAGATCCTTGCAATGTGGCCTGCTCACAGGCTGTCCACAACACAGCCACTCACTTCTTCAAAGCCAATAGAGAAGCTCTTATACCAGTCTGTTCAGATGGAGTCTTATATAAACTATTCATGGGAGAGACTATCTCACAACTTTGGTCATATTTTCTTGGCAAGAAGCAAGTCCCAGGTTTGTATCACATACTAGAAGGGGAAAAGATTTTTAAAAGGCGTGATTCAGTGAGGGTCAACCTAGCATTCTGTCTCCTGTATGATTGCATTTAACTGTCCTGGGATACATCAAGTTAACTGTTAAATATCTCCCCATTTCTGAGTCTTGAATTGATTCTCCTATTGTTCTTCTATACTGTCCTACCAGAATCTGATCAGTACAGATCAGATTTCTAAATTTTCTAAATTATCAGAGAGTTGTAATAACTCTAAATTTCTAAATTTCTGTCATCCATTGATTTTTTCCTCATAATCTAGTCTTAATAATAACTCACCTAAACTATATGCAATATTTTGTAATTTAGTAGCTTTTTTTTTTTTTGGTAATGTTTTTCTTTACCAAAACTTCCAATAAATTTGAGTGGTGTCAGTTCATAAAGGTACTTTTGCTCAGAAGCCAAGCATTATGTAATTTGCTTGATATAGTATAGTGTTGATCAACATCTTGTGATTTTCTTGGTCTGATAGATTTGACTATCCCAATTTTGGAATGATTAGATAGTGGCCTCCAAGGGTTTTTCGACTGGCTTGGGTCATTAGTTATCTCTCATTCTGATTGCATTTGTGAAATGCAATAGACAAGATAAATGTGGTCCTTGGACCAATAAGAACTCTGAAAGCTTATACTCGTGCAACTAATTTTAAAAAAAAAAAAGAAGATTTGAAAAAAAATGATGAAGCTTTGAAAATTAATGATATAATTTACAAGAAAAACTAGTCACTAAGTTTAAGTCAAAAGTCAAGAAGTAAAAATTAAGTAGGAAAGAAAGCTATGTGGGAAACAAATGTCAGCAAGAAAGGAAAGAGAAGAAAAAAAAGTTTTAAATTTAAATTTAGAATAAACGTTGCTGAATTCATTTCAAGACTATTAATTTGAAACTTGCTGGCTCTGAATTAAAAATACAGGAAACCACAATTTAAAAATTATATGAAGAAATACTCTCTTCTTTGACTCAAGTTCTGTGTTTATTATAAGCTCATATCTACCTTTTACCACTACATATATAAGAACCTCCCTGAAAAAATTACACTATTTTATGCTGAAATATGTAGTTTAGACTGAATTATATTCTCTTTAGTATCAAGACAAAGATCTTAAGTTACATCAACACAGAATTGTAAACGTTCATGCTAAAATGCATGTAATAATTTAGTGATAAAAATTTACATTTTTCTCTACATGAAAACATAAACCTACTCCTAGGTAAAAACATAGTAAATTAAAGGCAGGTAGAAACTAATATAGATAGTTTAATAAGTTATAATCATTAAATACAACTGAGCATTAATTTCTGTACTTACATATTAAAGTTGTCATTGGAATAAAGAAAAACACATACTTAGCTATTGCACTCATCATCAAACAGGATCTCAAAATTAAATGTTCCATCCTAAGATAACATCTGCTTTTGAATTTCAAGAAGATATAATTTCCTTCTTTAAACAAAATTGAAATAAGATATTTCTAAAGACATCACAACTTTAAATCTAAGAAATCATAAATAAATGTCATCTAGGATTCCATTTCATAATTTGAGAATCAGTTTTCTACAATATACAGTTTATACAAACAGCTGATAGACTGAACAAAGGAATCATGGTATGTTCTATTTACTGTGATAGGTAGATAGGTAGATAGGTAACAAAAGACAGAATGACTGTTGTCCTGGTCTTGCAGCTACCAACAATTTTTCAAATGTTTTCTCAGTATTTGAAAGGTCTATCCACTAGAGTAAAGTTTTACCAAGACATCTCCAATGACTAGAAGTTATTACAACTCTCTGATAATGAAAAAGTCTGAAAAAAGCTTACAAGGGAAAAGCTGAGCTGCTCTTCCTTAAATATCCTTTTTTTTTTTTTAACTAAAGCTCACCTAGTTGACATCTAAATCCCTTTCACTGCCCAACTGTGTCTCATTGTGCCCCTATCTGAAAGTAAGTCTCAGTTCAGTCAATTCAGTCCCTCAGTCGTGTCTGACTCTTTGTGACCCCATGAATTGCAGCATGCCAGGCCTCCCTGTCCATCTTCAACTCCCAGAGTTCACTCAAACTCATGTCTATCGAGTCGGTGATGCAATCCAGCCATATCATCTTCTGTCATCCCCTTCTCCTTCTGCCCACAATCCCTCCCAGCGTCAGAGTCTTTTCCAATGAGACAACTCTTCTCATGAGGTGGCCAAAGTACTGGAGTTTCAGCTTTAGCCTCATTCCTTCCAAAGAAATCCCAGGGCTGATCTCCTTTAGAATGGACTGACTGGACCTCCTTGCAGTCCAAGGGACTCTCAAGAGTCTTCTCTAACACCACAGTTCAAAAGCATCAATTCTTTGGTGCTCAGCCTTCTTCACAGTCAACTCTCACATCCATACATGAATACTGGAAAAACGATAGCCTTTTTTTTTTTTTTTCATTTGCAATAATTTCTGTTTATTCCTGACTATGGACAGAGCAGTTTTTTATTTCAACAAGTTAGAGTAGAAGGACATAGTTAACAAAGCATTTTTTAAATTCTGCCATATAAAATTGCAGAGGCGTATTTTTATCAGTTTTTGACTTGTTCAACTTCCTGTCAGATCATGCCAAATCATGTTACTAAATTTTGAGTAATTCATGTCAGCCCTTAGACTGACTGTTGAAAAGTGGAATAATCTGAGCTTCTGAAGTCTAAAAAGCTAGGGGAACAGGGTAAAATACAGAGATTACTGTTGCTTAATGATATTTACACTATTAAAATTAGACTCACTTGACTTCACTTCAGTTGACTCCTATATTTTATAAAAATGTTTATAAAAATCATAGCCTTGACTAGATGGACCTTTGTTGGAGAAGTAATGTCTCTGCTTTTGAATATGTTAAAGGAAGCAAACATTATATAGGGCACACTGGCAACCCCCTCCCTAAAAAAAATGGGTTCTGTTTGTAGGTAACAGAGAAAAATGAATATTGGTTGAGTGACTAACAGTGTCTGCTACTCCTATGGATGTGCACATGTGCTTCACAGGATTGAATAGCTGGAGATAAATGGGCAAAGAATCACAGCAAACTGCTAAGATTGATTACACTACAGGAGTGGGAATGGAGGCTAAAAGAGACTAACTCTTAACACCATGTGTATACTATTTCACTTATTGCAATAAGATCACATGTCCCTTTTCTTTCAACAAAATGAGTATAGATAATTGAAAAATAATGGATGAAAACATATCATGAAAGAAAAACTGAAAACACTGAAGTGTTTAAGTTTCATTAAATCCTAGATAAGAATGGATCTATTCAATTTAATATTCTATTTAAAATGTTATACTGGTCATGATCATCAGAAGACTAATGCTAAAGAGTAGCATTCTCTTGGTAAATGGATAATAAGCAGAAGGAAATAATTAATATTAATTTAATCTTATTTGCTTTCAAACAATTTTAAAACCACATATATAATGCACTATACAAATAATGAAGACTTAAATTGATAATATTCAAAAATGGATATGAGAGAAGGAACAGTGTATGAATAGAAGCTACCAAAGGCTCAGATGTGTTTGGAGTTGGGGAGTACATCAAGAATGATTGTCTGTGAGGGAGCATACAATGCGGGAGGGGTTTATGGGCCCTGAAAAGCAGCTTTGACTTGTTATGGAGGAACATGAACCAATCTTGATCTTGTAGTCAGAGAGATTTATGTTGAATTTGAGATAGGGCTGGAATAATGAAAGTCCAATTTTAAGGAAAACAGCTAAAGACAAGGCACAAGGTGAAGAAACTGTTCGTTTAGTCATACTGAAGTGGAATTTAATGACGATGTGCTCAGGGGGATGCTGTTATATTTATTGACATGTTTTCCCGAAAAAGTGATATTGTTAACACAGAAAGTATTGAGAACAAATGTTTGGAAGAATAAATGATCTTGGCCTCTTATGTGAGCTGTAACTATCTCAGTGTGGTTGAATATGGAGTGAAGGAAGGAAGAAGGCTATGGTCAGGTAGAACATTTCCCACTGAGGTCTCAATAGCAAGAGTTTCTAAATTGTGAAAAAGAGACTGGATGCCATGTTGAGGGCAAAAGGAAGCCAGTGAAATTCTTTAGGAGAGAGGTTTCCATTTGATAAAAGTTGCTCTGAAAACACATAAAGGGAAGATCAAGATATGGCAACTCTTGCAAGAGTTTCAAAAGATAATCAGCACTTGAACTACACAGGTACCAGAAATAGAGAAAAGGTTGCTGCAAAGGAATCATAATCAAGAGATTCTCCTTATTTCTAAATTGAAAAGTCATTAATATCATTTGCTTCCTCTAATGCATAAAAATAGCATGTATTGATAATGAATTTACTTATTTTGAAATAGATTATCATCCCTCCCCCAAGTCTTGTAAATTACATTTAGATGTCATGAAACAAATTGTGAAGAAATCTGTATTACAAGTAATGAACATATGTTTCAACATCCGGTAACACTTTTCATGATAGAAACATTGTATGTAAACTATCATTTCACACCATGTTGCTAAGTCGCTTCAGTCGTGTCCGGCTCTGTGCAACCCCATGGATGGCAGCCCACCAGACTCCCCCATCCCTGGGATTCTTCAGGCAAGAACACTGGAATGGGTTGCCATTTCCTTCTCCAGTGCATAAAAGTGAAAAGTGAAAGTGAAGTCGCTCAGTCTGTCTGACTCTTAGCGACCCCATGGACTGCAGCCCACCAGGCTCCTCCATCCATGGGATTTTCCAGGCAAGAGTACTGAAGTGAGGGTACCATTGCCTTCTCCATTTCACACCATAAAGCTGATCAATATGCTTCTTCAAGGGAGAGTTTTAACTTAAAAATATCTTTCTGAATAATGGGTAATTTGAGAGTGCGTATGTTAAATGTTTCATTCGACCTAATGTTTAAATGTTAAGTAGGTCACAGAGTTGGACATGGTTTAGCAACTGAACACAGTAAACACACACACACACAGAATACTAATATCTTAGACTTTTCAAAACACCCCAAGTCATAGTGTTAATCAGGCAATCTTGTGGTAATAAACAATGACCTCAATGGCTTAAAACAAACATATACGTGTACTTCTCATTTCTGGTAATAAGTCTGTCTCAAGTTTTTCTTACATGGTGGCCCACGTAAATGGAGCTTTCTTTCTGTGGATTATGTCTAGTCACCATGGCAGAAGGAAGGAGACATATTATACATTGTCTCTTAATGGCTTTTGCCTGGAAGTTATAAATGCTCTTTGTAGTCATATTTCATTTGTAAAAGTCAACAGTGAGGACATTTTCAAATTCCACATAGAGACATAAAATCCTACCATGTGCCCATGAAAACTCAAGTTAAAGGTCAAGCAAACTAATATCTACTACTGTAATACATTAATTTTCCTTCAATGAGATTTTGATACACAAAAGAAGAATAGAAAATCCAGGAGAACAATTTCTATTCACATTCTTAGCATGAGCACATTTGGGGAAAGTATACTCAGTAACAGAGATTTGAATGAACATTCAACTTAAAGTCACCTTGGCTCTATAGAAATTTTAACTAAGTTAGAAATATAGTATAGAATAGAACTTTTACTTCAAAAGCCTTAAAATAAAGACTTTAATTCTAGTTGCTAATGATTTCTTACTCAAATCAATTACATACGTGTTTTGTGTAATGTACAAGCATATGTCATATTTTATTATTTTTACTTGATTGCAAAGAAAAAATTACCACAAATGATTAAATTTTAAATGGAATCTGAACAATATTTTACATAATATTATCTGAAGAAGTTATTTTTGAAGTTTTAGTTACCATGCTTTTATGAGTCTCTAAAATTAGAATGATTGGTGAGAACAAAACTACATAATATGGTGCAGAATACAAATAGGCATCTGCTTAATTTTCTTTTATGCAAGCCATAAGTAAAGAAAATGCAAAGAAAATTAAAGCAGACACAATCCTTTCTGTTCAGTTAATAAGTCCTTTTTTCCAAAAGGCAGGCTTCTCTGGTGACTCAGATCGTAAAGAATATGCCTGTAATGCAGGAGACCCAGATTTAATCCCTGGGTCTGGAACATCCCCTTGAGAAGGGAATGGCAACCCACTCCCGGTATTGTGCTTGGACAATTCAATGGACTTCATGTACCAAAAGGCAGATGCATTTGTTAGTGTCAAGACTTTTGGAGCCCTCAAGTATGATTAATATATGATATAATAATAGCAACTATATACTGAACATATTCTGGCTGCCAAGCACGGAAGGTGTTTTACATACTTAAGTTGTTTAATGTTTAGAAATCATTCCCTGGATTAAGTTTCACATTCTAGTTTTTTTAATAGGTTTTTTTGGAGATATAATTTATATAACATAAAATTCACTTTTCAGAGTGCGCAACACTCTGAAAAACTAAAACACCCAGTTTTAGTAGATGGATATAACTGCAGCAATCACCACTAACTAATTTAAAATATTATCATCATCCTAAAAGGCACTCCAAACCCATTGGCAGTCACTTCCCATTCTTCCACAGCCTATCCCCTGGCGATCTTCAATCTACTTTTTGTCTCTAAGGTTTTCCCTACTTTGAATACTTCATATAAATGGATTATTTTTTCCTGGGTTCTTTCACTTAGCATGTTCTTAAGGTTCATCTGTGCTGAAGTTTGTGACAGTACTCTATTCTTTTTTATGGTTGAATAATACTCAATTGTATGGACAGATCACCATTTTTTATACATTCATCAGTGATAGACATTTGGACTGTTTCCACTTTTACTTATCACTGATGTTGATGTGAACATATGTGCTTAAGTTCTTACATGAACATTTGAAAATTTTCTTGGTATATACCTAAAAATAGAATTGCTGGTAACTATATGTTTAACTTTTGAAGGAGGGGACAAACAATTTTCCATATTGTCAGCACCATTTATATTCCCATCAATAGGGTATGATGGTTCAAATTTCTTCATAACCTTGGCAACAATTATTCTTTGACTTTTTTTATTGGAGTATAGTTGATTTACAATGTTGTGTTAGTTTCTGCTGTATAGCAAAGTGAATTTTGTATCATATAACCACCTTTTTCTTTAGATTTTCTTTTCCCATAAAAGTCGTTAAAGGGTATTAGGTAGAGTTCTCTGTGGTAGGTTCTTATTAGTTATATTTTTTTTAATTAATTTTTATTTTTTAGTTTGTTTTGCTTTACAATACTGTATTCGTTTTGTTACACATTAGTTATATTTTTTATATATTGCTGCTGTTCAGTTGCCAAGTTGTGCTTGAATCTTTGAGACCCCATGGATTGCAGCATGCCAGACTCCTCTGTCTTCCACTATCTCTTGGAGTTTGCTCATACTTATATCCACTGAGTGAGTTACATCATCTAACCATCTCATCCTTTGCCACTCCCTTATTCTTGTGCCTTCAGTCTTTCCCAGCATCAGGTGCTTATCCAACGAGTAGAGCCTTAACATAGATGGCAAGTATTGGAGCTTCAGTTTCAGCATTAGTTATTCCAATAAATATTTAGGGTTGATTTCCTTTAGGATTGACTGGTTTGATCTTGCAGTCCAAGGGAATATCAAGAATGCTTTGGCATTCAGCCTTCTTTATGGTCCAATTCTCACATCCATACATGACTACTGGAAAAACAAGAGGTTTGACTATATTGACCTTTGTTGGCAAAGTGATGTCTTTGCCTTTTAATATACTGTATAGGTTTGTCAAAGTTTTCCTAAAAGGCAAGCATATTTTAATTTCATGGTTACAGTCATCCTCCACAGTGATTTTGGAGCGCAAGAAATAATGTCTGTCACTGCTTCCACATTTTTAATATTTTATATTTTATATATAGTGGTTCAGTTCAGTTCAGTCACTCAGTCATGTCCGACTCTTTGTGACCCTATGAATCACAGCATGCCAGGACTCCCTGTCCATCACCAACTCTCAGAGTTCACTCAGACTGATGTTCATTGAGTCAGGGATGTCATCCAGCCATCTCATCCTCTGTTATCCCCTTCTCCTACTGCCCCCAAACCCACCCAGCATTAGAGTCTTTTCCAATGAGTCAACTCTTTGCATGAGGTGGCCATAGTACTGGAGTTTCAGCTTCAGCATCATTCCTTCCAAAGAACACCAGGGCTGATCTCCGTAAGAATGTACTAGTTGGATCTCCTAGGAGATCCAAGGGACTCTCAAGAATCTTCTCCAACGCCACAGTTCAAAAGCATCAATTCTTTGGCGCTCAGCTTTGTTCACAGTCCAACTCTCATATCCATACATGACCACTGGAAAAACCATTGCTTTGACTAGACGGACCTTAGTCAGCAAAGTAATGTCTGCGATTTTGAATATGCTATCTAGGTTGCTCATAACTTTCCTTCTAAGGAGAAAGTGTCTTTTAATTTCATGGCTGAAATCACCATCTGCAGTGATTTTGGAGCCCCAAGAAATAAAGTCTGACACTGTTTCCACTGTTTCCCCATCTATTTCCCATGAAGTGAGGGGCCAGATGCCATGATCTTCGTTTTCTGAATGTTGAGCTTTAAGCCAACCTGTTCACTCTCCTCTTTCACTTTCATCAAGAGGCATTTTAGTTCCTCTTCACTTACTGCCACAAGGGTGGTGTCATCTGCATATCTGAGGTGATTGATATTTCTCCCAGCAATCTTGATTCCAGCTTGTGCTTCTTCCAGTCCAGCGTTTCTCATGATGTACTCTGCATAGAAGTTAAATAAGCAGGGTGACAATATACAGCCTTGATGTACTCCTTTTCCTATTTGGAACCAATCTGTTGTTCCATCTCCAGTTCTAACTGTTTCTTCTTGACCTGCATATAGGTTTCTCAAGAGGCAGGTCAGGTGGTCTGTTATTCCCATCTCTTTCAGAATTTTCCACAGTTTATTGTGATCCACACAGTCAAAGGTTTTGGCATAGTCAATAAAGCAGAAATAGATGTTTTTCTGGAACTCTCTTGCTTTCTCAGTGATGCAGTGGATGTTGGCAATTTGGTCTCTGGTTCCTATGCCTTTTCTAAAACGAGCTTGAATACCTGGAATTTCATGGTTCATGTACTGCTGAAGCCTGGCTTGGAGGATTTTGAGCATTACTTTATTAGTGTGTGCTGCTGCTGCTGCTGCTAAGTCGGTTAAGTTGTGTGCAACTCGGTGCTACCCCATAGACGGCAGCCCACTAGACTCCTCTGTCCCTGGGATTCTCCAGGCAAGAATACTGGAGTGGATTGCCATTTCCTTCTCCAATGCATGAAAGTGAAAAGTGAAAATGAAGTCACTAGGTCATGTCCAACTCTTAGCGACTAGTGTATGAGATGAGTTCAATTCTGCGGTAGTTTGAGCATTCTTTGGCATTGCCTTTCTTTGGGATTGGAATGAAAAACTGAACTTTTCCAGTCCTGTGGCCACTACTGAGTTTTCCAAATTTGCTGGCATATTGACTGCAGCACTTTCACAACATCATCTTTCAGGATTTGAAATAGCTCAACTGGAATTCCATCACCTCCACTAGCTTGTTCATAGTGATGCTTCTAAGACCCACTTGACTTCACATTCCAAGATGTCTGTCTCTAGATGAGTGATCACACCATCGTGATTATCTTGGTCATAGTTCTTATGTGTATTCTTGCCACCTCTTCTTAATATCTTTTGCTTCTGTTAGGTCTATACCATTTCTGTCCTTTATTGAGCCCATCTTTGTATGAAATTTTCCCTTGGTATCTATAATTTTCTTGAAGAGATCTCTAGTCTTTCCCCTTCTGTTCTTTTCCTCTATTTCTTTGCATTGATTGCTGAGGAAGGCTGTCTTATCTCTCCTTGCTATTCTTTGGAACTCTACATTCAGATGCTTATATCTTTCCTTTTCTCCTTTGCTTTTCACTTCTCTTCTTTTCACAGCTATTTGTAAGGCCTCTCAAGACAGCCATTTTGCTTTTTTGCATTTCTTTTCCACGGGGATGGTCTTGATCCCTGTCTCCGGTACAATGTCACGAACCTCATTCCATAGTTCATCAGGCACTCTATCTATCAGATCTAAGCCCTTAAACCTATTCCTCATTTCCACTGTATAATCATAAGGGATTTGATTTAGGTCATACCTGAATGGTCTAGTGGTTTTCCCTATTTTCTTCAATTTAAGTCTGAATTTGGCAATAAGGAGTTCATGATCTGAGCCATAGTCAGCTCCCAGTCTTGTTTTTGCTGACTGTGTAGAGCTTCTCCATCTTTGGCTGCAAATATAATCAACCTGATTTTGGTGTTGACCATCTGGTGATGTCCATGTGTAGAGTTTTCTCTTGTGTTGTTGGAACAGGGTGTTCGCTATGACCAGTGTGTTCTCTGGGCAAAACTCTATTAGCCTTTGACCTGCTTCATTCTGTATTCCAAGGCCAAATTTGCCGGTTACTCCAGGTGTTTCTTGACATCCTACTTTTGCATTCCAGTCCCTCTTAATGAAAAAGACATCTTTTTGGGGGTATTCATTCTAAAAGGTCTTGTAAGTCTTCATAGAACTGTTCATCTTCAGCTTCTTCAGATTACAGGTTGGGGCATATACTTGGATTACTGTGATATTGATGGTTTTCCTTGGAAACAAAAAGAGATCATTCTGTCATTTTTGAGACTACATCCAAGTACTGCATTTCAGACTCTTTTGTGACCATGATGGCTACTCCATTTCCTCTATGGGATTCCTGCCCACAGTAGTAGATATAATGGTCATCTGAGTTAAATTCACCCATTCCAGTCCATTTTAGTTCACTGATTCCTAGAATGTCGATGTTCACTCTTGCTGTCTCTTGTTTGACCACTTCCAATTTGCCTTGATTCATGGACCTGACATTTCAGGTTCCTATGCAATATTGCTCTTTACAGCATTGGAGCTTGCTTCTATCACCAGTCACATCCACAACTGGGTATTGTTTTTGCTTTGGTTCCATCCCTTCGTTGTTTTTGGAGTTATTTCCTCACTGATCTCCAGTAGCATATTTGGCACCTACTGACCTGGGGAGTTCCTCTTGCAGTATCCTATCATTTTGCCTTTTCATACTGTTCATGGGGTTATCAAAGCAAGAATACTGAAGTGGTTTGCCATTCCCTTCTCCAGTGGACCACATTCTGTCAGACCTCTCCACCATGACCCACCCATCTTGGGTGGCCCCACACAGCATGGCTTAGTTTCATTGAATTAGACAAGGCTGTGGCCCATGTTATTATATTGACTAGTTTTCTGTGATTAAGGTTTCAGTGTGTCTGCCCTCTGATGCCCTCTTGCAACACCTACTGTCTTACTTGGGTTTCTCTTACCTTGGACGTGGGGTATCTCTTCATGGCTGCTCCAGCAAACTGCAGCCGCTGCTCCTTACCTTGGATGAGGGGTATCTCCTCATCACCACCCCTCCTGACCTTGAACGTGGAGTAACTCCTCTGGGCCCTCCTGTGCTCATGCAGTCACTGCTCCTTGGGCATGGGGTAGCTCTTCTTGGCCGCTGCCCAACCTTGGACGAGGGGTAGCTCCTCTCGAAGGTGCGCTTCTGCGCGGTTTGTCACAGCTGGCACCTTATATGTTAATCCAAATCTCTGAATTTATTCCTCTCCTCCTTCCCTTTTGTTGACCATAAGATCAGTTTCTATGTCTGTTTCTGTAAATAAGTTCTGTTCTGAGACATTTTTGTAAATAAGTTAATTTTTATAAAATGTTAGATTCTACATATAAGTGATATAATATATTTGTCTGGGGTCTTCCCTTGTGGTTCAGCTGATTAAAAATCTGCCTCCAATGCAGGAGACATGAGTTCAATCTCTAGGTAGGGAAGATCTCCTGGAGAATGGAAAGGCTATCCACTCCAGTATCTTGGCCTGGAGAATTCCATGGACTGTATAGTCCATGGGGGTTCCAAGAGTTGGACACAACTGAGCAACTTTCACTTTCATTTTTTTCTGACTTACTTCACCTTATTTGACAACCTCTAGGTCCATCCATTTTGTTGCAAATGGCATTGTCTCAATATTTATATGGCTATGTAATATTCCATTGTATATATGCACCATGTCTTCTTTATCCATTTCTCAGTTGATGGGCATTTAGGTTGATTCCATGTCCTGGCTATTGTAAATACTGCTGCTATAAATATAGGGGTGCTTGTATCTTTTCAAATCATGGCGTCTGCTGGGTACTACATAGCCAGGAGTGGGATTGGTGGAACATATGGTAACATTATTTTTAGTTTTTTTTTTTGAAGGAATCTCTATATTGTTTTCCTTAGTGGCTGTACCAATTCACACTCCCACGAACAGCGTTAGAAGGTTCCCTTTTCTTCACCCTGTCCCCCATTTATTGTCTTTAGATTTTTCAATAGTGGAAATACTTATTATATTGTCTTTTTTATTGTAGCCACCCTGCTGCTGCTGCTGCTGCTAAGTCGCTTCAGTCGTGTCCGACTCTGTGCGACCCCATAGATGGTAGCTCACTAGGCTCACTCGTCCCTGGGATTCTCCAGGCAAGAACACTGGAGTGGATTGCCACTTCATTCTCCAATGCATGAAAATGAAAAGTGAAAGTGAAGTTGCTCAGTCATGTCGACTCTTAGTGACCCCATGGACTGCAGCCTACCAGGCTCCTCCATCCATGGGATTTGCTAGGCAAGAGTGCTGGAGTGGGTTGCCATTGCCTTCTCCATCAGTGTGACTCTATCTCATTGTCATTTGAGTTACATTTTAAAAAACCAATTCACACTCCCACGAACAGCGTTAGAAGGTTCCCTTTTCTTCACCCTGTCCCCCATTTATTGTCTTTAGATTTTTCAATAGTGGAAATACTTATTATATTGTCTTTTTTATTGTAGCCACCCTGCTGCTGCTGCTGCTGCTAAGTCGCTTCAGTCGTGTCCGACTCTGTGCGACCCCATAGATGGTAGCTCACTAGGCTCACTCGTCCCTGGGATTCTCCAGGCAAGAACACTGGAGTGGATTGCCACTTCATTCTCCAATGCATGAAAATGAAAAGTGAAAGTGAAGTTGCTCAGTCATGTCCGACTCTTAGTGACCCCATGGACTGCAGCCTACCAGGCTCCTCCATCCATGGGATTTGCTAGGCAAGAGTGCTGGAGTGGGTTGCCATTGCCTTCTCCATCAGTGTGACTCTATCTCATTGTCATTTGAGTTACATTTTAAAAATGAACGTCTTTTCATAGGTGTACTGGCCATTTATATACTTTCTTTGGAAGGAATTTTATTCAACGTTTTTGGCCATTATTTAAATTGGGTTGCTGTTTACTTTTGAATTAAAATTGTTTTTTATATATTCTGGATACAAGTTCCCTTATCATATATGTGATCTGCAAAAATTTCCTTCCTATTTGTGGGTGAGAGTTTTCCTTTATTGATGGGATACATTGGAGCACAATTTTTATTTTTTTAATTTTTATTTTTACTTTATTTTACTTTACAATACTGTGTTGGTTTTGCCATACATTGATATGAATCTGCCATGGGTATGCATGAGTTCCCAATCCTGACCCCTCCTCCCACCTCCCACCCCATCACATCTCTCTGGATCATCCGCATGCACCAGCCCCAAGCACCCTGTATCCTGTATCGAACATAGACTGGCAATTCATTTCTTACATGATAGTATACATGTTTCAATCATTCTCTCAAATCATCCTACCCTCTCCCCCTCCCTCAGAGTCCAAAAGTTCGTTCTATACATCTGAGTCTCTTTTGCTGTCTCACATAGAGGGTTATCATTACCATCTTTCTAAATTCCATATATATGTGTAAGTATACCGTATTGGTGTTTTTCTTTCTGGCTTACTTCACTCTGTATAATTGGCTCCAGTTTCATCCATCTCATTAGAACTGATTCAAATGTATTCTTTTTAATGGCTGAGTCATAATCCATTGTGTATATGTACCACAGCTTTCTTATCCATTCATCTGCTGATGGACATCTAGGTTGTTTCCATGTCCTGGCTATTATAAACAGTGCTGCGATGAACATTGGGGTACATGTGTCTCTTTCAATTCTGGTTTCCTTGGTGTGTATGCCCAGCAGTGGGATTCCTGGGTCATATGGCAGTTCTATTTGCAATTTTTTAAAGGAATTTCCACACTGTTCTCCATAGTGGCTGTACTAGTTTGCATTCCCACCAACAGTGTAAGAGGGTTCCCTTTTCTCCACACCCTTTCCAGCATTTGTTGCTTGTAGACTTTTGGATCGCAGCCATTCTGACTGGTGTGAAATGGTACCTCATTGTGGTCTTGATTTGCATTTCTCTGATAATGAGTGATGTTGAGCATCTTTTCATGTGTTTGTTAGCCATCCGTATGTCTTCTTTGGAGAAATGTCTATTTAGTTCTTTGGCCCATTTTTTGATTGAGTCATTTATTTTTCTGGAATTGAGCTGCATAAAACATAGGCAAAACACTCTCTGACATAAATCACAGCAGGATCCTCTATGATCCACCTCCCAGAATACTGGAAATAAAAGCAAAAATAAACAAATGGGACCTAATTAAAATTAAAAGCTTCTGCACAACAAAGGAAACTATAAGCAAGGTGAAAAGACAGCCTTCTGAATGGAAGAAAATAATAGCAAATGAAGCAACTGATAACTAATTTAAAAAATATACAAGCAACAAGTTTTTATTTTAATGAAGTTCAGTTTATTTCTTCTGCTGCTGCTTGTGCTGTCATTTATAAGAAATCATTGTCTAATCCATGGCAAAGATTTACCCCTTTCTTTTAAGTGTTTTATGGTTTTAGTTATAACATTTAAATATATGAACACTTTTAATAGTTTTCTATATATAATGTGAGGTGAGGGTCCAACTTAATTCTTTTACATGTTCATATCTAGCTGTCCTTTCAAAATTTTTTGAAAAATTTTCTTTTCCTAGTCAATTGTCATGGTACCCTTTTTGGATCACATTCTAATTTTTCAGGTAGACAAATAAGGCCAAAATAATTAAATATAATATGAAGAATATATAATGTCATAAATGACACAGATATATGTTTTCAAGCCTGAACAATCTGGCTTCTAAGTCTTTTCACTACACAAGAATACTTGAGGCTCTGATCTTCAGACTTTGAGATGGACGTATCACACCTTGAGTTATTATAGCATCTCTGAAGCTACATACACACATTTAACACGTATATAACAAGTCAAGGCTCAAATACGATAACAGAATTTATAAGAACTTTTGACAGTCAGAGGGAAACTATATATAAATATATATATGATAAATATATATATATTTATTTTGTAGCTTATAGCATATATATTAGTACAGATAGAGATTTGTACAACTTGTGTGTGTGTGTGTGTGTGTGTGTGTGGAAAAAATATATAGATAGGTAGATAAATAGTTGACACGACTGAGCGACTTCACTTTCACTTTTCACTTTCATGCACTGGAGAAGGAAATGGCAACCCACTCCAGTGTTCTTGCCTGGAGAATCCCAGGGAAGGTGGGCTGCCATCTTTGGGGTCGCACAGAGTTGGAGACGACTGAAGTGACTTAGCAGCAGCAGATAAATAGTGCTATATAACCACAATGTTTTATTTTTTAAAGTAATATTTAGAAATTTCAGGAAACTGAATTCTGTAGAATGAGCCTTTTCCATGTAACATTTACAATCTTGACAATCTTACTCTTCTTCATAGTACTCCCAACACGTTGGGAGACATCACACAGACATATGTCTTAATGAAGGATTATAAATGTTCTCAATAGTTTAGGTGTATAAAATAAATGAATATTTACTGGCATTTGATAGAAAAATAATTGGCCTTTTCATCATAAAAATCAATGTTTACTTGGCAGATGTTTAGATGTATTTTAACTCAAAAACATATTTGCACAAATTTGGGTTATTTATTAGAGTAGATTGCTCATGGATCCTAAAACTCGTATGTTGAATGTAAGAAAAATAGCAAATTATAATGCTTTCTGGAACAAAGTCAGACTCTTGAGATAAATCTCCAAGAAAGCATGTGAAAAATAAAGATACCAATATAATTTTAGTGGAGTTTTAAAAAGTATCTAGCTAAAAGCTGAAAAAGAGAGAAAGATCTCTGTATTTAGGGTATGGAGTACAAAACACAGAAAAGTAAGTTACTGAAATAATATAGATGATATTAAAACATTTTTCTGTTATAAATGCTTATACTCCACTTATTTGGAGTGTGAGCATAATGACTTTAAGACAGCAAGTTTAATTTTGTATGTAGTTTGGTTGACTTTTCCATTCCAGATTTAAGTTAAACGTTGAGCTTCTATCTCTGCTAACTCCTCGTCCCCTCTTCCTTCTCCTTCTTCCCGTCCCTGCTCTCTTTCTCTCCCCTTTTCTCTCATTCCACCTACTCCCATGACTATGATCAGTTCTCTATCATCTTTGAACCCTATACTCCCAGGTATAAATTTATATTATTGCTCACTTTAGTATTAATGTGAACATCAATAAGTTTTATATAAGTGAAAATAATCTGAAAACTGTTTATAGCCATCTAAATGGAATTTGTATAGCACCAATGACTTATCTGAAAATTATCTGGCCCATGGATTTTTAATTATAATTACTCCTACCATTTTTGTCTGGATTACCACTATTGCTTTAAACAGTGACTTGCACTGAGTAGCGATTCAATGACTGACAGAAGTACTCATAGTTGTATTCAGAAGTACTGACAATTGTACTAAGTACTATTTTTACTGTTGATGTTGAATTTGTTACTATTACTAGGTAAGAACCTATGAATGGATCCATTGTGCTCATTTTGAGTCAACTGCATTATCTTATATTTAAATGTCAGCATACTGACATTATATATATATTACAAAAAGAAAGATACGTAGGAAACAGCAACATTTTCATGGTTGTTCCTAGTGAAATAGCTCTTAACTTGGGTACCAAATACTGCATGATGTAGCAACTTGGTCATATAAAGAAAATTCTGTTACCATTATTGTTTTTACCATTAATTCCATGAGCTATAAATAAACTTAAAACCACTCATTTTTGCCCACTTAGATACCTACAGTAGCTCCTGCACAAGCAGGTGATTCATTAATTTAAAAGACTCATCAGACATAATCAATGTGACCCTAGTGCTTTCACTAGCTATAGAGTCTCAATATTTAATGTCTCTGGAAGAATCAAGATTAAGAAAGTTATTTAAATTATATTTACTTGTGGAACTATACAATTTATCACAAGGTAAATGCTGATCTTACTTTAGTCATTTAAACAGTTTTAAGATATCAAATTTTTCACCTTAATTTTGCAACTTTAAAACAATGTATATTATTCAAATGATATAGGATATGGAATACAATAAATATTAATTTCATTATTTAAATATATTTCAATACAAAATCCAATAAACCACAAAAAAGAACACTGAACGGTGAGTAGTAAAAGTGATTTGTCCTAACTGTTGTAAACATTAAAATGCATCAGAGCAACAACAACAAAAAATCTTGGAGTTTTCAGCAATAATATCAATTAAACACATTAAATAAAATGCGTATATGAGTGTCAAAATAAAATGTTAATATAAAAAACAAAATCTTAAGAGAAATCAAAACAGATCTGATACAACACTTTAAATGAACTGACATAGAAAGCAGCTTCATTAAACCTATGCTTTGAAAATACTTAACCAACATTAGAGTTTATGAGACATTACAGGAAAATCTCTGAGTAAGATTATAAAGCTCTTTACATTCCCAATTTAAAAATTACTGATAAGGAACAAGCCATATACAATTGACTAAACAGTTATCTAATGCATAATCATCTGTGAAACAATTACCACAAATGAATAACAAGCAGGGCGGCTCTAGTGTCAAAGCTGACTCTGTGTTACAGGCAGCAGGAAAAATTGATGAAGGGACCTACTTCTGTCCTTGACCTTCTGCTGCTTAAAATTATGTCACTTTAGTTTTGTATCATTTGCTGATTTTTGTCTGAGTCTTATTCTTTATTAAGTTTAGCAGTCACTTTTCTTGTATAATAAAATTTATACACATTTTTCACATAAAATTTTCATTTAATCCTAAGTCCCTGAGTTTTCAATTGCATCAGATGTTAAGAGTTTTAATCAACTGGAAAAAAATAGTAAGTGAAGAGGTCTTACTTTCTGTGCAGAAGTGCAAAAATGATTCCTCTGTGCAGAAGAAATTGATGTTTTGTATTTATTTTGTAGCTCTGGAAAATAGAGCTACTTTTGAATTTATGTTAGAGTGCTAAATCTGTGGCACTCCATGAAGACATCGCAGCTGGCTGACAATATACTTTTTCATATTAGTATGCTCCATTCAATGTATTTTTGTTCATGATAGAGAAGCTTGAAGGCTATAAAATGTGATATTCCAAAGTGTACTCACACTATTCTTATATTTATTATATATTGTCCATATTGTTTCCTGCTATATCAGATGATGCTATTTAGGTTATATTAGCATCACAGAATCCCAGGGACAGGGGAGCCTGATGGGCTGCCATCTATGGGGTCACACAGAGTCGGACACGACTGAAGTGACTTAGCAGCAGCACCAACAGCATCACAGAATGTACTGTAAGTTGTCATAATTGTATTACTATGGATTACCTGGGTTTCCCAGGTGGTACAAGTGGTAAAGAATCTGTCTGCCAATGCTGAGAGACCTAAGAGACACAGGTTCTGTCCCTGGGTGGGAAGATCCCCTGGATGAGGACACAGAACCCACTCCAGTAGTCTCACCTGAAGAATCCCATGGACAGAGAAGCCTAGTGGGCTACAGTCTATAGTGTTGCACAGAGTTGAACATGACTGAAGCAACTTAGTGTGCATGCATGTACAAACTGTTTCAAATGGCATTGGAATTATTCTCTGTTTAAGGTTAGCTAACCTTAATTCTAAAATCACTTGATATTCTTGCCATTTTTAATGGTAGGGTTTTTATTTTCCTTTAGGTTTTTTCTGAGATATAATTCATATATAGTCCTATATAAGTTTGAGGCGAATAATATAATGATCTGATTTACACACATGATGAAATGATTACCATAATGAGCTTAGTTCATATCCATCATCTCATACAGTTACAAAAGAATAGAAAAGAAAAACAATATGTTTTCCTTATGAAAACTCTTAGGATTTACTCCTGCAATAATTTTCATATGTAACATACAGCAGTGTTAATGATATTTATCATGTTGTGCATTTTCTCTCTTAAATGTTTTTTATCTTATTAACTGAAAGTTTACATCTTTGACCACCTTCATCCAATTTCCCCTACTCCTATCCCTCATCTTTGGTAAGAGCAAATCTGATCTCTTTTTCTGAGTTTTTCTGTGTGTGTGTGTGTGTTTAAAGTATAATTGACCTAAAACACTATGTTAGTTTCTGTTACACAACATCATGGCTGGATATCTCTATACACTTCATAATGTTCACTACAATAAGTTTAGTCATGATATATCACCATATGATGATATTATATTACTATTGACTGTATTCCCTACATTGTACATTTAATGTCCCTTACTCATTTATTTTGCAAATGTAAGTACGTACTTCTTTGTCTCCCTCACCTATTTCTTTTCTCTTCCCATAACCCCTACCTTTCAGCAACCGCCTGCTTGTTTTCCTATCTATAACCCTGTTTCTATCTTTTTATATGTTTGTTCATTTGTTTGTTTCCTAGATTCCACATGTAAGTGAAATCATAGCATATTTTTATTTTTATGTGTGACTTATTTCACTTAGCAAAATATCCTGCAGGTCTACCCACTTCATTGGAAATGGCAAGATTTCATTATTTATTATGTCTGAGTAATCATCTATCATGCATAGACTATTATGTTATATATGTAATATTTATGCTTATATATGTAGATGTATCACATCTTATTCATCCATATCTCGCATATTGTAAATAATACTGCAGTGAACATACAGATGCATATATCTTTTTAAATTAGTGCTTTTGCCTTCTTCAGAAAAATATCCAGGAGTAGAGTTGATGGGTCATATGGTAGCTCTATTTTTTAATTTTTTGAGGAGTCTCTACATTGTTTTCCATAGTGAAAACATGTTTACAACAAAATAAAATTGAAGAAAAGCTCTTAAAAGGGGAATCTATAAGTGAACTTTTGCTTTTCTACTCAAATCTTTTGTTAGTTTACAACCATAATCTATTCAAATTAACTCAAATAAAACTAGATGGGGTGAATACATATAAAGATCTCAAGGATTATATAGATTTTTAAAGAGTGGACGAATAATCCTTCATTTCATAGGTATGGAGCTTTGGAAGACTAGGCGCCTAAGTCATTTTCTTTGCATCTCAGAGCCATATGGCCTCCTCTACTGCCAGTTCTTTCTGCATGCTTTTTCTCTTGACTGACATCCTCTTGAACCTCATTGTGCCCCCATACAACATGTCCTAAATCTCCCTTTCATATTATGACTTTTAGGGGTGGTTTCTATCTCAGGTAACATAGATGCTTAGTTTTTTAGATTTGAATTGATTGATCTGTATCATTGGTATAGCAAATCTGTCTATTGTAAATCAGAAAACAGTTTATGAATTGTGTGTGTCTTCTCCATTCCAGAGTCAACTTCTGGTCCAGTCAGTTGTGGCTGAAGGTGTTAATTATTTGTTTATTCAAAGGAGCAACAGGCAGAGATTTTCACAGAAAAGGGTTCCCCAGACCGTTGACATGGATTTGCAGCTCCAATCAATGGCTTACTATAAATACTTTGCAGATGACTAAGCAATAAAGTAAACTTAAAGCAGAAGTAGTTAACTCTCATAGTGATCATGAGGTTGGAAAGGGTATGCCTATAGAAAGAGAATTGCTCCAGTGTCCTAAATGACCTTGAATTTTCAAGAACCATGAGAAAAACCAATTCCTTTTTCAGAAGACACAAATTTCAACAAAATTCTTGGCAATTTAATTCTCCTATCAAGAAACAAAATGTAAGCTATAAGGAATCACCTTTTCCATGATTTAAACCAAATCTGGTATTGAAGCCTCTACACTTGAGCTGTGACATAAATGTGTCACTGGGTACATGTTCTGTGAATTATTTTAATTAGTCTTAAGCCCTTACTCAAGTCATTCATGACTTTGGGTAATATCCTTAGCTTTAGTTCTAGACTTTACATTTTACTTAGTTAAATACTTTAAAACATACATACTCAATACCTACAATACACAAGAAAATTACCTATGAGGGTAAACAAGCTGTTTAAACCAACATTTTATAGCAAAGAAAGTTGTGCTATGTTCTCTTCCCACTCTTTCTTACACTTGGTCCCATAGTTTGATATCCTCAAGTTCTTTTCATTTTGGGAGAAAGAAGCAAAACAAAGCAGTTGTTAAGGCTCTGAAAGCAAGTGGAAATTTGCTGTGAGATGCAGGGAGCTCAACCTGGTTCTGTGTGACAACCTAGAGGGATGGGATGGGGTGTGTGAGGGAGGCTCAAGAGGGAGGGGACATATGTATACTTATGGTGATTCATGTTGATGTATGACAGAAATTAACACATATTGTAAAGCCATTATCCTCCAATTAACAGTAAATAAATAAATAGATTGACTAGAAATAATTTATGTAAAATAAATTAAATATTTAAAATAAGAACTTTATCAAATTGCTTTTTATGTAAAAATTTACAAGTTATCTATCTTTAATTATATAAACTTTAAAGATTTTTTGACAATTTTATGATACACAGTCTTGCTACAAAATCACCTAGGTCAAAATCTACCATATTATTAATACTCCAGAATTCTCCCTTAGCTCTGACTAACTCCAAATTCTATTTTTCCCCTGACATAAATATTTTAAATGGACGATAGATTAAGTATGTATATATGCATTTATATTTACATATTAAACATATATATACACACACACACACACACACATAGCACAGGAATATATATTCAGATAACCTGACTTTTACTCAATCTTCTTCTTATTTTATTCTCCACCTATGTAGGAAATACTAACATTGTTTAGTTTTGCCTGTTTTGAATTCACATACATGAAATTAATCTACATTTTCTTTAGTGTTATATAGAATTCATTCAGCATTATATAAAGTTCATCCTTACTGTGTGTAGTTCTAGTTTATTTCATTCTGTTTCCCTGCAGTGTAGTATTCCTTAGTATAAATATATGGCCATGTTATTCATTGTACTGTTGTTGACTATGGAGCATTTGTACCAGTGATCGACAAGGATATAGCCACTTGTATATATCAAATATATATTTAGGGTTTGAATTGCTTGATTACATATTATAGATATTTCAAATGAAAAGATAATGCCTCATGTATTCTAAAATATTTGTATCCATTTACAGAGTAGTATATGAAAATGTGTGATGCATCTCACAGCAAATTTCCACTGGCTGTCTGTTATATTCATGGTAATGTATATGTTTCAATGCTACTGTCTCAGTTCATCCCACCTTCTCCTTCTCCTGATGTGTCCACAAGTCTGTCCCTATGTCTGCATCTCTATTGCTGTGCTGTGCTCAGTTACTCAGTCATGTCTGACTCTTTGTGATCCTTTTGGACCATAGCCCACCAGGCTCCTATCTCCATGAGATTTTTCAGGCAAGAATACCAGAGTGGGATGCCATTTCTTTCTCCAGGGAGTCTTCCTGACCCAAGGATCAAGTTTGCATCTTCTCCAACTCTGCATTGCAGGTAGGTTCTTTACCTGGTGAACCATTGAGGAAGCCCTGTTGCTGCCTTACAAATAGGTTCATCATGTAGCATTTTTATAGATTCCATATATATGTATTAATATATGATATTTATTTTTCTCTTTTGACCTACTTCATTTTGTATAACAGACTCTAGAATGATCCATCTCACTAGAACTTAAATCAATTTTTTTCCTTCCTATAGCTTATTTAACTTATATGCAGAGTGCATCATAAGAAACACTGGGCTGGAAGAAGTACAAGCTGGAATCAAGATTGCCGGGAGAAATATCAAAAACCTCAGATATGCAGATGACACCACCCTTATGGCAGAAAGTGAAGAGGAACTAAAAAGCCTCTTGATGAAAGTGAAAGAGGAGAGTGAAAAAGTTGGCTTAAAGCTCAACATTCAGAAAACAAAAATCATGGCATCTGGTCCCATCACTCCATGACAAATAATGGGGAAACAGTGGAAACAGTGTCAGACTTTATTTCTTAGGGCTGCAAAATCACTGCAGATGGTGACTGCAGCCATGAAATTAAAAGATGCTTACTCCTTGGAAGGAAAGTTATGATCAACCTAGATAGCATATTCAAAAGCAGAGACATTACTTTGGAAAAAAGGTCCATCTAGTCAAGGTTATGGTTTTCCAGTGGTCATGTATGGATATGAGAATTGGATTGTGAAGAAAGCTGAATGTGGAAGAATTTATGCTTTTGAACTGTGGTCTTGGAGAAGACTCTTGAGAGTCCCTTGGACTGCAAGGAGATCCAACCAGTTCATTCTAAAGGAGATCAGTCCTGGGTGCTCATTGGAAGGACTGATATTGAAGCTGAAACTCCAATACTTTGGCCACCTGATATGAAGAGCTGAGTCCTTGGAAAAGACTCTGATGCTGGGAGAGATTGAGGGCAGGAGGAAAAGGGGACGACCGAGGATGAGATGACTGGATGATATCACTGACTCAATGGACATGAGTTTGGGTAAACCCCGGGAGTTGGTGGTGGACAGGAGGCCTGGTGTGCTGCGACTCATGGGGTCAAAAAGAGTTGGACACGATGAGTGACTGAACTGAACTGAACTAAAATCGTACCCCATTAGTGGAAGACAGGAAGGGAAGAATATATTACAAGCTTTCAACTACATTGGCCCCAAGTTGTAGACATCTAATTCCCCAGGGTACTGCCTGAACTGAACTGATGGATTAGTAATATTCCATTGTGTATATGTACCACAACTTTGTATCCAATCATCTATTGATTGACATCTAGGTTGCTTCCATGTCCTGGGCTACAGTAAATGGTGCTGCAGTGAACACTGGGGTACAAGGTTTTTTTAGAACTGTGTTTTACTCAGGGTAAATGCCCAGTAGTAGGATTGCTGGGTCATATTGTAATTTTTTCCCAGTTTTTAAAAGAAATCTCCATACTCTTCTCGGAGAAGGCAATGACAACCCACTCCAGTACTCTTGCCTGGAAAATCACATGGATGGAGGAGCCTGGTAGGCTGCAGTCCATGGGGTCGCTACCAGTCAGACAAGACTGAGTGACTTCACTTTCACTTTTCACTTTCAAGCATTGGAGAAGGAAATGGCAACCAACTCCAGTGTTCTTGCCTGGAGAATCCCAGGGACAGGGGAGCCTGGTAGGCTACCATCTATGGGGTTGCACAGAGTTGAATATGACTGAAGCAACTTAGCAGCAGCAGCAGCCATACACTTCTCCATCATGGTTGTATCAATATACATTCCCACCAACAGTGCAAGAAGGTTTACTTTCCTTCACACCCTCCCCAGCATTTAATATTTGTAGATTTTTAATGATGAACATTCTGATCAGTGTGAGGTGATACTTCATTTTACTTTTGATTGGCATTTCTCTGATAATAAAGAATTTTGAGCATTTTTTTCATGTGTTTATTAGAGTCCCTTGGACTGCAAGGAGATCCAACCAGTCCATTCTGAAGGAGATCAACCCTGGCTGGGATTTCTTTGGAAGGAATGATGCTAAAGCTGAAACTCCAGTACTTTGGCCCCTCATACGAAGAGTTGAGTCCTTGGAAAAGACTCTGATGCTGGGAGGGATTGGGGGCAGGAGAAGAAGGGGACAACAGAGGATGAGATGGCTGGATGGCATCACTGACTCGATGGATGTGAGTCTGAGTGAACTCAGGGAGTTGGTGATGGACAGGGAGGCTTGGCATGCTGCGATTCATGGGGTTGCAAAGAGTCGGACATGACTGAGTGACTGAACTGAACTGATACAGTCTTTGGAGAAATGTCTGTTTTGGTCTTCTGCCCAGTTTTCATTGGGGTGTTTGTTTTTCTTATATTGAGTTGCCTGTGCTGATTGTATATTTTGGAACTTAATCCTTTGTCAGTTGCTTCATTAGCAATTATTTTCTCCCACTCTGAGGGATGTCTTTTCATTTTGTTTATGGTTTCCTTTGTTGTGTAAAGGCTTTTAAGTTTAACTAGATCCCATTTGTTTATTTTTGTTTTTATCTCCATTACTTGAGGAGATGGGTCACAGAAGATCTTGCTGTGATTTATGCAGAGTGTTCTGCCTATGTTTTCCTCTAAGAGTTTTATAGTTTTTGATTTTACATTTAGGTTTTTAATCCTTTATTAGCTTATCTTTGTGTATGGTGTTGGGAAGTGTTTTACTTTCATTGTTTTACACATAGCTGTCCAGTTTTCCTAGTACCACTTATTGAAGAATCTATCTTTTCTCCATTGTATATTCTTGCCTCCCTTGTCAAATATAAGGTGCCCATAGGTGCATGGGTTTATCTCTGGCCTTTCTTTTTGGTACCATTGATTTATATTTCTGCTTTTGTGCCAGTATTATATTACTTGATGACTATAGCTTTGTAGTATAGTCTGAAGTCAGGAAGGTTGAGTCCTTCAGCTTCATTCTTCTTTCTCAAGATTGTTTTGGCTATTAGGAGTCTTTTGTGTTTCCATATGAATTGTGATTTTTTAAATTATAGTTCTTTGAAAAATGCCATTGGAAATTTTATGTGGATTGCATTGAATCTGTAGACTGCTTTGGATGTTTAATCATTTTCACAATATTGACACTTCCAGTCCAGGAATGTGGTATATCTCTGGAGTTATTTATGTCCTTTTTGATTTCTTTCATGAGAGTCTTTTAGTTTCCTGTTACAGCTCTTTTGTCTCCTTAGGTAGGTTTATTCTGAGGTATTTTATTATTTCTGTTGCAATGGTGAATGGTATCGATTCCTTAATTTCTCTGAATTTTATTTTTAGTATACAGGATTGCTTGGGATTTCTGTGTATTGTTTATGTATCCTGAAAATTTACTAAATTTACTGATTAGCTCTAGTGATTTTCTAATAGTAACTTTAGTGTTTTCTATGCACAGTATACTGTCATTTGTAAACAGCGAGAGTTTTTCTTCATCTTTTCCAGTCTGGATTCCTTTTATTCCTTTTTCTTCTCTGACTGTCATGGCTAGGAGTTTCAAAATTGTGATGAATAATAAGGGGGAGAATGAACACCATTGTCTTGTTCCTGATCTTAGAGGAAATGCTTTCAGTTTCACCACTGAGAATAATGTTTATTGTGGATTTATTATATATGGCCTTTGTTATGTTGAGGTATATTTCCTCTATGGAGCTTCTCTAAAGGCTCAGAGGTGAAGAATCTGTCTGCAATGTGGGAGACTTTGGTTCAATCCCTGGGTTGAGAAGATCCCCTGAAGAAGGGAATGACTATTCATTCCAGTATTCTTGCCAGGAGAATTCCATGGACAGAGGAGCCTGGTGGGTAATAGTCCATGAAGCTGCAAAGAGTCAGACATGACTGAGCAACTAAAAGGTTTCTTCTATGCCTATTTTCTGGAGAGTTTTTATCATAAATGGGGGCTGAATTTTATCTAAAGCTTTGTCTGAATCTATTGAGATTATCATATGATTTTCATTTTTTAACTTGTTGATATGGTATATCGCATTGATTGTGTATATTGAAGAATCCTTACATCCATTAGATAAACTCAGAATGATCTTTTAAATGTGCTGTTGGAATCTGTTTGCTAGAATTTTGCTGAGGATTTTTCATCTATTCATGTGATATTGGCCTGTAATTTTCTTTTTTTGTGATGTCTTTATCTGGTTTTGGTATCAGGGTAATGGTGGCCTCATAGAATGAGTTTGGAAGTGTTCCTTCCTCTGCCATTTTCTGAGAATTTGTGAAGAATAGGCATTAGCACCGGAGAAGGCAATGGCACCCCACTCCAGTACTCTTGCCTGAAGAATCCCATGGATGGAGGAGCCTGGTAGGCTACAGTACATGGGGTCGCTAAGAATCGGACATGACTGAGTGACTTCACTTTCACTTTCACTCATTGGAGAAGGCAATGGCAACCCACTCCAGTGTTCTTGCCTGGAGAATTCCAGGGATGGGGGAGCCTGGTGGGCTGTCGTCTATGGGGCAGCACAGAGTCGGACACGACTGACACAACTTGGCAGCAGCAGCAGCAGCAGCAGGCATTAGCTCATCTCTAAATGTTTGATAGAATTCACCTGTGAAGTCATCTGGCCCTGGGATTTGGTTTTTGAGAGATTTTTGATCACAGCTTGATTTCAGTGCTTGTGATTGGCTTTCACATAATTTCTATTTCTTTCTGATGCAGTCTTAGTTGAACATCTCTAAGAAACTGTCCACTTATTCCAGGTTGTCGATTTTATTGGCATATAGTTGCTCATAACACTCTCTTATGATCCTTTGTATTTCAGCATTGTCTGTTGTAACCACTCCTTTTTCATTTCTAAATGTGTTGATTTGAGTCTTCTCCCTTTTTTTCTTGATGAGTCTGCCTGTTGGTTTGTCAATTTTATTTTCTCAAAGAAGTTTTTGTTTTATTGACCATTGATATTGTTTCTCCATTTTTTGTTCATTTATTTCTGCTCTGATCTTTACAATTTCTTCTACCTTTTTTACTATTCTTTTTCCAATTAGGCAATCTACTGATTTTAATTAAGTTGGATTTAAAACTGATTACATATAAAAAGAAAATAGGCATATTGGAAAGAGGGAAGGATTTATTTGGGGGGGGGCTATAAATAGATGTGCCACTATGATTATAAACCATATTTTTTCTATCTTTTTCCCTAGCATGTATATGACCAATTCCCCACTGTACTCTTTTTTCTTTTTGTGTGCCTTTCTAAATGTTACAGAGAGAGGTCAGGGAATTTGGATATCAAATTACACTTCAAAGTACTATATGAAAGAACAGAATAGTGAGGCACTGAGTGTGCCACCCCACTAGGAATGGGTATGCCTTACTATAAGGAGCTGCAAGCCCTGAGTCACTGCCCTCAAACACACACACACACACACACACACACACACACACCTTATTCAGAAACATCTTTGTTGTTCCATTAGCCTCAAGCTTTGCATGTTAAAAACTTGTTTTTCTCTCATTATCTTTTTTCTTCCTCAAATGTCTTAGAGATATGGTGACATAGTAAGGAATAAGGGTAGAGTCTAAAATCATTTTTGGCTTAGCTGCTTTATTTTAGATAGGAGAGAACTGTAAAATAATTGACAATTCCATTGAGTTCTTACAGAGTAATATGTAGTGATCTAAGGGTCTTTTTTGCATAAACTCATTTAATCCTCTTAATAATTCTTAAAGTTATATTATGATTCTAAGTTTATAGGTGAAAAAGCAAAGTTACACAGCTATTTAGAGTTTTTATCCAAAGTTACACAGCTAATTAGTGATAAAACTAAAAATCAAACACAGATAATCTGGCTTCAGACAACCTAGTCTATTAATAATACTTCCTCATATCTTACAATAATAATTTAAAGGATTTTTTCTGGCTTTGTCACACTTTCCAGAATAATGCCATTCAATTCAGTTCAGTCACTCAGTCATGTCCAACTCTTTGTGACCCCAAGAATTGCAGCACGCCAGGCCTCCATGTCTATCACCAACTTCCTGAGTTCACTCAGACTTGCATCCATCGAGTTAGTAATGCCATCCAGCCATCTCATCCTCTGTCGTCCCCTTCTCCTCTTGCCCCCAATCCCTCCCAGCATCAAAGTCTTTTCCAATGAGTCAACTCTTTGCATGAGGTGGCCAAATACTGGAGTTTCAGCTTTAGCATCATTCCTTCCAAAGAAATCCCAGGGTTGATCTCCTTCAGAATGGACTGGTTGGATCTCCTTGCAGTCCAAGAGAGTAATACGTTTCTAAGCCAAAGGAATTAATAGTGAACCTAATCACAGTTACTCTATTTTCCCCTTTCTTTCTCCTTTTTTCTTTTTCTAAAATAGTGAAAACACTATAATATTCAATAGAAAAAAATATGCTATTTTGTAAGCCTTCTAAAACAATTATTTACTTGTTTTTTAGTGATAATTATATATTTTGGCTTGTTCTTGGTTAAGCCAGAATGGATAGTAATGCAGTTTAGACTTACTGTCATCTTTTAACAACCAGACTGGCATAATAATAGATTTTGATTGTTAAATATGATTTCTTAGTATTCCTATGTTAGTCATTAACACAAAAACCAAGTATTACTAATTTTCCCCCAATAACTTAGTAAGCTGCAATCTCTTCTCCACACTACCAAGTGAGACATGGTCACATAACTTGTTTTTTCTAGTATGTATTACTTGACACTACAGCTTTATAAGCCAGATGATACACCAAATTCTTTTCTATCACAGTGACAGTTTCAGTTGATGGGATTATCTGTAAGCATGGGTCAAAGATTGAAGACAACATGTGACAGGGCCCCAGTCAACCTTGATGGACATGAAGCATGGAAAATATAATTTTTTGTTGAGGTTTGGGGATTGATAGTTATAACAGCATAACCTATATTATTCTAACAGATATGTCTAAAACATAGAAACACATGATTCTTCAAAGAAAATTTCTGCTTTTACAATAGTACCTGCTTAGTAATATTTTGTCTCTGAATATATTACTGGTTCAAATACTTCTGTTGTTATTTAGTTGCTAAGTCATGTCTGACTCTTTTGCCACCTCATGGACTGTAGGTCACCAGGCTCTTCTGTCCATGGATTCTCCTGGCAAGAACACTGGAGTGGGTTGCCATTTCCTTCTCCAAGGGATCTTCCCAACCTGAGGATTGACCTGTGTCTCCTGGATTAGCAGGCAATGCTGAGCCACCAGAGAAGCCCTTTAATACTTCTGGATACTAACAAAATAACTTTTTGGTTTTATAGAAAACAATTTATAAAGTAAAACAATGTCTTCTTGTAGAACAAGGAGCAAATAACTCATATAAATTGTTAAAATAGTTGTATGACAATTTTGTTGTTTTGTGTCTGAATCTAACCCCATGGACTGAAGCACACAAGACTTCCCTGTCCTTCGCCATCTCCCAGAGTTCGCTCAAATTCATGTTCATTGAGTTGGTGATGTTATGTAACCATCTCATCCCCTATCACTCTATTCTACTATTTCTGTCTTTTTATATTGTAATGTAGTACTAATGCCACACTGATTTGTTATACAGAAAGAGTTGAGAATTTTCATGTTTTATTTTCACTGTTCTACCTTCTTTTTTTTAATCAGGTATTTTTTCTTGAAATAGTTTTGTTTGGTGGCATCTTCTGTCCACTGTAAGGGATTCAAGACATAAATCAATGTTTCAAAAACATTTTCATACATTTCCTAAAACCTGTATTAATGTTAGCTGTTTTTATTTTATTTATTTATTTTTTTAATTAATTTTATTTTTTTTAGTTTGTTTTGCTTTACAATACTGTATTCGTTTTGCTACACATTGACGTGAATCAGCCACGAGCGTACACGAACTCCCAATCCCGACCCCCACCTTCCCCCTCCCGCCCCACACCCTCTCTCTGGATTATCCCCATGCATCAGTCCCAAGCATCCTGCATCCTGCATCAACCTGGACTGGCGATTCGTTTCACTTATGATATCACACATGTTACACTGCCACTCTGCCAACCCATCCCACCCTCTCCTTCTCCCACAGAGTCCAAAAGGCCGTTCTATACATCTGTGTCTCTTTTGCTGTCTTGCGTACAGGCTTATCATTACCATCATTCTAAATTCCATATATATGTGTGAGTATACTGTAAGCCCCACACCCTCTCTCTGGATTATCCCCATGCATCAGTCCCAAGCATCCTGCATCCTGCATCAACCTGGACTGGCGATTCGTTTCACTTATGATATCACACATGTTACACTGCCACTCTGCCAACCCATCCCACCCTCTCCTTCTCCCACAGAGTCCAAAAGGCCGTTCTATACATCTGTGTCTCTTTTGCTGTCTTGCGTACAGGCTTATCATTACCATCATTCTAAATTCCATATATATGTGTGAGTATACTGTAGTGGTGTTTTTATAATAACAGTACTTTACTGTCTTTACTGCTGTCATTTGTTGAAGAAATGAAGCTCAGAGAAATCACTGACTCAGTAGACAGTAGTTTATAGACAACAACATTTAAAGTAGTTTAACTTGTCCATGCCTAAATGAGTGAAAAAAAAAATGAGCTTTCATTTTATTTAAAAAAAAAAGAAGTATCAGACTACTGTATAAAACTTTGGCAAAGCATTGTTTTACAAATGCTTTATGTTCTTGGCAGAAAACTTGACTTTAAATAGAAGTTCACCCAAGTAGAATTTAAATTTGCACATTCTAATGCATTGCAGCAATTTCTACTTCACGAAAACTGAAAGAACACTATATCTGTATTTTATATAAGTTGATCTTATGGTACCTGCATAATGTTACTGCCAAAAAGTTATGCAATAATATTCTATTTACAACACATTAAGATCCTCCATGCTAGTCATGTGTCAACTAATATATCAGATTGCACAGTGGTCACAGTTTTCAAGAAAACCATACAGATGTTTTAACATATAAGCAGAAAAGAAATGGCACTGTAGTTCAACATGATAGCATTAATTTATAGTTTCTTAATGTTTATATTTGGAATATTATACAAAGAATGAATGGCTATTTCTTCATAGGCATCCTATGTTTTCTATCCTTATCCTACTTCTAACTATACTTATTATTGACTTTGTGACTCTGTCTGAATTAAATCCTTTCTAATAACCATAATGACACCAAAATCATCTTGCATTAGCATTTGGCCTGTGTAAGTTCTGAAAGTATTAACTGTAAGAATAAAATTGGGGTTGAAAAAGAGTCCTAGAATTTCCATTAAAATGATTATTGAGTATAAGGTGACTTCAAAAGTTAGACAGTTCCCAGAAGCATCAACATAGCAGAGGAAGAATGATATGCTTTAATGCAGATTTATATTAATAATTGTTATAGCTTTGGTTTAAGATGAACCTGTAAGAAATTTTTTTCAGTACAGAGAAGGATGCATACATGCTTAGTTACTTTAGTCGTGTCCAATTCTTTGCAATTCTATGGACTATAGCCCTCCAGGCTCCTCTGTCCATGGCATTCTGCAGGCAAGAATACTGGAGTGAGTTGCCATGCCCTGCTCCAAGGGATCTTCCTGACCCAGGGATCCAATTGCGTTTCCTGCATCTCTTGCAGGTAGATTCTTTACACACTGAGCCACCTGGAAGGCCCAACAAAGAAGGAAAATAAGTATTTAAAGTATATCCAGCAGGCATTTTTACATAGACAACAATTTGCCACTGGCTACCAGAGTAATTTTAACTATTAACAACGTAACTGTTAACAAAATGTATCTTTAAAAAAGTGATAAATTTTGCTAAATAAATTATCTTTTCACTTTTAAATATAACAGTTAAGAGACTGTAACTTTAGTGCTACTTTGGTGATTTTTCAGGTGAATCTCTATCTAATATTTGGCATATATTCTAGCAAATATTTCTCATTTGAATTTTCATGTAAAAAAGGTATGTCGGGTGGCCATCAACAATATTACAGGATACAAGTGAAATATAACTATTTGAGCACACATAAGTCTTACTGATGTATTTGTTTCCTCCTATGCTCAGCTGTTAGGCCTCTTAAATAGTTTAACACCAGAATCTTAGAATACCTGTATATTAGTTTAATGGAAAACGCTAAGATTTTCAGACATGTGATATGAAATAATACTGAAGTACAAATTAAATCATGTGTTTTGCAGTGATATAAAATGAAATATAATCATATTATGAGTGTATGCATACATATAAATACTATAAAACTATTTCAGAAACTCAACAATGAGGTTCAAAAATGATAAAGACAAGCAAAACTTACTATTAATAAGTAGCAATTATGCCACTGAAACAGTAAAATGAACATCCTGTCCTTATTGCTTTTCTGCCCTCCTACTAAATTTTGCCAATTAGATACAGAAGATCATAGGAAGACTTAAAGCACATTTACAGGGTAATTGTACTGAGAGCAATCCAATTATGTTTAAATGCTTCCGTAATATTATCATTCTTATGGAAACCTCTGTTACACCAGCTTTATTTAGGAGACAGAGCAGATGCTGCTTTCCATTTACCTACTTCCCCTCATTCTACTAAGTCTGGAATGTGGTCCAGTCAGGATATTATTCAGTACAGACTGTCTCAGAACCAGTCCCCATAAGTGAAATTCACTGGCTATATATAGATGTCCAGGATTAATGCATAATAGATTGGAAAATGATGAGCTATTTCAAGTATTTTTACATCACCAACATAAGATGAATAACTCTATGTCTTTGTTATATGATTTCAGCTCTCCAAATAACCGTTTTTGAGGAATAGTATCTAGCAAGTTGTTATGATTTGTTGTTTACTGAAGAGGATGTTCCTGGTCTAGACTTTCTTGATTCTTTGAGTGTCATATGTTCTAACTTATCAAAAAAAAGTCATAAGAAAGTAACTGTATTATCTAGCAAAAAACATTCTTATTCTAAAACAATTTCAATAACATATAATTTTTTGTTTAATTCTAAAAATACAATTTGGATATTTTATTCTACATTTCTTCTATGATTCACTCATAGGAAAATATCTGCCTTTTTTTTTCATTTTTTTCTGATGAGACATGACAAATATAAATATCCATAAGGATGGCTGAAAAACAGCAAAACAATGCATTATGCTGAGTTTCATCTGATTTTATATATTTCAAATGATGTGTATACTATTACACCTTTGTACATCTAAGTTTCATCTTCAAGTAATATTCGTTCAGTCAGTTCAGTCATTCAGTTGTTTCTGACTCTTTGTGACCCCATGGACCACAGTATGCCAGGCCTCCCTGTCCATCACCAACTCCCGGCATTTACCCAAACTCATGTCCACTGAGTTGGTGATGCCATCCAACCGTGTCATCCTCTGTTGTCCCCTTCTCCTCCCACTCTCAATATTTCCCAGCATCACAGTCTTTTCCAATGAGTCAGTTCTTCGAATAGGGTGGCCAAAATATTGGAGTTTCAGCTTCAACATCAGTCCTTCCAATAAATACTCAGGACTGATTTTCTTTAGGATGAACTGGTTGGATCTCCTTGCAGTCCAAGGGACTCACAAGAGTCTTCTCCAACACCACAGCTCAAAAGTATCAATTCTTCAGCCCTCAGCTTTCTTTATAGTCCAACTCTCATATCCATATATGACTACTGGAAAAACCATAGCCTAGACTAGACGGCAGAGAAGGCAATGACACCCCACTCCAGTACTTTTGCCTGGAAAATCCATGGACAGAGGAGTCTGGTAGGCTGCAGTCCATGGAGTCACTAAGAGTCGGGCATGACTGAGAGACTTCATTTTCACTTTCATGCATTGGAGAAGGAAATGGCAACCCACTCCAGTGTTCTTGCCTGGAGAATCCCAGGGGTGGGGAAGTCTGGTTGGCTGCCGTCTATGGGGTCTCACAGAGTCGAACACAACTGAAGCGACTTAGCAGCAGCAGCAGCAGCAGACTAGATGGACCTTTGTTGGCAAAGTAATGTCTCTGCTTTTGAATATGCTGTCTAGTTTGGTCATAACTTTCCTTCCACAGAGCAATCATCTTTTAATTTCATTGCTGCAGTCACCATCTACAGTGATTTTGGAGCCCCAAAACATAGAGTCTGTCACTGTTTCCACTCTTTCCCCATCTATTTGCCATGAAGTGACAGGACCGGATGCCATGATCTTAATTTTCTGAATGTTGAGTTTTAAGCCAACTCTTTCACTCTCCTCTTTCACTTTCATCAAGAGGCTCTTTAGACTTCTTCACTTTCTGCCATAAGGGTGGTGTCATCTGCATATCTGAGGTTTTTTATATTTCTCCCAGCAATCTTGATTCCAGCTTGTGCTTCATCCAGCCCAGTGTTTTTCTTGATGTACTCTGCATATAAGTTAAATAAGCAGGGTGACAATATACAACCTTGATGTATTCCTTTTCCTATTTCGAACCAGTCTGTTTTATGTTCAGTTCTAACTGTACTTCCTGACCTGCATACAGATTTCTCAAGAGGCAGGTCAGGTGGTCTGGTATTCCCATCTCTTTCAGAATTTTCCACAGTTTTTTTGTGATCCACACAATCAAAGGCTTGGCATAGTCAATATAGCAGAAATAGATGTTGAATCCTATTTAATAAAATGCACAAAATGTAATGGAGTGTAGTACATAGACACATCATTTTATTACACATTAAATTGCTGGCTATATAATGTCGAAGACATACAAAAATCCAATTTTTCAAAATCAGTTTTTATCATTTTTCTCTCTAACTGGATTAATGACTTAATGTCTCTCATAAAAACTGAATAAACTGTTGTCACTACTCTCGACAACCTAACAATATGCATTCTGCAAAATGTTGATAATAAAATTTTATTATTTGATCCAGTAGCACATACTTCTTGTCACAATGAATGATTTACTATTAACTACTCTAAAACTGAAATCAGTTTTTGACACATATTCTCCAATGTCTAATTGGCCTATATCCAGCAACTGAATCCAACATGCTAACATGTTTAGTTACCTCAGGGTATATTTTACAACTAATTCAGCTTTTAATCATTTACTGGGAAGTCAAATCACTTAAAATGCAATATTTTATGGGCCCTGGTGAATGATTGATAATATTTGTTATGAAAATGGCTCAGGGTAAAATTATCGAGACCATCTAGTATGGAATAAGTCTTTAAGGTCTCAATCACTTATTTATTTTCATGTTGGACCAGATGCAGAATTATTTACCAAGGAAACACCAGGTCCTGAATATTTTCTTCTGCTATCCCCTGTAGATATGGCTTGGCTATTTTAGAGAAAATACCAGGCTTGAATTTTTTTTCCTTTACAGACGTCAACTATCCTTAGCTGATTATAAAGCATATGGGCCTGTCTTTTAATCAACAGAATGACTATTGTGTCTCCAGATTCCCACAGACTGTAATCTCATACTCTTTGCTCCTGGATATTAAGATAAATGAAAAGGAACAGAAAATATTATTGCTATTAATGGGGCTGCTCTTGGAGGACATTGGACCATGTATCCCCCTTTATGTTGAGAAGCACTTGATAGTGAGCCAGAGTTTCAGCATTGCACTTGAATGTCAATATTTCAACATCTTGAATAAATGCTTTTATTGGACTTCCCTGTGGCATCATGAGCTCAGCTAGGACTGATTAATGCTGTAGGAGCTATCATATAAAGTCTGCATTTGTAGTAATTTTATAGATTTTTAAAGGACCTTATCTATCATATCACACAGTGGTTCCTTGAGGCATCAGGGGAAATTATCCAGAATTTTCAGAAAAAAATGTTTTTATATTATGATTATGCTGAATCTTAAGATTATGTTTCTCCCTTCACTTCAGTTTCTGAGAATCATAGAGTTCAATCTTTACCTAGAGCTAACAACATATTAAGAATTCTGTTGTTTTTATTTGAGTACTAATCTTATCTCTGCTGCTGCTGCTGCTACGTCGCTTCAGTCGTGTCTGACTCTGTGCGACCCCATAGACGACAGCCCACCAGGCTCCCCCATCCCTGGGATTCTCCAGGCAAGAGCACTTCAACATAGAATTTTTGTTTGTAATTTACCAGAAAGTTCACTCTTCTTAACATCGTTCTCTTTTTATTAATTCACTTTTTTTTTTCATCATGTCCTGTGGCATGTGGGGTCTTAGTTCTCCAATGGAGGATTGAACCCATGACCCTTGCAGTGGAAGCATGGAATCTTAACCCCTGGACCACCAGGGAAGTCAACTGAAGTAACTTTTTGACATTTACTTAAAAAAAATCATATTAATAATTTATTATTTAGAGTAGCTTTAAATTCACCTTAAAATTGAAGAAATGTACATAGATTTCCTTTATAGCCCCTGACCATACAGATGCATAGCCTCCCCAATTACCAGCCTCTACCACCAGAGGGGTACAGCAAGGGAATTCCAGAGAAAAAAAAAACTAACAAAACAAAAACATATACTACTGTTTCATTGACTATGCTAAAGCCTTTGCTTGTGTGGATCATAACAAACTGTGGAAAATTCTTAAAGAGTTGAGACTATCAGATCACCTTACCCGACTCTTGAAAAACCTGTATGCAGGTCAAGAAGCAATAATTAGAACCAGACATGGAACAACAGATTGGCTGAAAATTGGGAAAGGAGTATGTCAAGTCTGTATATTGTCACCCTGCTTATTTAACTTCTATGTAGGGTACATCATGTAAAATGTTGGGCATATGTCTTACAAGCTGGAATTAAGATGAAAGTGAAAGTGTTAGTTGCTCACTCTTTGCAAACCCATGGACTGTAACCCAACAGGCTCCTCTGTCTATTGGGTTTTCCAGGAAAGAATACTGGAGTGGGTTGCCATTTCCTTCTCCAGGGAATCTTCCTGATTCATGGATTGAACCCAGGTCTCCTTCAATGCAGGCAGACTCTTTGCCTTCTGAGACACCAGGGAAGCAGAATCAAGATAGTCAGGATAAATATTAATAACCTGAGCTATACAGATGATACTACTTTGATGATAGAAAATGAAGGGAAACTAAACAGCCTCTTGATAAAGGTGAAAGAGGAGAGTGAAAAAGTTGGCTTAAGGATTAACATTCAAAAAACTAAGGTTATGGCATGTGGTCCACTTCATGGCAAATAGAAGAAGAAACAGAGGCAGATTTAATTTTCTTGAGCTCCAAAATGACTGCAAATGGTGACTGCAGCCACAAAATTAAAAGTCACTTGTTCCTTGGCTGAAAAGCTATGGCAAACCTAGATAATGTATTAAAAATCAGAGGCATCAATTTTCTGACAAAGGTCTGTAAGTTTTTCCTTAGTCATGGATGGATATGATAGTTGGACCATAAAGAAGGCTTAATGCTAAAGAATTGATGCTTTTGAACTGTGGTGCTACAGAAGACTCTTGAGAGTCTCTTGTACAGCAAGGAGATCAACCAATCAATGTTAAAGGAAATCAATCCTGAATATTCATTGGAAGGATTGATGCTGAAGCTCCAGTACTCTGGCCACCTGATGTGAAGAGCTGATTCATTAGAAAAGACCCTGATGCTGAGAAAGATTGAGGGCAGGAGAAGAAGGGGCAAATGGAGGATGAGATAGTTGGATGGCATCATCAACTCAATGGATATGAGTCTGAGAAACTTCAGGAGAAAGTGAAGGACAGAGAAGCCTGGCATTCTGTAGTCCATGGGGTCATAGAGAGTAGGACATAATTTAGGAACCAAAAACAATAACAAATCACTCAAAATCCATAATTTACACTGCAGTTCACTTTTGGTGGTGTGCATTCTATGGGTTTGTAAAAATGTATTATGACATGAATTCATCATTATAGTATCATAGAGAGATAATATAATAACAGATATAATAACAGATATATCTTAAGTATGTGTAAAGATACTCTACATTATGTGGCATCATATTACATTATCATGTAAGCATGTAAAAACCTGTACCACATTATGCATCATCAAGGAGAGGTAAATTAAAACAACAATAAGATACTACCACACACCTTATAGAATGACCCCAAATCTAAAACACTGACAACACCAAGTACTGGTGAAGAGGTGAAGCTGAAGTCCTCTCATTCATTTTTGGTGGGAATGCAAAATGGTACAGCCAGTTTAGAAGACTGTTTGGCAGTCTTCCCAAACTAAATATAGTCTTATCATATGATCCAGAAATTCTGCTCTTTGGTATTTACGCAAAGGAGTTGAAAACATATATCCACACAGAAACCTACACATGGATGTTTATAGTAGCTTTACTCATAGTTGGCCAAAACTGGGAAGCAAATAAGATTTCCTCCAGAAGATGAGTGGATAAATAAACTTTGTACATACAGACAATGGAATATTAATCAGCACCAGAGAGAATGAGTTATTAAGCCATGAAATAAAGAACTTAAATATATATTATTAATTGAAAGAAGCCAGTCTGAAGAGGTTACATATTGTATAATTCCAATTATGTGACATTCTGGTTAAGGCAAAACTACAGAGACAATAAAACGTTCAGATCAGTGCTTTGCTTGGAGTTTGAGAGGAAGGGAGATGAATAGGCAGAGCGCAGAGGATTTTTAAGGCAGACAAAATATTCTGTACTTAGTCATGTATTGATGTGAGAGTTGGTCCACAAAGAAAGCTGAGTGCCGAAGAATCGATGCTTTTGAACTGTGGTGTTGGAGAAGACTCTTGAGAGTCCCTTGGATTGCAAGGAGATCAAACTAGTCAATCCTAAAGGAAATCAGTCCTGAATATTCATTGGAAGGACTGATGCTGAAGCTGAAGCTCCGGTACTTTGGCCACCTGATGCAAAAACTGACTCACTGGAAAAAACTCTGATGCTGGGAAAGATTGAAGTCAGGAGGAGAAGGGGATGCAGAGGACAAGATGGTTGCATGGTATCACCAACTCGATGGACATGAGTTTGAGCAGGCTCTGGGAGTTGCTGATGGACAGGGAAGCCTGGCATGCTGCAGTCCATGGGGTCACAAAGAGTTGGACAAGACTGAGCAACTGAACTGAACTGAATTGGTGATACCGTAAGGATGAGACATAAGTCCAAACTCATATAAAATGTACAACACCAAGAATGAACTGTAATGTAAACCAGCAATTTTGATGATTATGATGCACCAATGTAGGTTCATTCTTGGTAAAAAATGAGTCATCTTGTTGAGTGACATTGAAATGAGGGAGACTATGCATATGTGGGATTAGTCAAAGAGAACATCCCTACATCTTCCCCTCAGTTTTGTTATGAATCTGAATCTGGCCTAAAAATATAAAGTCAATAAAAATTAAAATAAAAAGTTTTTTAAATGAATGAAACACAATCAATTTCTCTAACCAGTCACAGTTCAAAGAAGTCGACAGATAAGTGAATGAACATTATCAATAACATGCGGTAGCTAGGCCACAGAAGAGTCAGGCCTGGGTGCTAATGAACAAAACAGGGATTTGTAATCCACTCTAACTCCAATAGATCAGGTCAGAGTCAAGAAATAATTTCCTGGAGATGGTGATCCAGCTGAACTTTGTAATCATCATTTTGATAATATTGATAAATTCATTTGCTTACATTAAAATTCATCATAATTTAATTCCCATGATTTTTATCAATAAATGCATTCCACCCCAACTATCCAAAGTCTGGTTACATAGAAAAGGTAGATTAATCAAATCAGAATTAGAAGATCTGAATGTCTTCATTCAGTCATTTTTCCTGAAAAGTTATATAAGAGGAAACAAATTATATCAAAAGCACAAGAATTATTTCTAAGTTTTATTTTAGTTATCTACTATAGAAATGAATGGTGTTATTTAAGACTCACCTCATTCTGATGTATTTATATTTTAATAAATACATTATTTTTGGTGAGACATGGTAATGATAAGTCAATCTATCATTAACTTCCAGCGAACTTATCTCTAATACTTTCAATTTATTCCTAAAGTCAACACTCTTTTAGCAAGACTATGCTTGAAAAGCATTAGGTAACTTTTCAGAATTGCTTTTTTAGGCTTAAATGACAAACCAAAACTGTAGTTTTTATAGAAGCAAGTAAAATCCTCCAAAATATCAGGCTAAAGATTTTGATTAATCTTAATAGCCTGGAGGAAACATTTAGGGATTGCTTCTTTTAAATGCATACAAAGGTCATTTCTTCTATTACTTGAAAATTATTGTTGTTATATTGTATAGTTGTAGCCTAGAGGCAAAATAATCAGTAATTATTGAAACATATTTTATCTCTAAGTTTGTGTTATAATAATTCATTTTTATTGATATGAAATGTCTATAAATACAATTATAAAATTTTAAGCACATTGAATTTTAATCAATAGCTCCAACTATTCAATTATATTATAACCGATCAGTTATTAAGACTTTAAAATACCATTATATTTGCATAATGCTTAAATTTTGCTTCTTTAAATATTTAATCATTTTTCAGCTTGAGTTGGATACCTACTCAAAGGTAACAAAATAGGATAGCTTAAACAAAATATTACAAATATGAATTATCCACCATTTAACTACCTTAGAATTGCTTGCCATATTTTTCCATACTGACATTTTAAATCCATGTAATATCTTTGTACAATTTCTTCAGCTTAAACTAAACCATTAACTGTAAACCAATGGTTTCTTGACACGGCATTTTATTTAACTTATTTTTCTTATATTATATGCCTTTCATTTTGTTGTAATTGCTTATTGCTTCCATTACAGTAATTACCATTCTTCATAGTTTCTCTCACAGAAAATTTCCTGCACTTCCTATTACTTAGAACATAATTTTATAAATGACACTAACCAAGGGGGAAAGGAGAAGGTACAGAGTTTTTATTTCTGGTCATAAAAGTACCACTTGTTGGTTTTCTGCTCAATTGATTGTGTTGATTATAACAAATCCAGGATCATTCCTGAAGAGATGGTCATAAGAAGGATGAAGTCCCCGGTAAATGGGACATGTTACAGGAAGCACATAACTGAAATCAGCACTTGCCGAGCTTGTGCTGTTTCACGAGCTAGATAAAATGTGAGAGCCACCGTCTCCTATCTAGTGATTTTTCTTTATGACTATTTCTTAAAATAGTAGCATCAGCTTAATCTCAGAAGTAAAGTGCAAAATCAGACTCTAGAGTTAGGGTCTAGTAATCTGTGTTTTAAAAAGCCCCCCCCACCACCACTCCCTAAGGATCATGATGTCTGCCAAAGCTTGAGAACTACTGCTTTAGGAGCTGTTCTTACGGATCACTTCTTTTCCTCACAAAACTCTTATCTTTTTAAGGGAAATTATACGTGTTCATTAAAATACAGGACTGCTTCATGACCTTTCCCCAAGTAGTCTGCAATCTCCCTGGAACAGGGACCTCTCCTCTGTGCTTGCCATGATGAATCTCGAGTCCTGCAGTGAAATGGATGGGTCACTTAGCTCTCTGCAACATTATTTTGGGTGAATGCCATTAAGCTTTTGAAGCTGACTCTAACAGATAAGTATTGTACAAATACAAAAATAATTACAATGAAGATTATATAAAATATTAAAATCAAATGTGAGGGTAAAAATTGATATGGCCTTTCGGTTACTATGGCTTAGACATGTCTTTTGATTACTTGGTAAGATATAATATTGAGCTCAAAGACATTTTCATAAATGTTTACTATAATTAGATTAACATTTATATTTATATAGTATGGTTTCACTGTCTATAATATATGCATCTATAATGTCATTTATTTATTCATGATAACATAAAAATGTTTACACTTACATAATACACTTTAAAATGCTTTCATAATAAATTGTCTCTTTTAATTAATATATGATCAGTTTTTGAGGCAAAATATAGAAGTCACCAACAAAAGAAGTCAATTGAGAAGCATTAGCTCACACTTTTTCTGAGTTGCTTTTCAAAATTTACTGTCAATATAATATATTAAAAAATTTTTCACTTTGTATGAGTTACATCCATATTGCTAACTCATGTGCTTCATTCTTTAACCTATCTTTAAAAAGGTTCATGCAGCTACCTTTGCAAATGTTTTCTCCCTTGGCTCCTGGACTGTTCACTTTTCTTATCCTTGATGACAGCATAGAAAGCTCAAAGCAATTTCACAAGAATAAGATTAATCATGTTAATTCTTTATTTACTGATTTTCTAAGTAATACTTAGAAATAATAGGTGTAGGTTACTATTCAGTCTTACCTTTAAAGCATTTACAGAAAAAAAGTACTACCAACACAAGTATATATATTATCTTGTGTACAAGTATATTAACATAAGCGCAATTATCTATAACATGTAGCATCAGGTCTGCCCTTGACATTTGAAAAATTAAGACAAAAGCAGAAATGGGGGCTCAAAACCCTATATTTAAACATATAAATGTTACATTAAACTCTAAACACAAAGAGTTAAACATGCTCTAATCTCTTCATTTGGAAAAGGCACTCCTCAAAATTAAGTGGAAGTACAGTTTAGTACCTAAATGTAGCCATGCAGTGTGCCCCTGCTCCTCCAGTCCTGGCTCAGTCTTGCACTGTAGAGAAGAGCCCCTTAGCGTGGACTCACACAGGAGTCCAAAGTCTCTACAAACAACCTCCTCTTGGCCAACACTTGAGCCTGGAGGTACCCATGACAGTAATATAATCCACCCTAGAGAGAACCCAGGCAGGCTGTGGACAGACTAGGGGCCATTTGGATACAAAAGTCCAGCACATAGGATTTGTTCAATACCGTGGTCCAGAAGGTGTATGGGGTCTGAGTGCACACATCCCGGCAGGCCCAGGGATGCCTCAGCTTATGGAGAGAGGCAGCTGGAAGGAAACCAGAGGGTGGGTCCTCAAGCATATGGCAATGCAGATAGGGTTTCTGCGCTTCTTGGTCCAAGGGTGGACCTGTGCAGCACACAAATAAAGAAGGCCTTTGAAGGTAACACATTCTACTTGTTTGTGTCCACGTCAGTGAATTGCGTCATGATTTCACTTTTTTTGAAACAAATAGTTTTCAAATCCACCACTCCCCACCAAGTATTTCCAAGTTGGATTGAGATCTCTCCTCTAATTGATTTTCACATCATTTTTGTTCACTTTTTTATCTCATTATAATGGTATTACTGTAAGAAAGGAGTCATGTTGCCAGGGTAACCAGAGTGGAGAAGAGGCATTGCTCTTGCTACAGAAAACAACTCCTCTTGAGTAAGTTTCCATTGTAATATTAGATCCACTCAACTTGTGTGAACAGCTTACAGTTTCTGCCTATTTCTCACCTCCCTCCGTCCTTCTCTCTTCCGCGCTGCCCAAGTGTGGCTCTCTTTTGATTTCCTTTTGAGCCTACTCTTTTTCTACCAACTATTTAATATGGGCACTGTCTCCTTTATTCAATAGATTTTCTCTTCTGTTCATTACTGCACACTCAACACTGCCAAACACAGCACTGGCAGCTCATTTAAACTTAGAGAACCGTGTTCTGGTGGTAACTCTCCAAGCTGGCCTTGAATTAGAACAGCTGCAGCAGCCTGTGCTAAATGGTTTCTCTGCCATTATTACTGCCCCACAGGACAGAACTGGGCTGCCCAAAGTTGGCAGTGAGACTAGAAAAGAAAGCCAATCTCAATATCCCTTCAAAGTTATTTTTTATTTTCACTTAACATTTTCTGTGCCTTATTCTATAATTAAACTTTTATCTCAAAAATTATTTCATTGAAAGGAAGATGTAATATTACTACCATAGGCCAATCATTATAATTGGAAGTAGAATTACAAATGACTTATTAATTTATATCAAACAAATGGGCCAACAATTAAGCTGGTTTGCATACATTTAGTGGTTTTCATATTAGACTTTTTTTGTATTCTTGTTATTTTATAATATTTTACCTAATATTTTGAGTCACACTGGTTTGTTGTAAATAAAAAATATCACACTTTTACACATTTTCTTGGGCTTTTCTTCCTTGGGATTTAAACTTAACTAGGAAATATATCCCCATGGTATATCAGGCTATGTGTTCTAAAAGTTCTGAGTAACACTACTGGGTTGACCAAAAGGTTTGTTTGGTTAGTAAATATGCTGTTCAATAAAATTCTCCATGAAAATGAAAAATATGCCTTTTCCCTAGATATGAATGAACTTTCTGGCCAACCCAATAGATTAGCATATTTTTCACGAAACCACAGTGGTTAAATTAAAAAGAGCTTCATACTCTAGTGCTTTCCAGAAAGGATCCTGGTTATTACCACCCCATTCTAAGGGGGAACAATCTCAAATCTTGTGACTACTAGTTTGTCTTTGTTGTTGCAATTGCTGCTGCTGCTAAGTTGAATCAGTCGTGTCCGACTCTGTGCGACCCCATAGATGGCAACCCACCTGGCTCCTCTGTCCCTGGGACAAGAATACTGAAGTGGGTTGCCATTTACTTCTCCAGTGCCTGGAAGTGAAAAGTGAAAGTGAATCGCTCAATCGGGCTAGTTGTCACTGAATGCAAAAGAAACCAATTCTGATTAGGACATCATTTTGCTTAAAGAGACATTTGCAAAGAGATGATATTAGAGCAAAGCAAAAAACATAAAAGTCAAGAAAATACTGGAAAAGCGGATGAAGTAGAAGATGTACATAGGAAAGTAAACAAACACCGGGGAAGAAAAGAAAGCAAGATCTACTGGTACAATAATAGTGAACAAGCCCAACTAGTGGGATGCAATCAAAACCATGTTTAACATGTTACCACTCTGTCCATTTAACTTTGTTCAGTGGGGCTAATTTTCACTTGTCATTAGATGAAAATTTGGCCACCTACAGCTTTTCTGTCAACTCTCAGCTAAGTCAGGTTGCTGTCACCTTGTATCACAAAGCAGAGCCTAATTCAGTACAATGAATACAGTCAGAGTACTGACTGTACAATGCCTAGTCACAGATCTTAAAATTCAAAGTTTTTGACTTTACACAAAATGATAGTTACTCCCCTTTTCCCAGTAGGTTCTGTCTTAAGTGAAAAGACATAACTTGAATGCTTGCAGTCATGGGCAATTGCCAGTCAAGCTGCCTGCATTCGGGCTTGGCTGAGGTAGAAAGCAGAGTTCTTCCTGAGGGCAGGTTTTTTTTTCTTTGTTTGTTTTGTTTCTTTGGTAATCTCCCTGCTTCCCCCATCACAGAGAGATATACCCTCTTTCAGTTACAGCTTTCACAAGTCTAAGTTTTATCAGGGGAGCAAAACTGCTAAAGGGAGATATAGAGTAAGCAATGTACAGCAGGGGAGCCTTCTCAGGTAGCACAGTGGTAAATAATCAGCCTGCCAAAGATGCAGGTTCAACGCCTGGGTTGGGAAGATTCCCTGGAGAAGAGCTATCCTGTCCAGTATTCTTGCCTCGGGAATCCCATGGACAGAGGACCCCAGCAGGCTACAGTCCATGGTGTTGGAAAGAGTCTGATATGAATGAGTGTGCTCGCACCCATCTACACACACAGTTTACTGAGGAATCACATGATTGCAGGAGATTGTAAAGCAGTCTGTTGTCCTGAATCTGGTGATGACCCTAGAGTTTCTAAGGTCAGTCAGACTGTCTGTCAAAAAGGAAAGCTAGACATGGATGAGAACAGAGATAAATTGTACCTTTCAGGACATAAAGATACCTTCAAGACAAACTATAAATCAGGGAAGGTTCATAAACCAAAGCTATGTAGCTATTGGTAATTTTCAGGATAAAAAGGCATTCTTTGATTTGGAGTTGCACACTCACATTGAGCCAACTAGCTAAAGGAGAAGATCTAGGAAATAGGAATTATGAGTTCAAGTATAGCTTTATGCTAATTAGGTGAGTCAGTGAAATAGCAACCATGTATACAAAACCCACCTGATCTCTGCATTGACTTTCAGAGTTTAATGGTTAAGATTTACTTCAACCTTTCAAGTCTTTTTCTTTTTTTATTGTTTCTTGTTTTATTTTTTTATTTTATTTTTTAAAATTTTTATTTTTACTTTATTTTACTTTACATTATTGTATTGGTTTTGCCATACATTGACATGAATCTGTCTCAGGTGTACATGAGTTCCCAATCTTGAACCCACCCCTCTATCTCCCACCCCATATCAACTCTGGATCATCCCCGTGCACCAGTCCCAAGCATCCTGTATCCTGTATCGAGCATAGACTGGCGATTCATTTTTTACATGATAGTATACATGTTTCAGTGCCATTCTCCCAAATCATCCCACCCTCTCCCTCTCCCTCAGAGTCCAAAAGTCTGTTCTATACATCTGTGTCGCTTTTGCTGTCTCACATACACGGTTATCATTACCATGTTTCTAAATTCCATATATATGTGTTAGTATACTGTAAATTTCCCTCTCACTCTGTTTCTCCCACCAGGAAGCTTTCATAAACCTCTCATCCTTCTCCATCAGAGGGCAGACAGATTGAAAACAACAGTCACAGGAAACTAACCAACCTATCACATGGACCACAGCCTGGTCTAATTCAGTGAAACTATGAGCCAGTTCTGTAGGGCCACCCAAGATGGACGGATTATAGTGGAGAGTTCTGACAAAACATGGTCCACTAGAGAAGGGAATGACAAACCACTTCAGTATTCTTGCCTTTAGAACCCCATGAACAGTATGAAAAGGCAAAAAGATAGACACTGAAAGATGATCTCCTAAGGTCAGTTCAGTTCAGTTCAGTCGCTCAGTCATGTCTGACTCTTTGCAACCCCATGAATCGCAGCATGCCAGGCCTCCCTGTCCATCACCAACTTCCAGAGTTCACTCAAACTCACTTCCATCAAGTTGGTGATGCCATCCAGCCATCTCATCCTCTGTAGTCCCCTTTTCCTCCTGCCCCCAATCCCTCCCAGCATCAGAGTCTTTTCCAGTGAGTCAACTCTTCGCATGAGGTGGCCAAAGTACTGGAGTATCAGCTTTAGCATCATTCCTTCCAAAGAACACCCAGGGCTGATCTCCTTTAGAATGGACTGGTTGGATCTCCTTGCAGTCCAAGGGACTCTGAAGAGTCTTCTTCAATACTACAGTTCAAAAGCATCAATTCTTCAGCACTCAGCTTTCTTCACAGTCCAACTCTCACATCCATAGATGACTACTGGAAAAACCATAGCCTTAACTAGATGGACCTTTGTCAGCAAAGTAATGTCTCTGCTTTTCAATATGCTATCTAGGTTGGTCCCAAGGTCAGTAGGTGCCAAATTATGCTACTGGAGATCAGTGGAGAAATAACTCCAGAAGGAATAAAGAGAGCCAAAGCAAAAACAACACCCAGTTGTGGATGTGACTGGTGATAGAAGTAAAGTCTGATTCTATAAAGAGCAATATTGCATAGGAACCTGGAATGTTAAGTCCATGATCCAAAGCAAATTGCAAGTGGTCACACAGGAGATGGCAAGTGTGATCGTCTTCATTTCAGGAATCAGAGAACTAAAATGGACTAGAATGGATTAATTTAACTCAGATGACCATTATATCTACTACTGTGGGCAAGATACCCTTAGAAGAAATGGAGTAGTCACATAGTCAACAAAAGAGTCTGAAATGCAGTACTTGGATGCAATCTCAAAAATGACAGAATAATCTCTGTTTCCAAGGCAAACCATTCAATATCACAATAATCCAAGTCTATGCCCTGAGCAGTAATGCTGAAGAAGCTGAAGTTGAATGGGTCTATTAAGACCTACAAGACCTTCTAGAACTAACACCCAAAAAAGATGTCCTTTTCATTACTGAGGGCTAGAATGCAAAGGTAGGAAGACAAGAAATACCTGAAGTAACAGGCAAATTTTGCTTTGGAGTACAGAATGAGGCAGGGCAAAGGCTAATAGAGTTTTCCCAAGAGAAAGCACTGGTCATAGCAAACACCCTCTTCCAACAACACAAGAGAAGAACCTACACATGTACATCTCCAGTTGGCCAACAGCAAAATCAGATTGATTATATTCTTTGCAGCCAAAGATGGAGAAGCTCTATACAGTCAGCAAAAACAAGACCAGGAGCTGGCTGTGGCTCAGATCATCTTCTCTTTATTGCCAAATTCAGACTTACATTGAAAAAAGTAGGGAAACGCACTAGACAGTTCAAGTATGACCTAAATCAAATCCCTTATGATTATACAGTGGAAGTGAGAAATAGATTCAAAGGATTAGGCCTGTTAGACAGAGTGCCTGAAAAACTGAGGATGAAGGTTTTGACATTGTATAGGGGCAAGGATCAGACCATCTTCAAGAAAAAGAAATGCAAAAAGGCAAAATGGTTGTCTGAGGAGGCCTTATAAAAAAGCTAAGAAATGAAGAGACACAAAAAGCAAAGGAGAAAAGGAAAAATATATCCATTTGAATGCAGAGTTCCTAAGAACAGCAAGAAGAGATAAGAAAGCCTTCCTCAGTGATCAATGCAAAGAAATAGAGAAAAACAACAGAATGGGACAGAGTAGAGGTCTCTTCAAGAAAATTAGAGATATCAAAGGAACATTTCATGCAAAGATTTGTTCAACAAAGGAGAGATGATATGGACCTAACAGCAGCAGATGATATTAAGAGAGGTGGCAAGAATACACAGAAGAACTGTACAAAAAATATCTTCATGACCCAGATAATTATGATGCTGTGATCGCTCACCAAGAGCCAGACATCCTGGAATGTGAAGTCAAGCGTGCCTTAGAAAGCATCACTACGAGCAAAGCTAGTGGAGGTGATGGAATTCCAGCTGAGCTATTCCAAATCTTAAAAGTTGATGCTGTGAAAGTGCTGCACTCAATATGCCAGCAAATTTGGAAAATTCAGCAGTGGCCACAGGACTGGAGAAGGCCAGTTTTCATTCTAATCCCAAAGAAAGGCAATGCCAAAGAATGTTCAAGTGACCATACGATTGCACTCATTTCACACACTAGTAAAGTAAAGCTTAAAATTCTCCAAGCCAGGCTTCAATAGTACATGAGCTGTGAACTTCCTGATGTTCAAGCTGGATTTAGAAAAGGCAGAGGAGCCAGAGATCAAATTGCCAACATCTGCTGGATCATCAAAAAAGCAAGAGAGTTCCAGAAAAACATCTACCTCAGCTTTTTTGACTATGCCAAAGCCTTTGACTGTGTGGATCACAACAAGCTCTGGAAAATTCTGAAAGAGATGGGAATACCAGCCCTCGTTACCTGCCTCTTGAGAAATCTGTATGTAGGTCAGAAAGCAACAGGACTGGAACAGCAGACTGGTTCCAAATCAGGAAAGAAGTATGTCAAGGTTTTTTATATTGTCACCCTGCTTATTTAACTTATATCATGTGAAATGCTGGGCTGGATGAAGCACAAGCTGGAATCCAGTTTGTCAAGAGAAATATCAATAACCTCAGATACTCAGATGACAGCACCCTTATGGCAGAAAGCAAAGAATAACTAAACAGCCTCTTGTTGAAAGTGAAAGAAGAGAATGAAAAAGTTGTGTTAAGACTCAACATTCAGAAAACTAAGATCATGGCATCTGGACCCTTCACTTCATGGCAAATAGATGGGAAAACAGTGAAACAGTGACAGGATTTATTATTTTGAGGCTCCAAAATCACTGCAGTGGTGAATGCAGCCATGGAATTAAAAGATGCTTGCTCCTTGGAAGAAAAGTTATGATCAACCTAGATAGCATATTATAAAACACAGACATTACTTTGCCAGCAATGGTCAGTCTAGTCAAATCCATGGTTTTTTACAGTAATCATGCATGGATGTGAGATGGACTATAAAGAAATCTGAGCTCCAAAGAATTGATGCTTTTGAAGTGTAGTGTTGGAGAAGACTCTTGAGAGTTCTCTTGGACTGCAAAGAGATCCAACCAGTACATCCTTAAAGAAATCAGTTCAGTTCAGTTCAGTTCAGTCGCTCAGTCGTGTCCGACTCTTTGCGACCCCATGAATCGCAGCATGCCAGGCCTCCCTGTCCATCACCAACTCCTGGAGTTCACCCAGACTCACGTCCATTGAGTCCGTGATGCAATCCAGCCATCTCATCCTTGGTCGTCCCCTTCTCCTCCTGCCCTCAATCCTTCCCAGCATCAGAGTCTTTACCAATGAGTCAACTCTTCGCATAAGGTGGCCAAAGTACTGGAGTTTCAGCTTTGGCATCATTCCTTCCAATCACCCAGGGCTAATCTCCTTCAGAATGGACTGGTTGGATCTCCTTGCAGTCCAAGGGACTCTCAAGAGTCTTCTCCAACACCACAGTTCAAAAGCATCAATTCTTCGGCGCTCAGTCTTCTTCACAGTCCAACTCTCACATCCATTCATGACCACAGGAAAAACCATAGCCTTGACTAGACGGACCTTAGTCGGCAAAGTAATGTCTCTGCTTTTGAATATGCTATCTAGGTTGGTCATAACTTTTCTTCCAAGGAGTAAGCGTCTTAGAAATCAGTCTTGAATATTCATTGGAAGGCTGATGCTGAAGCTTAAACTCTAGTACTTTGGCCACCTGATGTGAAGAACAGACTCATTTGAAAAGACCCTGATGCTGGGAAAGATTCAAGGTAGGAGGAGAAGGGGACAACATAGGATGAGATGGCTGGATGGCACCAAAGACTCAGTGGATGTGCATTTGAGTAACTTCGGGGCTTGGTGATAGACAGGGAGGCCTGTCGTGCTGCAGTCTGTGGGGTCTCAGAGCGTCGGATACGACTGAGTGACTGAGCTGAACTGAACTTCAAGTCCTTTGAACATTTCTCCCTTGGCCACCCTGGCCTGAAACCATATACATAAGGAATTACTAGGAAATGCAGATTCAGATTAATTAAGGTGTAACAATGTAGGGCCACCACAAAACTCACCATTTATCTGCTGGTGCAGATAAGAATCACAAGAAAACTCACCTTGTCCCTTCAGAGCATTGTTTAAACACCAAATGGCAAATTTATTTGGCAACATCTTAATTTTAATCTCAATCAATCACTCTGTCCCTTTGCACAAATCAGGTCTATGGGAAATATATATCCAACACACCTGGTAGGACTTCTCAACCAAAATACCTTCTTCTCCTTTACTTCTGCCTTCAGACTAGGTTCACTGATCCCACTCTGCTTCGGAGAATAGATGTCAAACTGAAAGACCTCACTGAAGTCTTTCTCTTAGATATGAGGGGAAGGGCAGGAATTCCTGTTCCTGAGGATGGGTAGAGTAGTTTAAGGCTAGATGAGCTATCTCTAGAGAAATTCCCATTCTTCAAATCCCCATTCCTAAATGCCCTCAGTGAGGGTGAGAGTTTTTGGAATCATGTAGCTATCTTGTAATACCTCCCAAGTAAATTCACATCTTGTTCTAACACTGAGGTTTATTGTGTTTTTTCTTTGCGACACTTCAATGACAGCATCCAATTTAACTCTACTTTAAAGAAAAAAAAATCATACTTAACAGTTTTATACTTCCTTATGCATTTAGCCAATGCCTAAAATTCTTATTTAAGTTTAGAATCAGTATGGCATAATGGCTAATGGACAACCTTTATTTTCCTGTAGGTATATGAAGAATACTAACCATGGTTTATGTTTCAGTCTTACAAGAAGGATGTTAATGTTAATTATTTAAATATTAACTATCAATCTTCTTAGGACACAAAACCATTGCACATATTTACTTACTGTTTCATTTGTATTTTTAAAGACAATTTTATAGCAGCTCTGAATTCTGCATCCTCTTCTACTGGTAGCATAATCCTATAATTTTTCAATAAAACTAATAGCAAAGCCAACTCTAGCTTGAGAATCATAAAAAAAAAGCCTGCTGCCTCTTCAATATTGATGATCTGATAATTAAAATGAGACCTGCTACTAAGCACAATCATTTCTGATCTTGTGGAAAGAGCTATACATTTGAACTCTTCAAACCATATTTTTATATACACATACACAGAATTAATAAGTAAAAATTGGTTGGGAAGATTCACAATCAGGGGTGATATCAAACAAAGTTAGAATACATGAGGTGGTGTGGTGAGGATGGACCTAAATAGGCAGAATATGAAAACCACAGAAACTGAAAAACGTACTGGGAGGCACTTTCTCATTACTTTAATCTGTTAATAAAGAATATAAAATAATAATACAAGAGAATATTTTAAAACTACACAAAATAAAAATAACCAGTTTATGTAAACTTGAAATAGTCTCAAGACTTAAATAGCAATTTAGCAATTCCTTTTTGATAGAACAAAAAAGTTGCAGTGAGTAGAAAAGAAAAATAAAGTGTTTCTCTTTTGAAAATATTTGAGAGTCATTTCTCAAATTTGGAAACTCCTTAGATAATTTTAAAGGAGTTCAGTTATATGGCATGCAATACAGTGAAATAATAAATTAATTGTGATAGCACTAAAGATTGCCATAAATTTTATCTTAATAAATTTGTCTAAACAAAATAAATAAAATTGCTATACTACTGTTGCTGCTGCTAAGTCACTTCAGTCATGTCCGACTCTGTGCGACCCCATAGGCGGCAGCCCACCAGGCTCCCCCATCCCTGGGATTCTCCAGGCAAGAACACTGGAGTGGGTTGCCATTTCCTTCTCCAATATATGAAAGTGAAAAGTGAAAGTGAGTCGCTCAGTCATGTCCAACTCTTCACAAGCCCATGGACTGCAGCCTACCAGGCTCCTCCACAATAGGATTTTCCAGGTAAGAGTACTGGAGTGGGTTGCCATTGCCTTTTCCACTAAAATTGCTATACAAATTTATCTAAATATAAACTGTAATATTATTTATTATATACAGATAAGTGGTAAAGAATGGGGCTAGAGGAATCAACCTTCCTGACTTCAGACTATACTACAAAGCTACAGTCATTAAGACTGTGTGGTTTTGATACAAAAACACAAATATATACCAATGGAACAAGACAGAAAGTCCAAAGATAATCCCTTGTACCTATGGACACCTTGTCTTTGACAAATAATGTAGGAATACACAGTGGAGAAAAGACAGCCCCTTCAATAAGTGGTACTGGGAAAACTGGACAGCTACATGTAAAAGAACAAAACTTGAACACTTTCTAAACACTATACACAAAAAAGAAACTCAAAATGGATTAAAGATTTAAATGTAAGGTCAGAAACTATAAAACTCTTGGAGGAAAAAAACATAAGCAGTACACACTTTAAAAGCAAGATCATCTTTGACTCACCTCCAAGAGTAATGGAAATAAATGGGATTTAGTTAAATTTAAAAGCTTTTGCACAGCAAAAGATACTATAAATAGGATTAAAAGGCAACCCTCAGAATGGGAAGAAATAATTGCAAATGAAATGATGGACAAAGGATAAATCTCCAAAATATACAAGCCATTCATGAAGCTCAGTACCAGAAAAACAAACAATAAATAAATGAAGTATCACCTCACACCAGTCAGAATGGCTATCATTAAACAAACAATAAATGCTGGAGAGAATGTGAAGAAAAGAGAACCCTCTTGCACTACTGGTGGGAATATAAACTGATACAGCCACAATGGAGAACAGTACAGCAAATGCTTAAAAAATAGGATAGAACTACCACATGACCCAACAACCCCACTCCTGGGCATACAATAAGAGAAAACCAAAACTGAAAGAGACACATGTACCCCAATGTTCTTGACCTCACATTTTAAAATAGCTAAGGCATAGAAGTCTTGTAGTCCTTAGGAAAATTACAATGAACAAAGCTAGTGGAGGTGATGGAATTCTAGCTGAGCTATTTTATATCCTAAAAGATGATACTATTAAAGTGTTGTACTCAATATACCAGCAAATTTGGAAAACTCAGCAGTGGCCATAGAAGTGGAAAAGGTCAGTTTGCATTCAAAATGCAAAGAATGGTAACGCCAAGAATGTCTAAACTACTGCACAATTGCATTCGTTTCATATGCTAGCAAGGTAGTGCTCAAAAATCTTCAAGATAGGCTTCAACAGTAGTGAAGAGAGGACTTCCAGATATACAAGCTGGATTTAGAAAAAGCAGAGGAACCCAAGATCAAATTGCCAGTGTCTGATGGATCATAGAAAAAGCAAGAGAATTCAAAAAAAAGAAAAAAATCTACTTCTGCTTCACTGACTACATTAAAGTCTTTGACCGTGTGGATCACAACAAACTGTGGAAAATTTAAAGAAATGGGAATACCAGACCACCTTACCTGTCTCCTGTAAAACCTGTATGCAGGTCAAGAAGCAACCGTTAGAACCAGACATGGAACAATAAACTGGTTCAAAATTGTGAAAGGAGTACATCAAGGCTGTATATTATCACCCTGCTTATTTAACTTAAATGCAAAGTACATCCTGGTAAATGCCAGGTTGGATGAATCACAAACTGGATTCAAGATTGCTGGGAGAAATACCAATAAACAGAGCTATGCAGATGATACCATTCATATGGCAGGAAGTGAAGAGGAACCAGAGAGCCTACTGATGAAGATGAAAGAGGAGATTGAAAAAACTGGCTTAAAACTCAACATTCAAAAAAGTAAAATCATGGCATCCAGCCCCATCACTTCATGGCAAATAGATGGAAAACAAGGGAAACAGTGACAGACTTTATTTTCTTGGGCTCCACAATTACTGGTGACTGTAGCCATGGATGTAAAAGACTTTCAAGCTTTCTTCTTGGAAGGAAAGCTATGACAAGCCTAGAGAGTGTATTAAAAAGCAAAGACATCACTTTGCTGACAAACTCTGTGTAGCCAAAGGTATGGTTTTCCAGTAGTTATTTATGGATGTGTGAGTTGGAGTTGGGTCGTAGAAAAGGCTGAGCACCAAAGAATCTATGCTTTCAAATTGTGGTGTTGTAGAAGACTCTTAAGAGTCCCTTGGACAACAAGGAGATCAAACCAGTCAATCCTAAAGGATATCAATCTTGAATATTCATTGGAAGTACTGATGTTGAAGCTGAAGTTCCAATAATTTGGCCACCTGATGTGAAAAACTGAATCACTGGAAAACACCTTGTTGCTGGGAAAGACGGAAGGCAGGAGGAGAAGTGGCCAGCAGAGGATGAGGTGGTTGGGTGGCCTCACCAACTCAATGAATGTGAATTTGATCAAACTCCAGAAGAGTGAAGGACAAGGAAGCCTGGTGTGCTGCAGTCCATGGGGGTCACAAAGAGTTGGACACAACTGAGGGATTGAAAAACAACAACAGCAACAACAGCTGCATAATTTTGTGAATATTTTAGGAAATGTGAGTAAAAATCTCAGTTATTATCTGACTATTTACGTTTCATGCAGGCTACATTAACCAGTTTTCAAGATTACTTTGAATCATTCTCTGCCTACATATACCTTTATATACATCACTTGCACATAATTTGGTCTGTATGACCAATACAATTCAGTAGAAGTAATAGTATGCATCTTCCTAGATTAGAGTATGAAGGCACTGTGTCTTCCATCCTGGTCATTCTTTTGTGTCAGTGTGTCTGTGAAAGTCAGTCATGCAGTTCATGGTATGAAGAGTCCAAGAGGTAAGAAGCTAAAGCCTCCTCTCAATAACCAGGTGAATGAGCTGAGATGAGGTCAAGCCTTTAGAGAAAAGCAGCATGGGCTCACAGCCTGATTGTGACCTCATGGGAAAATGTAAACTAGAATTATATCACTAAGCTGCTGCCAGAATCCTGACCCTCAGAAACCATGTGTGAGAGTTAACTGGTTACTTCAAGCTGCTAGTATTTGAGGCAATTTGTTACATAGCAACAGATTTATACACAGGCCAACTTGTAAACATATATATATATTTATATATTTTATTAAATATATAAAATGTGTATAATATATAGATACATAGAATATATAAATGCAATTACATATTTTATTAAGTATATGAAATGTGTATATATAAAATATAAAACATACAAATATATTTACATATTTTATTATAATATTCAGTATATTTTACATATTATTAAATATATATTATTACCTTTATACATGTCCTTTAGAAAAAGAGTTTAAGAGATGAAGAGAAAATTCACAAAAGAGATAAAAATGAGGTAAAAAAACATTATTGTGGGAGAGTCATGTTTTCTTTGAACTTAAAAACAGAAAAAAAGTTATAATGCAGAATTTCTTAACAAAAATAGTAGAATGATGATGAATATATTAAGGACCATTCTCCATGAAAATGCTAGAGCATTATATGCATTTTCTGCCAAGTGATCTAGTGCACTAAATAAATATAACATCATAACCAATCTTAAACATCTAAACTCCTTGAGAAGCAAAATCACCATTAGATGAAATTTTAATGCAAATTTTGTTGTTCTTACTTTGAGAGCTTTAGAACAGTGCTGAACAGAGTGTTGAGAGTGAAACTGAAATAACTCCTCATGCTAAGATTATGGATCTCATAGTTTTGTGTTGAAAAATTCCTTAAAATTCAGATTTAGCCAGAAATAAAATTATGAAATAAGGATTACTGAAATTTCAGAGTACAGAATACAAAAAGCATTTTAAGTCAATGGAAAGATGGTAATCATATTATTATGTCTTGTAACATTCATATAAAACATCTGAGTGTGACTTCATAAGCAAGTATGCCTTAATTAATATCCAGTTGAAGCAGCCTACAAAAATTTAGGGGAGAGGGATATTCAGACTACCCTTAAATCAAAGGTGCTCCTAACAGAGCAATTTTTTTGTCTTCCAGTATGTATTTACACAGGCTATGCTTTGCACACCTTTCAGTGTTACCAATAATCCTCTATGAATTGATTTGTCTTCAAAATAATCATACAACTTTTAGAATCAAGGTTAAGGGCTTCCCTGGTGGCTCAGCTGGTAAAGAATCTGCCTGCAATGTGGGAGACCTGGGTTTGATCCCTGGGTTGGGAAGATCCCCTGGAGAAGGGAACGGCTACCCACTCCAGTATTTTGGCCCGGAGAATTCCATGGACTGTATAGTCTGTGGGATCACAAAGAGTCGGACACAACTGAGTGACTTGCACTATCACTTTTAAGAGTATGAGAACAAAAATGACAAATAATATAATAGTTAAATAATTTCATAATTATTCCATAATTATAATATTTTATCCTCATAACTTTATATCCTTATTTCATAGGTGCATACATAGCAATAGAGTAGTTAAGTAACTTGTCCAAGATCACACAGACATATTTAATATTTATATCCAGTCATGCATTTTTTTTTTCATTCTAATGTCATTCAATAGCATTCTAGTGACTTTCCCATGTATTCTGGCACCTCTGAGATGTCCCATAACCTTTTGAAGACTAACAGACAGATATGTTGGCCTTAGCACATGTCATCTCTGACTTTCTCTGATGTTCACAATCAGTAATAGATCAACACTAATCTTTGTAGAGGAAAAAAGAAAAAAGAAAAGAAAAGAAAAGTTCCTTATTTCTGCTATTTTGTTGTCTTGGAGGAAGAAAGAAATAACAAAACCAAAATTAGGCAAAGACTTCCCTAGCTGTCCAGTGGTTAAGATTCTTGCTCTCAACACAGAGAGCCAGAGTTGGTTCCCTAGTTACGAAACTAGATCCTGCATGCCGCAACTAAGTCCCAGAGCAGTCAAATAAAAATTTATATATATATATATGTATATGTATACATACATACATATACATATGTATATATATACACTAAGAAAAGCAAATAAGATCCAAATGCCAAACTTCATCAGACTTTACAACCAAAATGATTGAAAATTTACCTAAATATTTCAGAACAAATTTGATTAAATTGGCCTTTTCAGTGAAATTCTCTCAACATATAATGGGTAGGGAAAAAAAATGAATACTGATCCTCACTGATCAAAAGTCAATATATTGCTAGAGCCATAAGCTGTCTTATTTTACACATGAAGACAATGAGGCCCAGAAAATCTGTATCTAACCCAAGTTCATATCATTGGAATCAGAGAGTAAATCTCTTTTTTCCTATTACACAATTTTTCCTATTCATTTTATAATTTTTATACATGTTTTTATTCAAGGTTCATATTCAGTGGTGCTTTGTCCAATATATTGTTACAAATTCCTGTCTATCCTCACCATTATTCTTTCTTGCATAAAGTGATGAAGACATAGCTAAAAATTATATATTTAAAAGAACATTTCAGATTACATTAGGTTTTAGTAAAAGTATTAGGTACTTCTAGTTGAACTAGTAAGAAGTACTAATGTACTTCTGCTGCTGCTGCTGCTGCTAAGTCGCTTTAGTCGTGTCCGACTCTGTGTGACTCCATAGACGGCAGCCCACCAGGCTCCTCCATCCCTGGGATTCTTCCAAGCACAGATTAATATGTATAGTTACATATTATTATACAATATAGTTATATATTGCCTAAAAACTAATAGAATTTCTAGATCATTGACTCAATCTGATTTTGTTAGAAAAAAAAATGAGTACATACGTATATTCTTACACAGGTATACACATGCAGGCACACACACAAAATCTGTTGAGTTAATGTCAGAGATTCATGGGTTTCCTCAAAGTCTAGCCAGGAACCTTGGACCTAATTTTAGATCACTGTTGAAATGTACTTCTTTTTTACTGCTTGTAATGACTATTTTCCTCCACGATCATGTAAATTCATGAAAGTTGATAGAGACAGTATTATTTTTAGTTATTATTGACTTCAGACATATTAATATGTCTTTTGTTACCCAAACATTATTGACTGGAGATGTTATCAATAGGTTTTTAGAGAGCAGTACAATTAACATCACCATGAAAAGATAGAGCTTAAAACTGAACAAGGGTTCATTACTAAACTTATGATTGTTGTTATTACTCATTTGCTTTATAAGGTTTTTGTTCCAACCTCGTGTATATTATAAACATAAAATTTTCAAAAATCACGCACCATGGAATTTGGAATGAAGAATTTTTTAGTAAATCTTATGCAGTTATTTTCTCTGATTGTTTGAACAACACATATACTAGTGTCTCAGAAGATGACAGTTCTTTAGACTATAGCTCTGATTCAGACGATGTGAATATCAGACCAACGAAAAGACAAAAAAAACTTAAGATTGGTTCTGAAAGGGAAAGAGAAAATGAAACTCACGGTGCTGGAGAATGCTCCTGTACTTCTATACAAGAGCTGACTGAAGACAACATCTCGTGGAAATCAGAAGACTTTACAGGTTTATCAGATGTAACTACTGAGTGTAATAACCTGCAAAGTGTTAGTGAGAGAAAAGAATTAATTTGGGGCCAGCCAAAATAAAAATCACTGGCCACAGACATTAGTTTCTACAAAAGTCTCCTGGTCAATAATAAGTTCAGTTTATTTGTTTGTCTGATTGGTCCATAGTGAGAGCTGCTGCAAAGGAAAGAAGCAAACTGCTTGTTTTGAGGAAATTTAGGAATTTATTGGGAACTGTATTTATCCAGATCACCCCTATTTCCCATTTTCATTGATGACTGACATTCAACTAGATTCATTATGATAGAAAGAAAGAAAACTTTGAGTTTAGGAGATTACCACCTTTTGTAATTATTTTCTAGATAGTTAATAAATTGGGTCTTGAATTTGAGAGTTTTCACAACATTCATGTAACAGGTAAATAAAAGTCTTTAGAGGAAAAAAACTTACAAAAAATCACTTGCTGTGGATTTTTTTAAAAATAATGAGCAAAGCAAAATGCTCCTGGCTTGAGAATACTTATGCCAATTTTACCTGAAAGCAAGTATTTTACTTTTGTAACAGAAATCTTCAGGAACAAGGTCTATAATGGAACTGCTGAGAAATCTGTAACTATGGATTTGCTCCTGTGTTCCACAACAATGCCTTACATGTTTCTTTGTGAAAAAATTGAAAGCAGCAGTAATAAAGCATAGATTTATAATATTGAAAGTCTCTCTTTCTCTCCCTCCCACACCCTCTCTGTTTTTTTTAACCTCCAGGGAGAAAACCAATTAGAGAAAGACAATCTAGATAAATAGACTGGGAAACAGCCTGGCTCTCTCTATGCTTCATTACCCTTCCTCTTTCTCCGCTCACATGTTCCACAAATGGCTTGATTATGTTTACCTGACATCCTCACACTTCCCTGCTGACTGGCTGTGGGTGCTTTGAAGCCAAAAGAGACAATGTTCTCCACAAACATTTATCCTCCCTTGTAGAGAGGCCAGTCTTTCTGAATATGCAGCTGTAACTTCAGTATGCCTGTGACTATAGTTCCCAGAATTCAAAAACACTTGCTGAAACTATCCTTGCACAACAGACGTAACTGGAAGCATGATTGCACTAGGGGTGCAAATGTTCCACATTAACTAAGCAAACACAGAATCAGAGGTTGGGAGTCCATGCCCCGAATAACCAGCATGCCCCTTAAAAGGCTGATCAAACGTTGAACTCCTTTATATTTCCAGAAGCCAGGGCTTCAGAAATATGGCTGCCATGTTTTGATGCCCTTTACTCTCAAATAAAGCAGGATAATGGCCTCTAACTGTTTCACTGAAAGAAAATGCTTTTTTCCATGATGAATCTCTTTGCAAACACTGTCTGGGATGAGAATTGCAGGGAAATAACAAGTGGCAGAGCTGATTTTCCTGCGCTCTCTTTATGGATTGAGCCATAAATCTATAACAACGTGAAGGCTTCAGAGAGTTTGTAGTTGTCCTCATAAGAAATAGACATCATTCTAATTTCTTACAGTTCAGGTTGTAGAAGTAGGCACATTTTCCCCATAGTCACCAGGCTATGAATCTGAGTAACTAATCTACTGATAATTACATGTGATGCTTCAAATTAGAAACCAATATTACATGTGTGAATTAATGGCATTTCATTATGTGTTACTGTCTCCATCAATAAACTGTAACTAGATTTAGCTTTGCAGGTCTGAGTAACTCGGGAGAGTTCTGTTCAAGTGCAGTTTCAATCAAGGGTAGTATGAAATGATGAATGAAGCAACCAAAATACACTGAATATATCTCAGAGGCAAAATCTGCTAGAGTTTCCCAGTGTGTGTGAGTCGAATTTTTCTCATGCTGGAGCATTGCAGGAATGGAAAGTAAATGGAGATTTAAAATCCTGAGTGACTCTCAATCTACACCACAGATTAAACAAGTCATATTTATGAATTTTAAGTTAGACTGGTTACAAACTGACCCAGCTCACTGAGTAGAAAGAACTTGGTCTGAATTTGTGAACCCTAAATCGCTGAAATCCAAGCTTTGTCTAGCAAGTGATAAAACTGAATCAAGAACAGAAGCTGAATTTAATAGAGGCCCCAGTGATTCTCCTCTCTCATTTGCAACCTCAAACTTCACTGGCTTGTTACAGCTGAATAAGCAGCACTTATTTAGTGAATAAAATGCTGCCTTCCCTATCTCCTCGCCCCTCTTCTCAAATTATGCAGTTTTTTTTCCCAAACTCAGCCTGCTATTTTAAATGAAAAGAAAAGCTACAGCCCTATCTCTGCATTAGCGGAACACGGAGGACACTAAAGTTCAGCTCAAAATAATGAATCAGTGAAGAAGCCCTCCTTCTCTGCCCTTACCGAGGGCTAGCCCTGGCCTGTTAGCTCAAGGCAAAATTTGCATTTATTTGTATGTGTGGATAGGGGTTATATATCATTAATTTGCAACTAGTAAGGTTACTCTCCAATATCTGTCTCAGTAAGGACTGGGAAAGCAATTCATTTTTCAGATTTGGAAAACTGCCACTTCTAAATTGATTTTATTATATTCACCTCAAACACACTTACACACATGATGAGTCTCAAATATGTATTAATACTACATTTACTTTTGTATAAATATTTAGGTGAGAAAATATAAAAGGAATTTTAATGCTTTTTACTATATTCCAAATCCTTGTAGAAGAATTGATGCTTTTGAACCGTGGTGTGCATAAGACTCTTGAGAGTCCCTTGGACTGCAAGGAGATCCAATCAGTCAATACTAAAGGAAATCAGTCCTGAATGTTCATTGGAAGGACTGATGCTGAAGCTAAAACTCCAATACTTTGGCCACCTAATGCGAAGAACTGACTCACTGGAAAAGATCCTAATGCTGGGAAGATTGAAGGCAGGAGGAGAAGGGGACAGCTGAGGATGAGATGGTTGGAGGGCATCACCAACTCAATGGACACGAGTTTAAGTAAGCTCCGAGAGTTGGTGATGGACAGGGAAGCCTGACATGCTGCAGTCCATGGAGTTGCAAAGAGTCGGACATGATTGCAACTGAACTGAACTGAAATCCTTGTATCAATTTTTTTTTCTCTAGAATCATCTCTCTGCCATCCTAATTTCTTCTCACTCTCTCTAGTTTTCTTATATGTTAACAATATAATAATAGGTTTAAATACTGGGGTTTCTATTGGAATACATCATGATTCCAGATTCTGCCCCAGTACCTGACTACTTCACTGAAATTGATCATGCTGTCTATGATCATGATGTCTTCACTGAAATTGATCATTGATCCTTTGTCTCTTAGCTGTATCTAGATTAGACATTCTTTCAGTTTACTCAGGCTAATATTTGTAGCCCTGAAGTATGTAAACTGATGGACTTCTCTTCTAAAAAACAATGTAACTTTTGAGAAAGTCAGTGTATCCTTAATGATGCTGCAAATGTGCTGCAAACTCTATAGTTTGTTAGTCAGATTTACAACCCCAAAGCAGTATTCTCTTTTCTTTTTCTCTATCTTTTAAAAACTGTAATTAGTTTGTTCCAAAGCATTTCTAAAACATATATTTAATCTATAATTTTGGGGACATAATAATCCCTAAATGCCATACAATCAGTCTCTACAACTAAAGAGACCTGTGTCCTGATTTTAGACTCATGGTTTTGAAGTCTCTAATCTTCCATGTGATTCTATTCTTTCCAGTAAGAATCACCTTCATCAGGTATCAATTTCTCTTTCGAGGCCAACATATCCTTGTAATTGCATCTCAAATTAAATTTATAGTTAAGGGATTCTCTTGTGACTGTTAATTACTAGGTCTAACAAAATGAGAAAGGAGGAGAATTACATTTGTCTTTCCTGTATTCATTATATACATCCTCTCATTTTAGACTCAGGGCAAACCTGAAAAGAAAGGAGTATTTTTTTCCTTTATACAGGAAAGAAACTGAGACTTCCACATACCAGGGAATGTTCTTAGATCCCCAAAACTGTCAAAACTTTAGGTAAAAACTTCCCTAATCTAAAGAGGGGCAGGGAGAAAAGGAGAGTGACAGCAGGAATGCCGGTTGCCACTGCCAGGAAACAAAGCTGTTATACTTGAGATTAACTGACAGGAGAACAATGCCCTTCTTCTTTCATTAATTCACAAATGTCCTGTATATCTCTAAATTTATTTATTCAATAGGTGATGCAAACTGCTTGAGATATAAAGGAGTATTACAGAAGAAAACAGAAAAAAACAGTGCCCAAATTAACCCTCAGCCCAGAGTACATACTAATTGTGTCCATGTACTTTTGTTGAAAAATAAATAACATAAATGATAGAGCCAAAATACCCACATTTAATTCATGGATGCTGCTAAGTCATTTCAGTCGTGTCCGACTCTGTGCGGCCCCATAGACGGCAGCCCACCAGGCTCCCTCACCCCTGGGATTCTCCAGGCAAGAACACTGGAGTGGGTTTCCATTTCCTTCTCCAATGCATGAAAGTGAAAAGTCAAAGTGAAGTCACTCAGTTGTGTCTGACCCTCAGCGACCCCATGGACTGCAGCCTACCAGGCTAGATGTGATTAAAAATCACTGAAATTATAAACTGCATCATCATGGTCAAGCACATCCTGCTGACTGTTTTAATTTGAGCAAATATATTTGTCGATTTGAATTAAAGTGCACACTGCAAGGAGTATGCATGCTTCCTTTCAAGGTCTTGTTAGGACAATATGCAATAACGATATTAAACAATAACAACTCATGTACATTTGGGAAAGAAATACTTTGAGAAATAATATAAAGACTAAAGCACTAAAACATAATAGCTTTTTTTAAGGAATATATACATATATATATTTAAAGGATTTGATAGTTCCTTATTAAGCAAAATCAAAGTTTGGCTATAGAATAACATGAAATATCTAAGTTATAGTCAGCACAGATTGTTTACATAAAGACATCCATTTTAACATAAACAGCATATCACAGCATAAAAGCACACCTCAATTTGACTTTCCTAAAGTACAAGTTGAGGCTTCCCTGGTGGCTCAGAGGTTAAAGCATCTGCCTCCAATGCGAGAGACCCGGATTAGATCCCTGGGTCGGGAAGATCCCCTGGAGAAGGAAATGGCAACCCACTCCAGTATTCTTGCTTGGAGAATCCCATGGACTGAGGAGCCTGGTGGGCTGCAGTCCACGGGGTCACAAAGAGTCGGACACAACTGAGTGACTTTACTTACTTACTTAAGGTACAAGTTAAACATCTATCTGTTGAGTGGTATCACCTCCAGAAGTCTGCATATTGAGTTCAGGTGTGGATTCAAGGTTTTCTTGAGTCTCTCTCAAGGGCTCTCCTTCTCTTTAGTATTTCTCACTATTCCCATTTTGCTTCTACTTACATGGAAATGTCATTCTTAAATTTAAATTAATTAATTAGTTAATTTATTTGGCTGTGCCGGGTTTTAGATGTACACGTTCAGAACCTTCAGTCTTCATTTCCGCATGCTGAGTCTTTAGCTGCGGCATGCAAACTCTAGCTGAAGCTTGCAGGATCTAGTTCTCCATCCAGGGATGGAACCTAGGCCCCCTGTATTGGGACTGCAGAGTCTTAGCCACTTGACCACCAAGGAAGACTTGACATTTTTAAATTTACCACCTTATTTTTATCACTTGCTCATGTCAGTTCCTTGAAATGTTATTGTCCATAACTTTGACATGTATTTTTATAACAGAAGCAGAAGCTCAAAGATGTAGACACCACACAATTTAACCCATGGGTATTTAAAAAGTAAAATAAGAATTCAGTTGCCAACTTACTGGATATTATACATTATTAAATGTCTATTTTATTTCCATGATCTGAAACTGACTTCTCACCCAAGAAAAGGGATTTATTTCCAAGCATTTATGTCTTTCTTTGGGCTTCCCTGGTGTCTCAGATGGTAAAGTGTCTGTCTGCAGTGTGGGAGACCCAGGTTCCATCCCTGGGTTGGGAAGATCCCCTGGAGAAGGAAATGGCGACCCACTCCAGTACTCTTGCCTGGAAAATTCCATGGATTGAGGAGCCTGGTGGGCTATAGCCCATGGGGTTCACAAAGAGTTGGGAACGACTTCACTTTCACTTTTCACTTTTTGATGGAAACAGAAGAAAAGTTTCCTCTTTAACAAAACTGTCCCAGGGGTGGGGCGGTGGGGGGCAAAAGGTTTCCAAATAAGAGTACAAGTCTTCCTTAAATGTCAGTGTGTGGTAAATAAGATATGGTAGCAGTCTTTTAAATTTCATAAAAGCTAGTTAAGATGGTGTATTTTGCAGATGGTCCATCTGAGTTAGTTCTGTTATCAGTGTTACTTTCATCTTCTGAATCATGTTCATCATCACCGGCGAAGACCTCATCGGGAGCCACCGTCACCCGGTCCTGTGCTTCCTGCTGTACCTGAGAGCAGAAGAGCTCATTCACCAGCTCCCTCATCTGAGCCACACCGGATGATAAGCTCTGGAAAGGGTCGATGACGCCCCCGGCGCCTCACAAGGCACCCCTAGCTGCTGTCCTGCACTTCCAGTCTGAGGTACTCGCCTTGTAACAGCTCCATAGCGACCGCTAAGCTTCAGGAGCATGCCACAGTCAACAGGCTATTTTTAAGTTCAGAGAATAACTTGTCTTTCTTATTGCCTCCTTCTCCAAAATTAAAGGAAATATCACCTGCTGGAATAATCAATTATCTTTAGTATGACTTTAGATGGCAATACAAATTCCAATCTTTGTAACACTTCATTGGTACAAGAGTGTGAAATATACATTTAATTAATGAAGGTATAATGCAATAGAAACATATGAAAATAATGGAATGCTGATTTGGAGATGAAAAAGATAATAGCACCTACCAAACAAGCTTTAGCACTCTCACTTGGAGATAAATTTGTTTTGTAGTAAGATGGATAGATATGAATATATTTGTTGCGTACTAAGAGCAACCTCTGTACATCACTGGACACTGACTCATCTCCCTGTACTCATCCCCAGGCTGTCCTTCGAACCTCTGGGATGTGCCTGTCGATGCTGTGCAGTGATTAGTACCTGTGGCAGAGATACTGGCAAGAGAGGGCTCATGAGTCCAGCAGAATGATCATCCTGCTCAGGCCCAGTCATGTCTGACTCTTTGCAAACCTGTGGACTATACCATACCAGGCTCCTCTGTCCATGAGATTTTCCAGGCAAGAATACTGGAATGGATTGCCATTTTCTCCTCCAGGGGAACTTTCCCGCCCAGGGATCAAACTCAAGTCTCCAGTGGCTCCTGCATTGGCAGGCAGGTTCTTTACCCCTGAGCCACCAGGGAAGCTCCAGCAGAATCATCAAATGCTAGAGTGTATATCCAAGGGTTTCCACTGAGGCATACCCCTCAAAGCAATAGCCTGTTTATTTTGACAATAGAAATAATTTTCAAACGGTTTGCTTCTTATACATTTTATATTACCCCTTGCTAAGAACAATTGTCTTCTGTGTATTTCAATGCATATGTCTCTAGTGAATAGTATGGTCCTGATGAAATGCGTGAGGTAAAGCAACATTTCTGCCATTGATCATTTCATCCATAAGGTGATTTTTGTCTTGAGGTTGAAAACTGTTGTGCAGTGTTTTACCTACTTAGAATCAAATAAATTTAGTAACTGATTTAAGAGAAAGTATGATGATGTACCTATATAAAGAAATATTATTTTCTCATTAGCTTTTGTTTGTACCTACCAATTTTATTGAGATATAATTGACCTACAGCATGCATGTTTAAAGTGTACAGCATGATTTGAATCACACATATCATGAAATGATTAAGACCTGAATTTACTGAACATCTATCATCTCAGATATGAAATAAAAGAAAAATAATTTTTGTTTCAATGAGAACTTGGGATTTACTCTTTCAAACTTTCATGTATAACATACAGTAGTGTTGACTATATTTATCATTTTGTACATTGCATTCCTAGTACATAGTTACAACTGTAGTTTGTACTGTCTGGCTACCTTCATCCAATACCCTCTTCCCCATACCTTTTGCTCTTTGGTAACCACAAATCTGATTTCTTTTTCTATGAGTTTATTTGTTTTTGAATTATAATTGACTTACAACATTATGTTAGTTCCTGGCACACAACACAGTGATTCAACACTTCTATATATTACAAAGATACCACTACGATAATTTATCATCTTTCACCATGCAAAGATACTGTGTTATTATTGGCTTTATTCCTAATATGGTGTGTTCTATCCCCTTAACCACTTCTTTTAACTGAAAGTTAATCTCTTAATCTCACTCGCCTACTTTTCTCTTTTCCTCCCACACTTCTCAGGCCACTGTCAACTACCTGTTGGTTCTATGACTCTGTTTTCTGTTTTGTTTCGTTTTTTAGATTCCACATATAAGTGAAGTCATACAGTATTTTTCTTTCTTTAACTTATTTCACTTAGCATGATACCCTCTAGGTCTGTCTTAGTTGTCAAAAATGGCAAGATTTCATTCTTTTTATGGCTGAGTATTATTCCATTATATATACATACATATATATATATATAGCATATCTTCTTTATCCATTCATATATCATGGACACAAGTGACTTCCATATTGTGGCTATTGTAAACAACGCTACCATAAACAAAGGGTTGTGCTATCTTTTGTAACCAATGTTTTTATTTTCTTTGGGAAAATATCTAGGAGTGGAATTGCTGGACTATATGGTAGTTCCATTTTTAATTTTTTGAGGACCTGCCATACTGTTATCCGCACTGGCTCTAACAATTTACATTCCTACTGATAGTGTACAGGGCTCCCTTTTCTTCAACACTTGTTATTTGTTCTTAAGGGAAAAAATGATAATGATGTTGACAATGTCTGTCTGTGTGTGTGTGTCTAATTAAATTTATGTAAGAAAGTTCATTGAAAACATAAAGGAATGTAAAAGAAAGAATAATAACTATTAAATGAAAAACATTCCATCGTAATTCACAGATTAAAATCTATTTAGTGGGAAATCAAGTGATTATCATGTTATCAAATAGTTATGGAGAGATTACCATATGCTACCCAGTTCTAAACACATGGCATGATCCATCTCATTTATTCCCTAGATACCAGAACAAAATAGGTAATATTACTATAACTATTTATAAATGAGTAACAGAGGCTCAGAAAGGTTAAGTAACTTCCCCCAGATAACAGCAAATTTCAGTGTTGATGGTTGACAATAAAATAATTAAATGATTAATAAAGCTAATTGCCTAAAATCAGATATATACTTAATCTTAAATATAATAATAAGAGTTAACAAGCATCAGATATACAGTACTCCACATGCTTCACTTGGTTCATTTCTGGTAATAACTCTTCAGATTAGAAACTTTAATTATCACTTTACATTTAACAAAAGTGAGGTTTAGAAGGGGTAAATGATTTTCTCAGAATCACTCAAATAGTGCTCAGAGTGAGTGCCTGTATTAAAACCACCCACTTTAACTCCAGAATTATTTCCCTTATCTACTATTTTAAATCCCCAGTCTAAGCTATGCCATACACAATATGCCCAAGCACACACACACAAACTTAAGATGCTATTTTTCATTACTCCAATGAGAGTAATCATGCATACAGAAAACAGGAATACAAGTCTCATAGGAAAAAACAAAATCTTTGTGTACTATAATATTAATAGATTACTTGCCTTCTGCTTATGCCACAGAAAGATTCCAAATTTTACATTGCAATAAAAAGGACCAGCATGTTTCAGACCATTGACTCAGCCTGCTTCAAGATTTTAGTGTGAAAAATGGAACATCAAAAATAGACTTCCACATGAAAGACATCCTATAATTTGCCTCCAGTAAACACACAATCAGATTCTATATAGTATAAATATATACCATTGAAATAATTCAGAATAGCTAAGGGGATTGAAATAAATAAAAAGGAAGACTGCAAGTCTTTAAAAATAGTTGCTACAGTATGACAGTTTTTTTAAACCTATATTGCTCATATTTATTTCTCCTTTTTCTTCCTATGTAGTGTTCAAGGACTTATAATAGTGCATAATTTTTAGTTTCTTATTTATTTATATGAGGTAATTCTGGCATATATACCACCATGGGCTCTAACAAATGTGACAGTGCAGCAAATAAAAACATGCTTCCTTTATTAAGTTGCACAGGAGTGCAAATTTGTAAACAATTTCTGTAAATAATACAGTTTGATGATAAGCTGCATAGTTCTCCTCAGAGCTTGAAAAACAGATGAGAACGTAGATATAAGCTCCAAGATATTAATGGCACTGTATGTTTTGCACTGGCCTTGGCCACTCTATTGAATCAGGGCTTAAGAGTCACGCTATATTACAACCCAGTCCACCACCGAACCACACTGACTTCATATTGTTAGAGCCAGCTTAGGCCTGCAGTCCTATTCCATTCTATGTCTGTGGGAATGGCTGAGCTTTAGCCTACTCACAGGGAATGTGCCCAAGCCAGATAAATTGTCTGTCAACTTTTACCTTTGCCTTTATCTGATATGAAATGAAAATATGTCTTTTGCTGATGTAGGTGGTTAATGGTCATGAGACACCCAGGGAGTGGGAAGAGCCCCAGTTCCAGGTGGTTCTAACATACTTTTCACTTGGTAATCAAATTCTTTTTTAGCTTTGGCCCCTTTTAAATATCCCTATAACCCTTTCAGCAGAGTGGAGTGCAGCTCTGAATACCTCTGGATCTTGTCCACGAAATCATGCCTGTATTTGTGTTATTCATGATAAACTTCATAAATGTAATTTATGGAGTTTCATTCTTCAATTTTAAAGTTCCTTCTCTGTTTAGAGGATATTATTCAATATCTCACCTCCCAACAAGCCATAAAGCTAATTAATTCTCAGATTACAGGCCTCCTCCCTTGGAAGCCACAAATAAAATGGCATATATCCTCGTGATAGTAATTTTAATATTCTTCAAAATATTTTATATGCAAATAAATAAACATATGTCTGAAGGGAAGTGAAGAGAAGTGAAAGTGGCTCAGTCGTGTCCAACTCTTTGTGACCCCCATGGACTATAAAGTCCATGGAATTCTCCAGGCCAGAATACAGGAGTGGGTAGGCTTTCCCTTCTCCAGGGGATCTTCCCAACCCAGGGATCGAACCAAGGTTTCCTGCATCCAGGCAGATTCTTTAGCAATTGAGCTATCAGGGAATCTAAGACATGTCATGGAAGAGGTAACAATACCCAAATTATTTTAAATGAAAAGACAAGAGTTAAAGCTTACTTGTACAGAAATCACCTTAAGAGTCCATGCTCAACGCCCCATTTTTCTACTATTTGTTGTTGTTCAGTCAGTAAGTCATATCCAAGTCTTTGTAACCCCATGGACTGCAGTGCACCAGGCTTACCTGTCTTTCAGTCTCTCCTAGATTTGGCTCGAACTCATGTCCCTTGAGTCAGTGATGCCATCCAACCGATGCCATCCAACCATCTCATCCTCTGCCGTCCCCTTCTCCAACTGCCTTCAGTCTTTCTCAGCATCAGGGTCTTTTCCAAGGAGTTGGCTCTTTGCATCAGGTGGCCACACTATTGGAGCTTCACATTCAGCATCAGTCCTTCTAATGAATATTCAGGGTTGCTTTTCTTTGGAATTGATTGGTTTGATCTCCTTGCTGTCCAAGGGACTCTGAAGAGTCTTCTCCAGCACCACATTCAAAAGCATTATCTACTATAGGTACCTTCTACTTATGGCTTCTTAAGCAGAAACATCGGAATACCTCAGTTGATATTCTGATGGAATATGAGGTAGGAAGAAATCATCTCACCACTGGTACTGATCTCAATGATGATTGATTCCCTTCCCTGGCTATCAAGCACAGGACACTTGTATTTAGGTCTCTGCCTTATGTTTTTATGGCACGATCAGTCTCCAACCAAGGGTAGAGTTTTACCATAACTTTTGCCACTCATAGACTAGAATGTAAGCTCATATATATGAGTCTACAAAGATATCTTATATATCGTAAGATTATAAATACACACAGATTGTATTGAAGTGAATATCTGAATTTTTTTCTCATTATTAAAAAGAAAGAAGGCCTATAATAGGTCTAGGATTTTGATCTGGGATACACACATATACACACACACGCATCAGTTCAATTCAGTTCAGTCACTCAGTCATGTCTGACTCTGCAACCCCATGAACTGCAACACGCCAGGCCTCCCTGTCCATCACCAACTCCTGGAGTTCATTCAAACTCACTTCCATTGAGTCGGTGATGCCATCCAGCCATCTCATCCTCTGTTGTCCCCTTCTCCTCCTGCCCCTTCCCAGCATCAGAGTCTTTTCCAATGAGTCAACTCTTCGCATGATGTGGCCAAAGTATTGGAGTTTCAGCTTTAGCATCAGTCCTTCCAAAGAACACCCAGAACTGATCTCCTTTAGAACGGACTGGTTGGATCTCCTTGCAGTCCAAGGGACCCTCAAGAGTCTTCTCCAACACCACAGTTCAAAAGCATCAATTCTTCGGCGGTCAGTTCTCTTCACAGTCCAACTCTCACATCCATACATGACCACTGGAAAACCATAGCCTTGACTAGATGGACCTTTGTTGGCAAAGTAATGTCTCTGCTTTTTAATATGCTATCTAGGTTGGTCATAACTTTCCTTCCGAGTGAGCGTCTTTTAATTTCATGGCTGCAGTCACCATCTGCAGTGACACATTCACACGCAAATACACAAACACACATACATGATTTATTTTGGTAACTCATTTTCCTTAGAAATAGAGATTTCTAGATCCAAACAAAAGTCTGTATTATCAACTTCTTTTAAAATAGGAAGATCTGGCCATAATTTGCTTACATTCTTGTGTGGCATCCGTCTTCAGTACCTAAATAAGGAATGACACTTCATACATATTATTGTTCTTTGGTTGGCCACAGTCCCCACCACTCCCTATTATTTATTGCTTTCATCCATCTTCTGTTATTTATTTCACCTCTCTGGCATTTGAGCATCAAGACAATTATAACAAGTACATACTAATTCACCATATTGACTACTAAGTCATTCATTATGTAAAGCATTTTAGTAAATATGTCTGAACTGCATATGAATTGAAACAGCCTAACTATGATATATGCATCTTACGGTAGCATTGATCCATTGCTTGTCAATGTATGTACATTATTTTAAATTAATGATAAATTTTCAGGTTAAAAAAAGTAAAGAATGAAGGAAGAGAGAAATTGCTTAGAGAAGTTGAAATTGATTGTCTACCTCACCTAAGTACAAGACCATACAAGACCATAAAAACATTTTTGTGAGGGAAAGAGGATGTCAACAGTTTAACTACCTTATGAATGTGATTCAGTCTTCAATTATGGGATGCTTACAAGTAAGGTTAGCCATTAACTCTGCTGTAACTCTACCTAAACAACCTTGGCTTACTTTCAAAAATGGTGAGTATGCATAATGATGGTAATTTGATTGGATTTAGTTTTGTATTACTTGATTTTACAGAATTTGTAGTCAAAACTCAAAATATTTTACCTAGCTAGCAAAGCCTGATGTATTTTTCTATAAATCTCCTATTCTTAAATAACAAGTTCAGAAATGTTAGTCATAATCATGGATGAACTAATGCTTATTAGTAAGTTTAATCTATCCTGGTCAGAATTTATTAGAAATGGGAAAAACACAATAAAAACACAATGGTCATGATGACTTGTAATCATAATCAAATGTAAAGCAACCTGAAAAAGAAATTTACCTATTTACTTAGGTTTTTAGGGGTTTTTACTTAGGTTTTTCTTTGTGAAGATAGCTAAAAGTAGAGTTCCAAATAAGAAAGCACTGTTGTGCAGTGAAAAATATTCAGAAATTTTCAATAGATATTCAGAGAAGAAAATGGAATAGGTTTATGTATGTAATATTCTATGTGTTTGACTCATAGGTGCATGCACACACTGGATGCTAAAGTCTACTTTATTTTGGACCAAGAAAAAGGAGGTTACCAAAATATTTCAAAAGAATAAGCATTGTTTCAAAGATGGTTAAAATATTTTTGTCAAAGTATATGCATTTAATTCATAATAAATTAATTGTTTTTAGATTATCAAATAACTTTGCAATAAATTTTGTCTCAGTATCAATTTGGAGATAGAAGTCAGATCTTACCTTGATTAATCTTGTGATCTTTAGAAACAAAATTCTATTTTCAGGCCTTAGTTTCCTCAGAGAGTAACTCCTCTAACTCAGAAATTCTGATATAGATTACTTTGATCTTAATATGCATTTCTAGAAATAAAAATTCCAATTTCTAAACAATTTATTTCATCACTTTATAGATAATACCATGGTAACTATTAGGTTATAATTCTCCTCTCTCCTGTTTTGCATCACTGAACACTTTGTCAGAATACCATTAATGATAAACACTTAATTTTTTTTATTTTTCAGTCAGCCATCCTATTATTCAGACTGATTCTGAAAAAATCAGGTTGTCCCTAATCAAGACCCCATAAAATATGTGTTATTTTTATGAACAGAGTGGAGATTACAATCAGAATTAAAAAAAGAAATAAGAATTTGGAAGTAGAAAAGTTCGAGAAAGAAAGAAAATTGGCACAATTCCCAGATAATAGAATTTGAAACCTACAGGCACAAGAAAAACAACTACAAAATGGTTTCATACTGTAAGAGAATGTGCTTTAAGTAGCTTCTTATAAGACTGATTTCTTTATACGAAGAACCTTTCCCCTATTTCAAGAAGAAAAACACTATTAACATCAATTAAACTGAAGAACCCATCTACTAAAGCAATGATAAGATAAAATATTATGAAGCAAATTTGGAAGAAAAAAGAAAAAAACATGTAAAAAATTGAGGAACATAAAACCAAAAAAAATAAATAAATAAAATGAACAAATGGTAATTAATACAAGTGCTAACATTTGCTAGACAACTAAGTATTAATTCTTTGGGATCTAATTTGAAAAAATAACCAGAGTAAATGTCATTTTTTTATGTTACTGGAAATAGTGATGCTAATTCCAAACATTCTGAAAATAAAATAATTTAGCATCTGTACATGCATGTTATCACAAATCAATGGAAAATACAGAATACAGATGGACATGACTGTAACAGGGATGTAAGATGTGAGCAAAGTACATTTTGCAATTTTTTTAAACCTTAATTTACCTTTTAAATGCCCACTGAATTACAATACAGTATGTATGGAAACTATAAACAGTTCAATGATCCTTTACAAAATGAACAGAGAGCCACAATCCAGATGAAGATACAGAATATTACCATCATCCCAGAAGTCTCCATATCATTCTCCCCCAGTTAATTAGCATTTCCAAAGGAATTTACTCACTTGGTATGCCTATGGTTGAGCTTTACATGAAGGAAAATATATGGTACATATTATTTTGTGTCTTGCTTCTTTCACTCACCATTAGGAATGTGAGGTTTATCACTTTGTTGCTTATAGCCATAGTATACTATTACCTTGTTGATGAACATCTGATGTGTCATTTAATTTTTTTTGAAACATTGACATTCATGGTCTGCATTTAATGGATCAGAGAGTATTGCAAGCTCCGATTTAGTAAATTTTGATGAAGTATTTTCTAAAGCAGTATTCTCATCCTCATCAATTCTTGAAATCTTTTTTAAAAAGTTTTTTTTGTTGTTGTTATTCTTGTTTTTTTTTCCCCCAACTGTTGTAGTAGGTACATGGGTGGCGTTTAATATTGGTTTTACTCTTTATTTCCTTTGTGACAATTGATGTTGAAATTCTTTACACAGGCTATTTGATCATTTTGATATCATCTTTCTTTTTAAAGTCTTTATTGAATTTATTACAATATTGCTTCTGTTTTTATGTTTTGCTGTTTTGGCCGTGAGGCATGTAGGACCTAAACTCCCAGAACAGAGATTGAATCCACACCCTCTGCAATGGAAGGTGAAGTCTTCCCAGAGGACTACCAGGGACATCCCTGAACATCATCTTTGTAAACAGTTAATTCAAGTTTTGTCTATTTTATAAAATGCACATTGTCTTTTTTTTTCTTACTGATATTTAGACACTTTTTGTTCTGGATACACATTCTTTTTGTATATAAATATGTTTTCTCATTCTGTAGCTGGACTTCTTCTTTCTTATGGTGTCTCTTGAAGATCAAAACTTTCCAATTTTAATGGAGTTCAATCATCAATACTTTTAATCATGATTATTTCTTTTTGAAGCAAGTTATATAAAAAAAAATTCTTTGTCCCCTCTGATGTCACATAGTAGTATACTTATAGAAGTATTTTTGCTTTATCATCCAAATAGTTCTAAATCCATCTGGAATTGATTTTATGGATGGTATGAGGTAGATGGGTTTATATTTTCTTATGCAGGTATATAATTAACCCAGTCTCATTTATTAGAAAGAGCATCCTTCCTTACCAAATTGTGGAGGTATCTTTATCTTAAATCAGGCCATTTTCTCTTCCATCTGTTCTATTTCATTAGTCTATTTGTCTATTCTTGAGTAAATACAGCACTACTTTAATACCTATGACTTTCTTATTTGTCTTGATGACAATTATCTCATCCAACAATGTTCATTTCCTCAAGACTATGTTAACTATTCTTGATTATCTCATTTCTACATGAATTGAAATCAGCTCTCAACTTACATGCTGAAAATTTTATTGAGATTGCACTGAATCTAGTTTTACTCAGGGAAAAATGACAAGTTTAAAATATAAGATTTTTTTCTATTGACTAATCTTTCTTACTTTATCTCATAAATATTTTTCTTGGTATAGAACTCTTATACAAGTTTCCTATTTGATAAATGATATATTTTAGAAGTTATATTTCTTAAATACTGTTTTATTTCTGTATATTGATATTTAATCTAGTAGCCTTTTTAGAGTCACATTAATTTTAATGGCCGCCTTGTAACATTCTTTTAAATGTTCTATACAATGTCATCTATGGATATGACAGTGTCACTTCATCCATCCCAACCCTTATTTCATTTTCTTCTATCACTGAACTCCCTCTATTCAGTGAAATACTGAATAGAAATGTTGCTAGAAATCATTTCCACCTCTATCGCATTCCTAGTTTCACAGTGAAATTTTATAATACATCACCATTAAACAGGATGTTTACTGTAGAATTTTGGTCAATACTATTGTATTAAGTAAGCTCCTTCTGTCCTTGGTCTGCTAATTATTTTTAAATTCAGGAAAAATTGATGGATTTTGTCCATCTATTGGTATGGCTATATGATTTTTCTCCCACATCATGTTAATGTGGAGCATTACACTGATTCATTTATAAGCATTAAACCTAACTTGAAATTGTAGAATAAATCAAATTTTAAAGCATGTATTTTTTATATGACTGAATTTAATTGTTTAATGATTTTTCCTCTTTTTAGGAGTGGTCCCATTCTCTCTCCATTTCTAGGACTCTAGTTATATGAGTATTACATATTTTGACCATACAACTTATATCATTATAGACTTTTTCTACATTTTCAATTACTGTTTTTTCTTTCCAGACTTCAGTTTGATATTTTCTACTAAACTATCTTTTTGTTCACTAATTATTTTTCTTGGTCTGTCAGGTATATGGTTAAAGTCTATAGAATTATAATATCAGTTATTTTATTTTTACTTTGGAACATATATTTGACAGTGTGTGTGTAGATTTCAGTTAGAGCTGCTAAAATTCTCCATCTTTTCTATATTATGGCCATATAAATTAACATTATTTAACAATATTATCTGTTATCCCAATGGTCTATTTCCATTTTCTATGTATTTCTTTTTTTAAGGCTTAATTCTTATTTTATTTTTTAATATAAATTTATTTATTTTAATTGTAGGCTAATTACTTTACAATATTGTATTGGTTTTGCCATACATCTAGACTTTTAGTTATTTTATTGTTCTTTGATAACTGGGTCAATATTATTACGAGGCCTTTAACATTAGTTAAGCATCTAGATATTAGGTTTTCCTGAAGAGATTTTCTTCTGGCAGTTAATTAATGCTACCCTACCCTGCTTATTTAACTTATATGCAGAGTACATCATGAGAAACGCTGGACTGGAAGAAGCACAAGCTGGAATCAAGATTGCTGGGAGAAATATCAATAACTTCAGATATGCAAATGACACCACCCTTATGGCAGAAAGTGAAGAGGAACTAAAAAGCCTCTTGATGAAAGTGAAGGAGGAGAGTGAAAAAGTTGGCTGAAAGCTCAACTTCAGAAAACTAAGATCATGGCATCTGGTCCCATTACTTCATGGGAAATAGATGGGGAAACAGTGTCAGACTTTATTTTTTGTGGTCTCCAAAATCACTGCAGATGGGTGATAGCAGCCACGAAATTAAAAGATGCTTACTCCTTAGAAGGAAAGCTATGATAAACCTAGACAGCATATTAAAAAACAGAGATATTACTTTGCCAACAAAGGTCCATCTAGTCAAGGCTATGGTTTTTCCAGTGGTCATGTATGGATGTGAGAGTTGGACTGTGAAGAAAGCTGAGCACTGAAGAATTGATGCTTTTGAACTGTGGCATTGGAGAAGACTTGAGAGTCCCTTGAACTGCAAGAAGATCCAACCAGTCCATCTTAAAGGAGATCAGTCCTGGGTGTTCATTTGAAGGATTGATGTTGAAGCTGAAACTCCAGTACACTGGCCACCTTATGCGAAGAGCTGACTCATTAGAAAAGACCCTGATGCTGGGAAAGTTTGAGCGCAGGAGGAGAAGGGGATGACAGAGGATAAGATGGCTGGATGGCATTACGGACTCAATGGACGTGAGTCTGAGTGAACTCTGGGGGTTGGTGATGGACAGGGAGGCCTGGCGTGCTGCGATTCATGGGGTCACAAATAGTCGGACACGACTGAGTAACTGAACTGAAATGAGCTTACTGTGGGACTGAGATATTTACTGATATCCTTCCTTACTGTCAAACCCAAGCAAAAGTAAAAACATTAAAATTTTTCTATTTCCAACATGATTTTCAAAAATTCCATTTCTTTTTAAAGTCTAAGAGTCTTATCACTTCAGAGCCTGGCAAAGACTTGTTCAACTAATTCAAGTGAAGAAACAATACCTGTCAATTAGGTTACTTTGGGCAGCCATTTATCATTTTTAAAGCATTAACAAAATTTGGATTAATATTTCCTCAAATGTACTACTAAATTCCTCTCCCACCTCAAACACTTTGCTGAGAAATCTCTACAATGAATCCAGATTTTTGTATATATTAAGTGATTCATGTGCTCTTTGTTGAATTTTACATATTCAGAGAAACTGATCATCATTTAACAAGGTTAATCATTTTATAGTATCATTCAGACACTTTAGTTTTCATCTACTATCAAAATTTTTGAGCCTACCATATATCTGTTGTAAGATAAGGGAGTTAGAGACGGCGAGGTTCAGAAAAAGAATGAGACCAGCACTTTACAGGAACAGATCACCTTTAATGAGGTGAGAAGGGGCAGCAGTCAAATTAGCCAGCTGCTGCACTAACCTAAGAAATTAGTAAGCATATATAGGCATGTATGTGGAAAGTTACTGTCTTAAGGGGAAAGTTACTGTCTTAAGGGGGTCTGTTCTTCTCCAAGGTTGTTCGGAGTAGTTATCTCTTAAACGGCTGGGCAAGGAATTTTGGAGATTTGCCAGAGGCTGGACCGGCTGGGAGCTGGGCACAATAAACCTAATGTCCATTTTTATTTCCGGTGAGAGAGTTCTTCGTTTTGCATAGAATGGTGTGTAGGACCTGGAGGGGGGTTTTAACTCCAGGCTACCTGGAGCCTTGCAACTTTCCTTCGTCTGTGAATTTGTTTTATAACAATATCAAGATTTTATTATATAACAGGAGACAAGCCTCTCCTAGAGCTAACCACTTATGGGGTAACGTCAGTAGGGAAATTCATCACAATTCCTCCTAGACAGCACTATCCAAATATAAAGGCAAAAAATAAATATATTATGACCTTCTTTTTTTCAGATATAAGCTTGTAGCAAGAAAATGTCTTCATGAATTCTGTCAGCATTCACAATGTTTATAAATACTAGAGCTTGATAGCTAATGATGAATCATGTTTACTCACCACTATGGAAGGAGAAGTCATGTTTCCATTTATTGCTCTCAGATCTCTTCATTTTCAATGATACTTTTTCAGTTTTTCAACTTATCTTGATAGAGAGTGATGTCTTTGATTTATCTAGCTACATCGTAACCCAGTATTTTCTCACTATACATTTACATGCTTCCATCATTATGTTATCACCAACCATGTGTGAAACTTTTCTTTTTGGGGGAGAGTGGTAGGTGATAATTCCTGCTACTAAATAACTTGATTCTTGAAATGTTGCAGTTAATGCAGCTAATTTTTTTTTTAAAACAAAACCTTTACTGACTTTGAGATTCCAAGAACTATTTCTCAGTGCTTTCCTTGTTGAGTGACTGTGGTTTGTAATTGTGACCTTTTGATTTTGTTGCTTCACTTACAGATTGTTTGCAACAAACTATGTACAATGGGATTAAATAATGTATTGTCAGCTCCTATAAAAATGACTGGCTTTCCTGGTAAATATGTTAATGCTGCTGCTGCTACTAAGTCGCTTCAGTTGTGTCCAACTCTGTGCGACCCCATAGACGGCAGCCCACCAGGCTCCCCCATCCTTGGAATTCTCCAGGCAAGAACACTGGAGTGGGTTGCCATTTCCTTCTCCAATGCATGAAAGTAAAAAGTGAAAGTGAAGTCATTCAATCGTGTCCGACTCTTAGCGATCCCATGGACTGCAGCCTACCAGGCTCCTCCATCCATGGGATTTTCCAGGCAAGAGTACTAGAGTGGGGTGCCATTGCCTTCTCCAAATAGGCAGCTTTTATTGTTGCTGTTGTTATAGTTTTTTTTTTTTTCCTTTGTTGCTATGGTTCAGTTACTTGGAAATGACTTTGAACACTGCAATTGTTTGCTTTCTATCCTACCAAAAGTATCTGCAGACTCAAACCTGGAATCACCCCCTTTCATTTCACGCCTCATGTTCAGAAACACCATACTGGATCCTCAAACATGTTTGCAAACAGAAACATTAATAAAACATATGTTTAATAATTTAAAAAGAAAATCACAAAAGGTATTAAAACTTCACAATTCTTCCAACCTACATATCCACATTGGAGAAGACTCTTGAGAGTCTCTTGGACTGCAAGGAGATCCAACCAATCCATTCTGAAGGAGATCAGCCCTGGGATTTCTTTGGAAGGAATGATGCTAAAGCTGAAACTCCAGTACTTTGGCCACCTCATGCGAAGTGTTGACTCATTGGAAAAGACTCTGATGCTGGGAAGGATTAGGGGCAGGATGAGAAGGGGATGACAGTGGATGAGATGGCTGGTTGGCATCACTGACTCGATGGACGTGAGTCTGAGTGAACTCCAGGAGATGGTGATGGACAGGGAGGCCTGGCATGCTGCGATTCATGGGGTCGCAAAGAGTCGGACACAAACGAGCGACTGAACTGAACTGAACATATCCACATTCTGTAACAGCCTCAGGAGGACTCCTGACTTGTGGTGCATAAAAATCTTGTCTTAGAATCAAGATAGAAGCTTTCTCTACTGTCCTCCTCACTTTCTTCTAAGAAGTCACTAGAAGCATGTTTAAAGTCCATATTTCTGTTAACATTCTGTTCAAGGTAATGTAGCCTTCTTCTCTGAAGTGCTTCAGATTTCTCCCATTCTTCACCATTTCTCCCATTCTTCACTCAATTCCAAGATCACTTTTACAATAGTCAGGGTAGACTGGAAACTTTCAGGCAGAAGCTGATACTGCAGTCTACAGGCAAGATTTCTACTCCCCGGAGAAACCTCCATTCCACTTTTAAGGCCTTTCTGCTGATTAGATCAGCCACATACAGATTATAAAGGATAATTTCCTTTAAATAAAGTTAAGTGATTGTAGACATTAATCACATCCACAATATAGCATCACAGCACCACTTAAAAGACGTGTTTGTTTGAAAAACTGAGTCCTATAGCCTAGTCAATGCATACAACTGATCATCACGGTAATTTTAGCAGTATTAAAATCAATTTCAATTTTAAAATTGCTATATTAACCTCAGGCATAATACATCATTTTGTTGTTTTATTATATGTAAAATGTTAGCAAGAAAGTGCTTTGGAAAACTAGAAAGGATAGGGTTCATTCTTCTAATTTTATGTTACACAAGCCTTGAGACGCACATTCAGTGTGTAATGCATGGGATAAATACACATGATTACCATGGGCACATATCTTACCATGGGTAAGATGATCAGGAATTTATCCTAGGCATGGTAGAAAGGTAAAGTGAACAGTAATGGGACAGATAAAATTTTTTGTGTACCCTGTTAGAGCAACTTTGTCTTAGTCTTTCTTATAATTAGCATCTTTTTGAATAGAGACTTAATCACATTTGCTTTACAATGCAAAATGTCTTGGAAAGAAATCCACTGAAATTATAAAACGATTTTAAAAACCCTCATATTGGAAACTGAATTCAAAGCAGATTTATAATATAGAGAAGAAGTAAAGCAAACCAATCAAAAAGTCTAAAAGATGTTATTTCCTGATCTAAAATTCTCATTCAATATTAATTCATATAATGACAGACTCCAGCATTAACAATGGGAGTTGTTTCTAACTTAATACAGGAAACTGGATTCACAAATTAAATTATTAAAATGTATGGTCAAAGAAATTAAAAATAAAGTAGGTATGTGCAACTGATATTTACAGATACATACATCCCTATTTAACATCATGGCATGGACTTTGAATATTTTATTTTTTAAGTCACAAGTATTGATCTGACAGATATATTTCCCTTTTATAAAACTCAACATGCACATAAATTCTATATCAACTACTGCTCCCAATCCTAGTTCATTCCTTACAGAATACCACTGTTATTGATTTGATTTCACAAATTATTCTATTATATATACAACAAATATACATACCAAGATCAATCCATTCTTTAATTGCTTTGTTTGTTTTTACATAAATCATGATACGTTGTCTATTTCAACTCTTCCACACACATTATTGTCTTAGACATCTTTCCATGACAGTTAATGTTTCTTACTTGTTTTTTTGTTAACTATCACATAGTATCCCAAAAACAAATTCAGCTACAATTTGCTCAGCTAGTTTCTTTAAGATGGGTATTTTGGCTGTTTACAAGTTCCTGCTATGATGTACAATACATTCTTTCTCATGCATATGTACAAGTGATTTTACAGCACATTTTCCAGTTCATCTGGAGGGCTTGTTACAAGAAATATTCTCATCCTTAGGACTTCTGCTTTAATATATCTGAGAAAAACCATGAAACTTTGCATTTGACAAGTCCCCAAGGAATAATGATGGTGAAAGTGCTGGTCCAGAGTCTCAGAGTCTGCCTTTTGAGCACTACTGCATTAAGTAACCAGCCCACCAGGCTCCTCTGTCCATGGGATTTCCCAGGCAAGAATACTGAAGTGGGTTGCCATTTCCTTCTCCTAGAGATCTTTCTGAACTAGAAGCTAAACCCACGTCTCCTTCATTAGCAGGCTGGTCCTTTGCTACTGAGCCACCTGGGAACCCTGTTAAGTAACCACTGTGTACTAATAAAACTGCTCCACCACTAGCAGGACCACTGAGAGCTTGTTAGAAATGCAAATGTTTGAGACCCACCTCAGCTCTACCAAAGAAGAATCTGTGCTTCAACAGGGTGCTTCATCCGATTCTTCTGTATTCTCAAGCCTGGGGAGCACTGATGTAGCCTAGATTTATGTAACTAGGATGTATGTTGGTATTGGGAAACCTCATCTCTCAACCCTGCTATTTAGTATGACATGAGTTACATAGTGTAATTGGGCACCAGAACAACTTTTCATTAGTTCTAACAAACATCAGACAATTAGGGTAGTCACATGACTAGCGACTAGTCACATGTGTCTATTTACATTTAAATGAAGTGAAATCTAATTAAACTTACAACTGAGTTCCTAAGTCACAGGAGCCACATTTCGTACCCTCAAGACCATCATGTGCTAGGGGCTACCCTGTTTGCATCATTACAGAAAGTCTCTTGGACAATGCTGTTCCACAGACATATCATGGTTACATATCTTGTTCCCTTTTCAATATCCTTTTCAATTTACTGCATTCAAAACATATTGACTATGCTACTATGGCAACTGTGAGGCATTTCTTGCAATCTTCCTTAGAGGATCTATAAAATATTTCTGAGATAGAAGAATATAAATAGCTCTATAATTATGTTCTCTTAGAATTCACATATACTGTACATCCATAGTTTTGTTATCGAAGGTTATTCAAATGTGACTTGTAATTTACCCAGTGCTTTCTCCAAAGGGCTCAGTCCTTAGAGAGATAATTTTAAACTAATTCCAACTTTCTGGCTTTTATCTATCCCTTTCTATTCTCAGTAGTGTTGTAATCAATAGAAACATGTCTAACTTACTTGAACTTTCTAGGCTTCTTTTCACTCTGTACTGCAATAATAAACTTTTCTTCTCTGCACTAGAGTCACTAGAGATGCAAGGGCAAATCAAATGTTTTTTGTGTTAAAAATAACTTTTTGCTTTCATAGAAAGAACTAAAATCCTAGGTATAAGATATATTACTTATAAAATTACATGGTGGATATCATATAAACAGAATTCCCTTGTACTTAGACACAGCTCAATAAGCACAACTATTTATAGAATTCAAGGAAATACACAAACTCTCTCCAGTGCCAAAGTGGCTCCCCAGAGGCAAATTCACTATCCACGGATAATCAAGACATATGGAATGCTACCACCATGATCCATTACTCATAGTATTATGATCCAAAGTAATCCCTAAAATACTTTGGTGAGATTGTGACAAACTCATTTGTTGGCAAAATATAACCTGATATGATGGGAAGGGGTGTGACTTTTAGCCTATATTAATCCCACATGGTCTAATTATTCATATAATTTGCTTAAGAAATGCAAATATATTGGATTATGGGATATTAATTCAGACCTTCTGGAGTATTTATGTACCAACCTTTTCAATGGAGTGTTGCTTTGAGTCTCAAATAAAGATATACTTTTAGAAGGCAAAACTAATATTACTCATATAATCCAAAAAGGTTAGTATGCTTTGGTTGAGAAAACAGTATCAAGAAACCCTTAATTTGATTTAAGAAAACATTATGCATGAAGCATTAAAATCCAGTTTAGCCTTGGCTCGTATACTTCCCAATTTTCAGTTCAGTTCAGTTCAGTCACTCAGTCGTGTCTGACTCTTTGCACCCCCATGAATCGCAGCACGCCAGGCCTCCCTGTCCATCACCAACTCCCGGACTTCACTGAAACTCATGCCCATTGAGTCGGTGATGCCATCCAGCCATCTCATCCTCAGTCGTCCCTTCTCCTCCTGCCCCCAATCCCTCCCAGTATCAGAGTCTTTTCCAGTGAGTCAACTCTTCACATGAGGTGGCCAAATACTACAAAAACTCTCAAAAGCATACATTTCCTAGAAAATCAAGTGCTATTTTTTATATTGGTTAGTTTATACAATCATCTTTTCAACAACTGTACCACCAAGTCACATATGCTCTGAGTGAAAGGTGAAATTTTTTATCACAATATAACTTGAAGTATGATCAAATTATATATGACGGTGATGCCATCCAGCCATCTCATCCTCAGTCGTCCCTTCTCCTCCTGCCCCCAATCCCTCCCAGTATCAGAGTCTTTTCCAGTGAGTCAACTCTTCACATGAGGTGGCCAAATACTACAAAAACTCTCAAAAGCATACATTTCCTAGAAAATCAAGTGCTATTTTTTATATTGGTTAGTTTATACAATCATCTTTTCAACAACTGTACCACCAAGTCACATATGCTCTGAGTGAAAGGTGAAATTTTTTATCACAATATAACTTGAAGTATGATCAAATTATATATGTTTTAATTTAGAAGAATAAAATCTTGGATTTGAGTTATAATGTCTATTTTTAAAACTCTACTTCAATGTTAGGAAACAGGTTATTAATTAATAGTGCATAATAATATAACTCATAGGATATTTTCAAGGAAAAAAAAGGATGGAAAAACCCTGTTAAGTTTGATGATCCATCCTGCTCTATTACTGTCATAGAATTATACTGTCATAGATATTTTATCTCCTATTTCATTTGTAAACTTTCAAATTTGTAATTACAAAATAGTATGGAAGCCTCTCACAGGTGCAATGAGTCAAGACTACCAACTGGAGAATGTGGGGTGCACGGGACTTTTAGAGTGGTTGGCATTCTAGATAAAGAAAGTCATTGTTTCAAGTTAATCTTCCATGAGATGAGAAAAATTGCTAGGTGTATGGGAGGAGAAAACTTATACTAAGAAATTGTCCCTGCTGCAATGGTACTTTTGAGTTATGTTTACATGTATGTGTATATAATTCTGAGTTGCACATCAACAGCTAGCCACCATTTATTTTCTGATTTAATCAATATTCAATTTGGCAAAAACTTGTACTGAACAATATACATTTATGTATGATGGACAATGTATATTGTCCATGGACCATAAATATTGGATTCTGTACCACTCAAATGTAAGGTAAACAATGGAGGGATAATTAATAACTTCTTGGAGACATAGATAATATTTATTAAAATTAAGTTGAATAATAAAAAATTATTACAAATAAAATGTATGTAGAAATAATGTTACTCTCTTAAGAATTCACTTTTTCCCTAAAACACACACTCCAGTTTAAATTCATCTAATTTTACAATATTTTAAGATAAAGAAACACATAAGTATTGTAAAAATAAAGTACCAATAGTTAGGATGATATACAATGCTATTTATAAATAGAAAATGTCTTCTGAGCAACTCAAACATGTTAACTATGTCATGTTAATAATCTCCATGTGCTTTCTTGGTTTAAAATTCCATACTTTAAAATGCATCTCCTCAAGAATAATTCAGAAGTTTTCTAAGTCATAGGACATTTTTTGCTGAGAAATGTTATTGAGTAGTCAAATTATACTAATGCAGGTGACCAAGGGAGGAACACTGGGGATTCCCCTGCCTCAAAGCTTAATGAGTTTAAATTGATACTTGCAGGTGAGGAAGTGGAGTACAGTGGTTAAATGAATTTGATATGTTACATAGTTTATTGCTTCTTTATGTGGACTCCAACATTTCCTAGTTCCTATTCCAGTGCTTCTAATTTTGAATCTGTCTCCGTCTCCAAATAAGTTGTGTGGAGCATCTTCCCAAATTTTCACTATTATGCAGATTTTGTTTCTAATAGGGAAAATTCTACATATTCTCCACTAAGACAAATTTTTCTTAAGTTTTTACATACATGTATAAAAACAAAAGTAACAAAAATTTCTATCTTATGTTTTTGATCTATCTCAGAAACCAAACCAATTCATAAAGAGAATTTTATATTTGCTTAAAATAAACTTACATAGTCATTATCATAAATCAGCCACTATTCTAAAAACTTTAATAATCATCAGTAAATATTAATAAACAAAATGATTAAACCTACTACTTTCACATTAATAACACTAATTTAATGTTGCAGAAGGATCATGTTGCTGAAATTAAAATAATACACACAGCATGAATATAATGGTAACTGTTTCAGTGTGCATTCTTTTGAATGTGCCTGTTCTACAATTAGTAATATTAGTGTCTGATTTTTAGTGAATGCGTATCATGTTCCAAACACTATTCTAAAACATAACATTTTAAATACATTTAACATGTAATTTATATATTTATATATTTAATTTAATATATATGTTCATAATAGTCCTATAAAAATGTACCATTATATTCCCAAATTTTCATTGAGGAAATTTAAAAATGAAGAAGTGAAATAACTTGTTCAAACTAGCAGTTAGTGAAGCTTGGTTGGAGATTCTGATTTCTTAACCTATTACTATCTAATTCTGACTACAGTGTGTCATGGTGTACTTCAAATATCCACTGCTATTATCTAGTTCAACAACTGCAAAACTGTCATTTGTACAGTGCTTCTTGACCACATTTCATCTTCATTTGGTGCAAATTTACATGTTAATTGGCCTCAGTCATTTTCTTGATGGCACTAGACACAAAGTAATGCATTTCACTGCCTTATCATTGCTTTGATGTAAAATAAAAGCCTCCATTTATTAATTTCAGAAATCAAAGTCCTTTTTATAAAAATGGCTCTCCATGGTGCACATAATTTTGACCTTCAGAACTGATAAAATAATTTGACTATGGCAGAGGATGTAGGAAAATTTCTGTCATTTGGAAATTTGTCTTTATTAACCTAAGACCAAACAAAATGGTAACCCAAATATTAAAAGTTCAATATTGGTCTTTACCTAACCATTTATGATTCACATACTAATGCAAACACAGGCATCAAAATCATAAAGGAAATCTAAGAGCTCTGGAGTTTATGTATCATGGACAATAAATCATAACAAAAAATAGTTGAGGATATGCTGATCTCCAAGAACACAACCAAATATTAGTAAAACACACTCCTAGTCAGAGAATTGAAAGAGAGTGTATGGCCTTCTCATATTCAGAGTATACGAATGTGCAATCCCTGTATTTCTACAAACCTAGAGTACTTTTTGGATCAATTAAGATTTGTTTATTATTTCTGAGAATGTGATACACAAATTCTGATGCTAAATGTAGCTTCACAAATATTTCCATTATCAAGTTATACCATCCATATGTTTCAATCCAATATGGCTTAGGAAAATTTGTGGCATCAATGATTTGCCCTTTAAAGCCCTGTAAAGTGTCATGTCAATGTACTTTGACTCTCTGAAGGTCCTCCTCCCCTGGTCCTCACTGATGCTCTATGACTTTTCTGAACATTCACGCTTACATCCTGCCTAGGAAGGCATACTCTGGAGCCTGCCTGCTAGACAGTACTCCAACTTCCAGAAGCCAGGTTGACATTGTTTTGATGACTAACAATAGCTCAAATAACCTAAATTAATTACAAAGGAACACTTAGTTTTGCATCAGAGGACACTGCCACTGTTTAACTTTTAGCTCAAAAAATGCAATCACTTCTTGTAGAATTTCAAATGCACACACTGTAGGGTGCATGTAGGGCAGACATTCAATAAAATATATTTAGGATGACCCATTAGGCAAGTATATACCATTTTTGAATCTCTCGTGTATGCTAGGTGAGGAAATACTATCTGCAAACTCTCTGTATAGCCCAGACTATTTGCATGTGGGGCCAACGGTGTTATCAGCTAACCTGCAGTCATGTTTGAGCAATGTGTCAATTTTATTGGTATATTGGCAAGAACTATGAATTTTTAAAATGAAGATTATATCTACTCAAAATTAGTCAAAAAGAATACCTTCTCTATAAATATGTAGAACAACATGGAAAGATGGTGGACTGATCTTTTCTAGTAAGGCTATTTGTATACCACATTTTATTCTAAGAATAATAATTATGAATGCTACCAATATACTGGGGGTCAGACTTCGAGAAGAAACACAAAGCTTTAGTAGCTGAATACTGCTGAGGAGACAAGTGTGACATACAACATTCACAAGTAAAGGTGACTCATAATTTAAGAAAGGATGTATCTGTGTAATTTTTAGAGACTAAAAAATAGCAAATAATATCAAATAGTATGTACCCACATTTTTAACAGTTTTTAACATACAGAATTTTTAACAAACTTTTAATTTTTAAAATAGAGAATTCTAGGTCATACACAATCATTTAATTGGGAGTAAAATGTGGAAACAAAAAATAACACAGAGATTAAAAATTAAAATTAAAGAATCAATTTAAATGACTAGTTATATGAGCTTATCTTTGATTAAATAGTTATTTGCATATTTTGTCCTTTAAGCTTTATCTTATTTTATTTTTGGCAGAATGTCTAGTTTTTGTAGACTCAGCCTGAAGAAAAGCAGCTTTTGAAGAAAATGCTGTTACTGTATGTCTATCTCTTAAACCTAAACTTGCTATAGCAGCAGCAGCAGCAGCAGCTGTATTTGATAGCGGTATTTAATCCCAACATAAAGTTTTCATTCCATGTCCCTTAAAGACCTTCTTGCCATTTTCAAATTTGGTAAGCAGGACATATATGCCTATACTAAACATCCAATTAATGCACCTGAAAAATCAATGAAGTGAAGTGGAGAATTCAATATTTTTAAAACGAACTCCTGCGCTCACTCCAAACCTGGTCCACTATTGTAGTGAAGTACCATCTTGCTAAACAAATCATAAACTTAGATGTCGTCCTTGATGCCTTTCCTTCACCTGTCCTGAATAGTAAATTGTTCACCAGTCCCTCTTAAATATCTCATGAGACAGTCCACTTTCTTCCATCTCCAGTGCCAGAACTCCAGCCCCAGCTACTTTGGTCTGGACTGATAACTACAGTTTTCTAACTGGGAACCCTACATTCATGGCACTATCTAAACAATTACCTAAGCCACAGACAGAGCAAACTTGAAAAACGTAAATCTAATCACACAATCCACTACTTAAAAAGTTCTCTTAGGACAAAGACTAAATTCAACAATCCAACCCACATTTCCTTTTCCTTCTGACCTTTCCTCCTTTCCTCCTTGCTGTCTGTGATCAGGCCACACTGGAATTCTAGCTATGGAACTCATTCTGTACTCTTCCTTTTCCTTGAATCATCTTTCCTTCCACACCTTTCCTACTTGCTGCTGCTGCTGCTGCTAAGTCGCTTCAGTCGGGTCCGACTCTGTGCGACCCCATAGACAGCAGCTTACCAGGCTCCTCTGTCTCTGGGATTCTCCAGGCAAGAACACTGGAGTGGGTTGCCATTTCCTTCTCCACACCTTTCCTATTTATGCCAAGTTAATGCCTACTCTTTTTTCAAATTATAGATTTGTCACCACTTGTTTTGTGTTGTTTCTCTAACCTTCCAAATGAAATTAGTGATCGATATCCCTAGTACTGTGTGTACTTTTTTTCTTCACGGCAACATCTACAGTGACAATTTTATATATATGCATACGTATATATGTCTGTGTGTGTATAACATAGCTCACTGATTAGTTTCTTGTTTGTCAATCAAATGGTAAAATATACGAACTGTACTTTATTCAAACATTATTATATCTCCAGGATGTTTGGTAGACTTAATAGCATTTACTATATATAGATTATTAAATGTACAGTAAAAATTCTGAATTCTGAGACACCCTGAGAAAAGATCTTGAGAAAGGATCATTTATAGAACTAGGATTCAATATTTCCTAACTTTACAATATCTTCTGTATTGGAAGAGGCTTTTCTGCCTTTGGATTTGTAATTAACTTCTTATCTAGAAATTCATTTGGGACTGTTCATATGCTTCCTTACAAAGATGATAATTTTAAAATTATTTAAAGGACCCCATCAGGTTGTAAATTCCTAGAAAATAGGGATTGTTTTTATAGATCATTTCTGTCAATGCTTTAGGTCAATATGTAACACACAATACTTAAACAAAATACACAAAAACTAGCTCACTATTTAAATTAAATGAACACTGAATTGTTTTATATTTATCATTTTCTCCACCAATCTCAATTCATCTGGAAAATTTTTAGCCACACAGTTGAATAAAATGTTTGATTCTCCATCTTCTTCATCATGCCCTCCATCCCTGTCTGGTCTGTTCTTCACATCAATTCAGGCTTTACCTGTAGGTACATTCATGGAGATAAGTCATTATGTTCTAACTACATGGATATTAGTGGATATTTCTTATCTATCCCCCAAGCTCACACTTTCTCTGAAAGTAAATGTTTTTAATGTGTATATAAGCATTTTAAATTGAATATTCAGTAGCTTCAATAATATTATTACTGATAAATTTATGTAAAATAGGATGAGAAGAGTGACAACAATAAAATCAAAATACAAGATTAAGAAATATAGGTTAAAAGAGAGAAATTTATATACCCATAATTTAGAAGTTAATGTGAAACTGACTTTCAGAATTTTGCCTTTCAGGGCTTTTTGTAAGTCTTTCATTTTTATAAGTTCCAGTTCAAGTTGGACTCTTACATTAAAGCAAAGCTCAAATCATTTTTATATCCTATGCCTCTAGAAAATAGTCTTACAATAAAAAGAAACTTTGCTACAAGGCCTTTATTTTTATGTCCAAACTTGTGAGAGTATTTTTTTGCTGGACATTTATAAATCAAGATAAGTCTCTCCAGATGACCTTTAGTGACACTCTTTTAGCTGTCTCCTCCTGTTATTTTGCTTTTTCCTCCTCAAAACTGAACATAATTTCTGTCTCTGTTAGCACTGAGTCGAAGCAAAAATATCCCAACTGCTTTCTCCAAGAATTTGCCTTTTCCTAAGAGATAAGACTGACTTATCATGACTAACAGCTTGTTCACCAATCCCTGTTTTAAGACTTTCCCTCACAACTACTCTCAGTCTGATAACTAACCAAAGATGTCAGGTTATAAAACTGAGCCCAGTCCCAACCAGTTCCCTACTTGTCAAGATTCACCTTAAAGTTATCCAGGCTGGACACTAAAGCCTGTAAGTATCTTCCCCTATGGCACTCCTAAGACTTCCTAGTGCAGTTCCACCTTAATGACAAGTTTAATAAAATTAGGTTTGTCAATCAATAAGGTTTTTCTTGTGGTCTTTTGGGAATTCAATAATCAACATTTTAATATCTTCTTATATTTCCTTTTGAAGTGTATTTCTAGCTTCAAAAGCTCAAAAGAGGCTTTGCCTCTTGCTTATTAGCTGGATAACTGTGACTGTAAGTTATGTTACCCTCTAAGATGTCTTGAGCAACGTGGACCCCTCATAGGTTTCTTCTGAGAGTCAAGAAGAAATGTATAAACAATATTAACTAACACATTTCCAAGTGTATTGACATTTACTTCTTAAAATAACTCCAAGAGTCATTATCTACATTTTATAGATAAAGAGATTGAGGTACACAGAAGTCAAATAATTTGTTGAGGTTAACAGACCTTATAACAAGCAACACCAATATTCAAACTTGCAAATGTACCACACGTGCTTTGTCCTTAGGCTATTACCTCCACTCCCATTTAAAGGTCCTAGAGACAGGGATCCACAATTACTTAAAAAAAAAAACACACAACAAAACTATATACATACATACATAAGTGTATATAGATGATAGAGATTTTAGCTGAGTAAAATGTCAATCTTTATGATCAACAAATATCCATTCAGTGTAATAAAAAATGTTTTAATATTTATTTATTTGGCTGTGCCATGTCTTAGTTGAGGCATGCAAGATCTAGTTCCCCAACCAGAGATTGAACAGAGGCCCCCCTGCATTGAGAGCATGGACTCTTAGCCACTCTTACCAGAAATACTACATTGACTGAAAGAAATAAAAAGCATCCAATGTTGTTTGAAGATTTTGGAAGAAAAATATCTAATTTTTCATTTTCATAAGCTAAGACTGTTGCTCAGGCAAGCCCCCTCACTTAATTTNGGAGCATGGACTCTTAGCCACTCTTACCAGAAATACTACATTGACTGAAAGAAATAAAAAGCATCCAATGTTGTTTGAAGATTTTGGAAGAAAAATATCTAATTTTTCATTTTCATAAGCTAAGACTGTTGCTCAGGCAAGCCCCCTCACTTAATTTATTATTTGTTCATCTGCAAAAATAATTATAGCTTATAAGAATTTTGTGATAATTAAATGATTAATTATGACACGCAGTGTTGTACTAAAGGAAGGAAGTTTATTAAATGGCTAGTATGTTCTATATATCTTTCTATGTACTACCTCATTCCATTTTTACAAGATTGCTCTGAGGTCAGAAGTTTTATTATTTTATTAAACCACTTTTTCTAGAGGTGAATTTTTAAGTTTAAAAAAGTAAGGATCTGGGCATTTGAGCTCAAGAGTTTCTGTTTGCAAATCCCAAACTCTTCAGAGTTTTCTCTTTTACTTCCCTTCTTCCTAACATCATTCTTCTTCCTGATGTACACTGCTCAAATAACTCTTTTTATCTCCAGTTACTGCAAGGAGAAAACAAGTCCAGTGAATTCATGTCCTATTTCAGAGGCACAGTATTTTTTCTCTGGTTTGAATCCAGAGGGATATTCAATATGATGAATACATCAAAACTTATGACATGGATTTCTACTGAGTTAAGCAATACATTGCTGAGTGTCCTTCGGGAACCTTGTTATATGACTTCTATGAGCCACACATTTCCATTTAACCATGGAACACTTTCTGTACTTTGGACAGGGAGGCCTGGCGTGCTGCGATTCATGGGGTCACAAAGAGTCGGACACAACTGAGCGACTGAACTGAACTGAACTGATGCTTTTTGAAAAAAAAAAAAGTGCAACCTTTTTTCTATGTCATTGAGAAGTCTATGATATCATTTGCTAAAGAAAAAGTTCTTCATGATATGTGTTAAAGAACAGTCTGGGAGACATTATTCTGGAGTATCGTGATAGATGTATGGACCGAGTCAATGGAGTGTGTTATCAGGGAGTGTCAGAAGTGGCAGATGAAGAAGCTGATAATGTGGAATTTGATAACATGGGATTAGTACTATAAAACAAAACGAAGAAATAACTTATTTGCCTTTGTATGTGTGGATTATTGAATAAACTTAAATAGTATAAATGGAACTTGTATAGTGCACAAAATATAAAAAATTAAATGGATGTTCCTTAGTCTAGGTAGCCCAGCTCCCACTTAATGTAAAATGTCTTGAAGACAGTTTTTCTGTGTCCTCGGCCAGTTTAATATATGAGGCACACAAGGTAATGACTAAATTTGTCCTTTACATGTTGAGAGAGAAATAAGGGGTTCTGGGCTCTTGCTATTTTATAATCGGTCCCATGAATATTGCTAGCTTCATGTAATAGACTGATAAAAGGGTTATTATTTCTTCAAATGACTAAACAACATCTAATGTTTTTTTCTGAAGTTTAAGAAATCAAGAAATGCAGAGTATGCTTGACATGTATTTGCTAGTGAACACAGGCTATAACAATTAAGAATTAATTTAAAAGTTTTTATGATAATGGTTTTAAGACTATCTGCCTTTGTAGAGTAGCAGGTTAACATTTTTAGATTAAAAATAAAAACAAACAAAAAAAAAAGCATTTTTTTGACTCATAGGCTCCTGAAGTAGGCACCTGTTTATTAAGTTCCCATTTAGGATGTCCCAGAACTTAATAAGACTCATTGATTTAGCAGTGCTTGGTGAAAAGATTGCTGATTTTAGAATTCTAATTTGTATCTTCACATACTAGCTCTTTGTGTGATTTTGGGAAATTTAGTGAATTTTTCCAAGCTATAAATCTTGTCTTTTCAAACTACCTTTTGGGCCTATAATTTAATTCTTCCAGATTTCATTAATATCATCTGCAAAACAGAAATGGTGGTGAAGATTCAACAAAATGTATGGTTTAGAAGTATAACAGAGCACAGAAGAGTGTTTGTAGGAAAGAACTTGGGAACATGGGTTTTACAATGTGATGCTCTCAGACCAAATCCTGTCTCTGATGAATCTCAGATTTTTGTTCACTCTCCCGTGTCTCAGTTTACGTATTTAAAAATGAAGGGATGATGATAATTGTACATATCTCACTGGATAAATGAGATAATGTCTACAAACCGTTTAGTATGATGACTGGCACAACGGCCAGCACTGGAGAAGTTCCACTGTTATTACCTGGGGCAAGTTCTAGGGTATATTTCATGCTCAAAAAGCACTTTTAAAAGAGAAATATGGTTATTATTCATTTTGAATAGCTGTTTATAGCCATTCTTAAATATTGTCAAGTGTTTTCTCCCTCAAGTATTACCAATACAACTTTTGGAAAGACAAATCTGAGTATACTGCCTACTGCAGAAAGGCAATTAATTCTTAGTAGCAACTATAGAGAGGATGACACAGCTGGGATATTTATTAAGATATTTAAATGTAGCTTAATTTTCAAAGAATCTTCCAGAACTGTTATTTATGCTCCTATTGTACAGAAGAGGGTATTCCTGGAAGTTCCTAGAATATATCCACAAGTTTTATCTATCCAGAGCAATCCTGAAGTTACTGATAAAAAAATACAACTCTAATATGGTAGACAGTGAGCTGTGTGGGTGATTTCAATTCTTAAAAGTTATACCTGGCAATAAAGAGATCTTAGTTTTCTAAACTATACTTCCCAGATCATCATCTCTCTGGAAAACACAAATTTTTCAAACCCTGATTATACTCAGTATATTTTCTGTTTTATTACTGAAGGACTCGTCTTCTTCAAATAATAGACAGGGGTTTTAATCACCGCAAAATACAAGTATAAATCAGTCAAATCAATATATTTCTAGAACTAACATTGAATCAAATTGTTCATTTTACTTTTTATGTAGCAAAACGAATACAGTATTGTAAAGCAAAACAAACTAAAAAAATAAAAATTAATAAAAAAAAAGACACTTAAAACTTGATTCAATGTCATCTGTTTCTTTCATCTACATCTTTATACTCATACCCAACCTTTTAGAGTACTTTCTTTATAAGTACTCTTCAACTGCTAGTCTGTCTTTTCTTGATTCCCAGAACTTCAGAACGTAATGCCATGTGGACATCCACAGAAGCAAAACTCCACTCACCAGTCCATTTGGCCAGTAATGATCATCAGGGTGAGTATAAAAAACAAACAAACAAAAAAAAAACAAAAAAAAACAAAAGAAGCCTAGAGTTGGTATTTCTTTCTCCATGTTGAAATATACAGGCCATGTACATTATTGAGTCTATAAAAGAAACATCATTATTTTGATGTAGAATTTCTAGAAATGTATTATGATCCATCTGATGTATATTAAATTCTAGATAATGCACAGAGATCTTGCTGGAATTAAAATGACAATATCATTTGGACAAGATCACGAAGAATCATTTCTCTCTGCTCCTGCATTAGAAATAATGCAAAAGGCAACCAAATAAAAGCTCTGAAAGATAAATCAGACTGGGACCCCAGGAGTAAAAAACAACAAAGCAGAAGGGTGTCCCACACCTCCTCTCCAACAGAAGAAGGTGATCAAAGTCCAACATTTCCAGAATCCAAATCTGGCCGTAGAAGGTAGCCAAGGTATGCGGATTGAATAGGAGTCCCTGTGACAACCACAGGTGAGCCTAGCACCACTGAAAAGGATGTTGTTAGCAGGAGTTTGGCTAAAAGTAAGTGTCCAGATAAAATGTTTTGTACCCACACAGGGTTTGAAATTTCCCTCTCTCACTGATAGATAAGAGGGCAGCCAGGAGGGACTGGCAAGAGGGATCACACTATAATAAGTAGTCTGGCCCTGGATATTCTTTATCCTTGTGGGTCTGAGACCCCTTTCCTTCTCTTTTGGTTGCCATTGATGCCTCTTTCCAGGTATCCCCAGCGGGTATGGCCAGGTGGTGGAGAAGGCTGAAAGCGAGGATCTACCATAGTGAGTCTTTACCCCAGCATGGAAGATCCTACCACAAAAGTGTGTGGCCAAGGTACTTGTTGAAGTGACCAGGGGAAGCAGCAACAGCAGGGCCTTGTAAATTTGGAGAGACCAAACAAACTAAGCAGACCAGAATAAAACCATAAAGGCTCTGGAACAAGCTGTACTTAAAATCACAGCCTAAAGATGTAGGTTAGAACCTACAAGCTATACATAAACAAGATGAAGACTTACTAAAGCAAAAGGCTTGACTAGAACTCAGATAGTCCTTAACATAACAGACAAAATAGCCAGGATTCAATATCACAACTGGAATGAGATAAGATAAAAATGCTTCAACAATTAATTACAAATTTTCTTAAATGGGGAGAAAAAAAAAACACCTCATTACAGAGACAGAAGTTCAAAAAAAGAAAAGAGACAAAGGAATATTACAGGACTAAAAGACATAATAACAAATTAAAATAGCTTAATGGACTCATAAATAGAGTGGAGATGACAGAGGTTAGAGATGAAAGTGGAAACGATAGAATCAGTGAATTTAACAGAACATAGATAACCTAACCTAGAGGAAAACACTGAAACAAATTGTACAGACCCTCAGAGATTTGCAGGACGATAACAAAAATCCAGCATGTATATAGTCAGAATTCCAGAAGAAGAGTGGAGCTGAAAAAATTTTAGAAGAAATTAATATCAGAAAACTTCCCTAAAGAGGAACACTAATTTATAGTTATCATCTTAAACCATGCAGGCCAGAGGAAGCAGCATAACATTTTTTCAGGTAATGAAAAAAAAAAAGTGTCAACCACAAATACAATTTTCACTGAAATTATTTTTCAGGAGTAAATAAGAAGTAAATATATTCTCAGATAAAGAAAAAGTAATTTTTTTTATTTTTTTCAGCCATACATTTCCATTTAACCATGGAATACTTTCTGTATTTTGGACAGGGAGGCCTGGCATGCTGCGATCCATGGAGTTGCAAAGAGTCAGACACCACTGAATGACTGAACTGAACTGAACTGAACACCTTACAATAGTAACAGCATTGTCTCCATGTGTTTGAGCTGATCTGATGACTGGATGAGTCTACAGTGCCTAACACTGAAGTTCACAAAGCAGTTTTTCAAAACCCTCTGACACCAGCAGCAATTTTTGCCCCTGCTTCTTCTGAACCCTATCAACCATACTTCCAAAGGTTCTGCTCCAGTTTCACAGAGCCCAGAGTCAGACAACGGCCCAAGCTATTGAGCCTCCATGCCTTGACAGCAGCTTTCCCCCAACAGGGTTTGTCCTAATGGACCCTCAATGACAACTGCACCATCCATGTCTAACAGCCCTGTTAATTTGGTCACCATTCTAGAAGCAGCCCCAGAGAGAGAAGCTCTCTGGGCTTCTAACTTTCCTAATATTCTCATCCTGATCCTAAAGTTCAATTTTTTATTCCCTTCTAATCCTTTCAATTATACCCTCTAGAACCCCCATTCTTTGACTTCAGAAAATCAAAACACGTTTCTCCCCTGTGGTTAATATTCTTTTCCATTTCCTCACAATTCTTCAAAAATCAAAGTTATTCATTTCTCCAAGATTATATTTTTGTGTGTTCACTGTTATACTCAGAATATTCCATATTTGCCCTTACAGTTAAAGATTCATACTTTAAAAAACTCAACATTCAGAAAATGAAGATCATGGCGTATGGTCCCATCACTTCATGGCAAATAGATGGGATAACAATGGAAGTAGTGACAGACTTTATTTTCTTGGGTTCCAAAGTCAGTGCAGATGGTGACTGCAGCCATGAAATTAAAAGGTGCTTTCTCCTTGGAAGAAAAACTATGACAATTCTGGACAGCATATTAAAAAGTAGAAACACTATTTTGCCAATAAAGTCTGCATAGTCAAAGCTATGGTTTTTCCAGGTAGTCATGCATGGATGTGAGAGTCATACCAGAAAGAAAGCTGAGTGCCAAAGAACTGATGCTTTAAAAAAAAAAAATATATATATATATATATATATATATATACACACACACACCCATATATATTTTATTGAAGGATTATTGCTTTACAGAATTGTGTTGCTTTCTGTCAAACCTCAACATAATCAGCCATAGGTATACACATATCCTCTCCCTTTTGAAACTCCTTCCCATCTCCCTCCTCATCCCACCCCTCTAAGGTTGATACAGAGCCCCTGTTATGTTTCCTGAGCCATACAGCAAATTCTCATTGACTGTCTATTTTACATATGGTATTACTTTGTCGACTAAGGTCTGTCTAATCAAGGCTATGGTTTTTCCTGTGGTCATGTATGGATGTGAGAGTTGGACTGTGAAGAAGAATTGATGCTTTTGAACTGTGGTGTTGGAGAAGACTCTTGAGAGTCCCTTGGACTGCAAGGAGATCCAACTAGTCCATTCTGAAGGAGATCAGCCCTGGGATTTCTTTGGAAGGAATGATGCTAAAGCTGAAACTCCAGTACTTTGGCCACCTGATGCGAAGACTTGACTCATTGGAAAATACCCTGATGCTGGGACGGATTGGGGGCAGGAGGAAAACGGGACGACGGAGGATGAGATGGCTGGATGGCATCACTGACTTGATGGACGTAGTCTGAGTGAACTCCGGGAGTTGGTGATGGACAGGGAGGCCTGGCGTGCTGTGATTCATGGGGTCGCAAAGAGTCGGACACGACTGAGCGACTGAACTGAATTGAACTGAACTGAATGTGAGTTTCCATGTTACTCTTTCCATACATCTCACCCTCTCCTGCCTTCTCCCTATGTCCATAAATCTGTTCTCTATGTCTCTTTCTCCATTGTTTCCCTGTAAATAAATTCTTCAGTACCATTTTTCTAGATTCCGTTTATATGTGTTAGTGTTGGAGAAAACTGTTGAGAGTCCCTTGTACTGCAAGGAGATCAACCCAGTCAATCCTAAAGGAAATCAATCCTGAATATTCATTGAAAGGACTGGTTCTGAAGCTGAAGCTCCAATACTTTGGCCAGCTGATGGGAAGACCTGACTCATTAGAAAAGACCTTGATTGAAGGCAGGAGGAGAAGAGGACAACAGAGGATGACATGATTGGATGGCATCACTGACTCAATGGACATGAGTTTGAGCAAGCTCTGGGAGTTGGTGACAGACAGGGAAACCATGTGCACTGCAGTCCATGAGGTTGCAAAGAGTCAGACATGACTGAGAGGCTGAACTGAACTGATTTTGAGACTTATGCACCTTTCTGATGACACTAGATTTTTTATACACAATATCAGAACTGATATTGCTATAAAAGAAAAGTCAACATGTTCCCCCTTCTAAAGTGGGCCAAGTGAGGACTAATTCAAGTACTGAAACAGGTCAAGCTCACAGAGTGTCTCTAGTTTTCATATCCCTGGATATGATGAAATATCATGGGATATTTCATATCCCATGAATGCTTCATTGACTCATTCCCTGTGTATTGGGAGCTTGAAGTGTATGGGAAGAACTATGATAAAAGAGAAGGCCAGGTGGAGTCTCTAAAAGTTCAGTCTCTACGATGAAGTAAAATAATAATACTCTGGGGGTGGTCAAAGGGGAACCAATATTACTCTTAAGAATCTAAAGTAGATAGAAAAGGAATTCCCATCTAGGCTTGTTTTCTTAAACATGTTTTCTGATAAGTAGATATTTATCTCATTTATTATGGTTGGTCTTGTTATTGCTTTCCATATGAAGATATATTCTGATTACTTCCAAGTTATGATAATATTCTCCTTTTTTATCTAAAAGTTTCACTGTTTTAACTTTTACACATAAGTCAATGATTAAGTAGCTTTTTATAAACTTCAAGGTAGAAAATAATTGTTTTTTCTTTTTTCCATATCAATATACTGTTGTTTTGGCACTATTTATTTTCCATTCTTGATTCTTATACCCTCAATGAATTTGTCACTCTTCAGTAATAATGTTTGTCTTCAAATTAGCTTTGTCTCTCATTAATATAGAAATTCTAGCTTTCTTACTATTTCTTTTCAACTTGTCACATCTATTTTTACTCATTCATTTCCTTTTAGGTTTATCAATTTTTTTTTAATATTCACTTATAATTCATAATAGGTCTTTACTATACCTCTTTTAAACATTTTTAATGGCTTCTCTGGGGATTAAAATATGCAACCAAAATTTAACAGTTGACTAAGGATTCAGTTCAGTTCAGTTCAGTTGCTCATTCATGTCCGACTCTTTGTGACCCCAGGAGCTGCAGCACGCCCGGACTCTCTGTCCATCACCAACTCCCGGAGCTCACCCAAACCCATGTCCACTGAGTTGGTGATATCATCCAACCATCTCATCCTCTGTCATCCTCTTCTCCTCTTGTCCTGAATCTTTCCCAGCATCAGGATATTTTCAAATGAGTCAACTCTTTGCATCAGGTGGCCAAAGTACTGGAGTTTCAGCTTCAACATCAGTCCTTCCAATGAACACCCAGGGCTGATCTCCTTTAAGATGGACTCGTTGGATCTCCTTGCAGTCCAAGGGACTCTCAAGAGTCTTCTCCAACACCACAGTTCAAAAGCATCAATTCTTCGGTGCTGAGCCTTCTTTATAGTCCAATTCTCACATCCATACATGACCACTGCAAAAACCATAGCCTTGACTAGATGGGCTTTGTTGGCAAAGTAATGTCTCTGCTTTTTAATAAGCTGTCTAAGTTGGTCATAACTTTCCTTCCAAGGAGTAAGCGTCTTTTAATTTAATGGCTGCAATCACCATCTGCAGTGATTTTGGAGCCCCCCCCCTGAAAAAAAAAACAAAGTCTGACACTGTTTCCACTGTTTCCCCATCTATTTGCCATGAAGTGATGGGACCGGATGCCATGATCTTCGTTTCCTGTATGTTGAGCTTTAAGCCAACTTTTTTACTCTCCTCTTTCACTTTCATCACGAGGCTCTTTAGTTCCTCTTCACTTTCTGCCATAAGGGTGGTGTCATCTGCATATCTGAGATTACTGATATTTCTCCTGGCCATTTTGATTCCAGCCTGTGCTTCCTCCAGCCCAGCATTTCTCATGATGTCCTCTGATAAGCAGGGGGTGACAATATACAGCCCTGACGTACTCCTTTTCCTATTTGGAACTAGTCTGTTCCATGTCAAGTTCTAACTGTTGCTTCTTGACCTGCATACAGGTTTCTCAAGAGGCAGGTCAGGTGGTCTGGTATTCCCATCTCTTTCAGAATTTAAGAACTCTTTCAGAATTCATTTAACAATGACATGATTATTTATGTACTATTTCATGGACAATGCAAGACACTTGCAATCTTATATTTTTATTTAAAAATTAAAAGATGTAAAATATATACAGTCATAGCTTTATCTGCATATTCACCATTTCAAGCGTTCTTTCTTTCTTCCTGTAGATTATAGGTTCCATATGTTGACATTTCCTTTAGTATAAAGTTCATTTTAGCATTTCGTGAAGTTCAGGCCTATTGCAATTAATTCTCTCATATTTTCATTTGCACTTTAGTTCTTGACAGTTTTTTAAGATACCCAATTCCTGGTTGACTGATTTTTCTTTTCTTTCTTTCTTTTTTTTTTTTTTTTAATTTAAGGCACATGGCATTTTAAAGAGGTAATTTCCATGTCTTTCTTTTATTGCTTCTGATGAGAAATCAATCATCATGTGCATCGTCCTCTCACATTTAATATGCTTTTGATTTTTTTCTATCTACTTTCAAGTTTTTCATTCTCTATGTTTTTTTCTGCACTCTTATCACACAGTTCTTATATGCTTGATATTGTATTTGAAGAATTGTAGATAATTTAGGTTTATCTTCCTCTGAACAGTACTGATTTCTCTTCAAATACATGGCTAATTTGTTTCAACTCCAAACTCCTCTCTCCTGCAGTTCTTTTAGGCCCTCACTCTTGATTTGCAATGGTTCTTGGTATCTTGACCATATGTATGCTGGGCAAAGGTAAAAATGGAAAATTTTCTCCCTCTTTGGTAGCTTCTTCCTTTTACAATGTCCCCTCTTCCAACAGAGACATTAGTGTCACTACAATGCTGAATGTCATTCTCGAGATGGTTGGATGGCATCACTGACTCAATGGACTGAGTTTGAGTAAACTCTGGGAGTTGGTGATGGACAAGGAAGCCTAGCATGCTGCAGTCCATGGGGTTGCAAAGAACCAGACACGACTGAGTGACTGAACTGAGCTGAACTGATTCTTCAAGTCAGTTTGACTGATTCCTCTTTGAGTTGCAGTCACTCTATATCCAAGTTGGCGACACTAGTAAAGAACCCATCTATCAGTGCAGGAGATATGAGTCTCAGGTTCAGTCCCTGGGTAGGGAAGGTCCCCTGGAGATGGGCAGGTAAAACACATTATGTGTTAGCCACTGGCTATGAATTCTTTCCATTCTTATGGGCTTCCCAGATGGCTCAAGTAGTAAAGACTTTTCTGCCTGTAATGCAGGAGACACAGGAGACGTGAGTTCAACCCCTAGTTGGGAAGACCCCTGGAGGAGGAAATGGTAACCCACTCCAGTTTTCTTGCCTGTAAAATCCCATGAACAGAGAAGCCTGCCAGGCTACAGCCCATAGGATTGCAAAGAATTGAACACAAATGAGCATGCACATTCATACCCAATGGTCTGAGAGTAACTCATGAAAAGTTACAGAAACATAAATTTCACCCAGCATAGTTTCTTTTTTGAAGGGTCAGCTCGTCTCCAGTTTTGGACAGGCATTGTTTTTTCTCTAGTGCTTTCATATAGTTGATTTGAAACAAAATTTTGTCCAGATTTAATAATTGCTACCTTCAAGAAGCCTGGTTTGACATAAGCTATTTGTCATTTCCGAAAGGAAAATACTGACTTTGAACTTTTTGGTTTCCTCTGTCCCCTGTATCTACTATCTTTTTTCTAATGTTCTTTATTTCACTGTTATTTTTTTTAGATTAGGGAAAGCATGTTCTCCATATTGTGATTTTTGTTTCTGTAGTATTGCTTCTACTTTGTAGGCAGACAAGACATATTTTCCATTTCCTCATTTGTCTTATTGAATTTCAGAATAACTCATAAAAATCGCAAAGTTTCTTTTATAAATGGGTATAACTCACAAGAATTTTTTATCTTTATGTTCTTTACAATTCTGAATTTTGCAGAATATGATAAATGAGAAATGAAATATGTTGTAGACCTGTGTGATTAGCATATTTGTTTTAAGTAACAACATTTACACTGAGCAATAATTACTCTCATCTTCTCTTATCTTAGAGATATTAATATAATTCCCATATACTAGCCCTTAACATCTACAGTAAGAATTGCTTTGGTACAGTAGGACAAAGAGGGACCTCACAATGGTCCTGTAGGGAAGATAAAGTCTTCTTATACTCAGTAGTAGAGGGAAAAGTGAAACTTGTACTTATAAATTAGCAAATATTAAAAAGGAGATCCAACCAGTCAATCCCAAAGGAAATCAGTCTTGAATATTCATTGGAAGGACTGATGCTGCAGCTAAAACTCCAAAACTTTGGCCACCTGATGAGAAGAACTGACCCATTTGAAAAGACCTTGATGCTGGGAAAGATTGAAGGTGGGAGGAGAAGGGATTGACAGAGGATGAAACAGTTGGATGGCATCACCGACTCAATGGACATGAATTTGAGTAAGCTCCAGGAGTTGGTGATGGACAGGGAAGCCTAGCATGCTGCAGTCTATTGGGTGCAAAGAGTTGAACACGACTGAAGGACTGAACTGAACTGAAAAATGTTATGAAAGAAAGTAAAAGTGTTAGTTGCTGAGTGATGTCTGACTCTTTACAATATGAAAGAAAGTAAAAGTGTTAGTTGCTGAGTGATGTCTGACTCTTTACAACTCCATGGACTATAACCTGCCAGCCTCCTCTGTCCATGGAATTCTCCAGGCAAAAACTCTGGCATGAGTAGCCATTGCCTTTTCCAGGAGATTGAACCTGAGTTTCCTGCACTGCAGGCAGATTCTTTACCACTTGAGCCACCAGGGAAGCCCCAGAATGCTATATTAAGGGAAGCCCAAAAATGCTGTATCAACTTAGTAATATATATTTGAGAGGTGTCCAAGTGTTAAATATCTAGGATATATAATTGAGTCTGTCATGGTTATTTAAGGAAAAAACATAAAGAAAAATTTTTGGTTAAGACCTCATTTTTAAATATGTAAATTTAAACTGTGGTAAATATGAAGGCTGATTTTCTCTTCAAGATGAAGGTCAATGATATATTTGTCTTCCTAGCCATATGAATGATCCATAATTCATTTCTATAATATTTACATTTCTTTTGATAGTTCTAATATCACTGTTTCAGATTTCTTAACTCTTTAACCATTATCATTCAAGGCAAGATTTTTTCATACTGGGCATTTTGTTTTCATAAATGTCTGTCCCTACTCAGTATCATTTGGGTGATATAAGATTTTCACTCAAACAAAGTATAGGATCGTAGATTGAAATAATTACTCTTGGTCAATTTGCCTACAAATATTCATCTTATTTGGAGAAGGCAATGGCACCCCACTCCAGTACTCTTGCCTGGAAAATCCCATGGGTGGAGGAGCCTGGTAGGCTGCAGTCCATGGGGTTGCTAAGAGTCAGACCCGACTGAACGACTTCACTTTCACTTTTCCCTTTCATGCATTGGAGAAGGAAATGACAACCCACTCCAATGTTCTTGCCTAGAGAATCCCAGAGACGGGGGAGCCTGGTGGCTGTTGTCTATGGGGTCACACAGAGTCGGACACTACTGAAGTGACTTAGCAGCAGTAGCAGCATTCATCTTATTTAGCTCTCCAAGTTTAAGAAATATTCCATGCTTCCATTAATTGCTTTTTTTGTTGTCGTTCAAGTAGCATAATGCAATATATCAGTAACTTAGGTTCCCATCATGAAACATTACCAGGGCAACTTTTATTCTAACCCCAGTCTTAATGGTAAATGTACAACTTCTAGTGTACCACCAAACCACTATTTCATTTTCTAATTCCTTAACCATATTCTCAGCTCACTGGAGACCACAAATAGATGCAGAGAGGTGTGGATAAGGGATGAAAGGTAGACAGCAGAGGTACTTGGACCAGTGAAACCAGTGAAAAATTCTCTAAAGTAGAATTCTTTTTATCTTTATATTCTTTACAATTCTGAATTTTGTGTGAGTGCACGTGTGCTAAGGTGTTTCAGTCGTGTTCAACTCTTTCCAACCCAATGGACTGTAGCCCACCGGGCTCCTCTGAACTTGGTATTATCCAGGCAAGAATACTGGAGTGGATCACCATGCCCTCCTCCAGGGGATCTTCCCCACCCAGAGGTCAAACCTGCGTCTCTTATATCTCCTGCATTGGCGGGCTGGTTCTTTACCAGTAGCGTCATCTAGGAAGTCTCAATTTCACAGAATATAATTTTGAATTCTGAATTATGAGAATATGACAAATGAGAAGTTAAATATGTTATAGACCTCTTTGACTGGCATACTTTAAACATCAATATTTACACTGAAAAATAAATGCTTTCACCTTGTCTTATCTTATAGACATTAAAATAATCCTCTATATACTAGTACCACAGAGAAGCTTAGTATTATCTCCTGCTGTATTATTTCACTAATGTTAATGGTAGGTTGAGAAGAACTGTAACTATGATTATAACCCTAAAATCCTGGATCTATTCATGTTAAAACATTCTCTCTTAGAAATAAAAGTTTCATCCAGAGTACAGAACCAAATAAGGCATTTAAATGTTATTTTCCAAATATACAAAATATAAATATGCAGTTTTAGGATTCAGCTGCAATCAAGAAATCAGATATCCAGAGGTATGTGCTTTTTTCCCTCAATACAAAGCAACTTATTATAATATCAGCCTCCTGTTTCAAAAAGTCAGTCAAAACTTTAAAAATGTGTAAGAAAAGTAGAGTTTTTAAAACAAAATAATGTTTTAAAAAATATTATGTCATAGTTTTAAAAAGTGTTAATATGAGAAAAGAAAAATAAAATTTCTTGAAAGAAGAGTCCCTAGGCCATTCTTTGCATTTCCATCTTTCACATTAAGCATAACTTGTTGCTGTTGTGGTTATTGGTCAGTTCCTAAGTCATCTTTGACTCTTTGTGTCCTGGACTGCAGCACACCAGGCTCCAGTGTCATCCATCAGTTCCCAGAATTTGCTCAAATTTATGTACATTGAGTTGGTGATGCTATCTAACAATCTTAGCCTCTGTGTCCCCCTTCTCCTTTTGCTTTCAATCTTTCCCAGCATCAGGATCTTTTCAAATGAATCAGTTCTTCACATCAGATGGCCATCGTTTTGGAGTTTCAGCTGCAGCATCAGTCCTTCCAATGAATATTCAGGACTGATTTCCTTAAGGATTGACTGGTTTGATCTCCTTGTTGTCCAAGTGATTCTTAAGAGTCTTCTCCAGCACAAAAGTTTGAAAGCATCAATTCTTCAATGCTCAGCCTCTTCAATGCTTAGCTCTCACATTTATACATGATTACTGGAAAAACCTTAGCTTTGACTAAATGGACCTTAGTTTACAAAGTGATGTCTCTGTTTTTTAATACATTGCCTAGGTTTGTTATAGCTTTCCTTCCAAGGAGCAAACATCTTTTAATTTCATGGCTGCAGTCACCATCTGCAGTGATTTTGTAGCCCAAGAATATAAAATCTGGCACTGTGTCCACTTTTCCCCCAGCTATTTTCCATGAAGTGATGGGACTGGATCCCATGATCGTTGTTCTTTGAATGTTGAGTTTTATGCCGCTTCTTCACTCTCCTCTTTCAGCCTCATCGAGATGCTCTTTAGTTCCTCTTCACTTTCTGCCATTAGAGTGGTATCATTACATATGTGAGGTTGTTGATATTTATCCTGGCAATCTTAATTCCATCTTGGGCTTCATCCAGTCAGACATTTCACACGATGTTCTTTACACAGAAGTTAAGTAAGCAGGGTGACAATATACAGCCTTGTTGTACTCCTTTTCTAACTTGGAACCAGTGAGTTTTTCCATGTCTCGTTCTAACTGTTGCTTCTTGACTCACATACAGATTTTTCAGAAGACAGGTAAAGTGGTCTGAGACTTCCATTGGTACTTCCATCTCTTTAGAATTTTTCACAGTTTGTTGTGATCCACACATTCAGAGTCTTAATGAAATCAATGAACCAGAAATAGATGTTTTTCTGGAATTCCCTTATTTTATCTATGATCCAATGAATGTTGGCAATTTGATCTCTGGTTCCTCTTTCCTAAATGAGAACAGCCTAACACAGATCACAGTATTTGATTCAAAGCTACACATCATTCTTATAAAAAAAAATGTGCATGAGGAATCAGGTAAAATTATGATTTGGATAAAGTGTCCCTTTTCATAAGGTGGTTAGTCCTGGACACACATAACCACAACAGATATGATTTAGTATGAGTATGGGATATGCAACTGAAATAATTTTACAAAAGAGGACTGAACTCAGAAAGCCTATAGGAATATGAAAGTGAATTCTCAGGTAAATTTTTTTAATGAATGCTGCTGCTAAGTCACTTCAGTCGTGTCCGACTCTGTGCGACCCCATAGACGGCAGCCCACCAGGCTACCCCATCCCTGGGATTCTCCAGGCAAGAACACTGGAGTGGGTTGCCATTTCCTTCTCCAATGCATGACAGTGAAAAGTAAAAGTGAAGTCGCTCAGTCGTGCCTGACTCTTCGCGACCCCATGGACAGCAGCCGACCAGGCTCCTCCATCCATGGGATTTTCCAGGCAAGAGTACTGGAGTGGGGTGCCATTCCTTCTCCGTTTAATGAATAGAAGTTGAGAATTTTTTTTTAACTGTATTTTTGGTCACCTCAGGTAAATTTTTTTAATGAATGCTGCTGCTAAGTCACTTCAGTCGTGTCCGACTCTGTGCGACCCCATAGACGGCAGCCCACCAGGCTACCCCATCCCTGGGATTCTCCAGGCAAGAACACTGGAGTGGGTTGCCATTTCCTTCTCCAATGCATGACAGTGAAAAGTAAAAGTGAAGTCGCTCAGTCGTGCCTGACTCTTCGCGACCCCATGGACAGCAGCCGACCAGGCTCCTCCATCCATGGGATTTTCCAGGCAAGAGTACTGGAGTGGGGTGCCATTGCCTTCTCCGTTTAATGAATAGAAGTTGAGAATTTTTTTTTAACTGTATTTTTGGTCACCCCTGAGAACATCTTCTGGGAAGTAGAATGCTCTCCAATAATGAAGACTATGTATTTAAAAAATAAAGATTAGACCACTGTCTAATAACCAGTTATTTCCTGAAAGTGAAAAGGAAGTTACTAAGAAAAAAATAAACTTCCTTTTAAAAAAAATAATGAAACTTACGTTTCTTTGGATAGTTTGATGTTTTCACATCAGTAAAATTGCTTGTTCTTGGTTTACACTTGAAGACTGAAATGACACAATTTAAAGGTGCAAAAATGGTAATAGTTCTTCAAGCCCAGATGTCATGAGGAATCTAACAGCACTTTATCAAATTTTACACTCCACTGCTATTTGAACTCTGCAGTACATTTTGTAGTTTACACTATTCTTGCTCTTTATTCAACATTCTTTCAATTCCAAGTTTTTCTTCAGCATTAGTTCTTGATTTGCTGTCTTGTCTCCAGCCTGCTACATATAATTTTGTATGGCTATAGTTAACAACAAAATGACTGTTCTCTGATCTATAAACCTTTCAGACCTGTAGCTGAAAGCTAGCATTTATTTCCCTTTCCCTGATAATGAACATCTAGACAGATCTGAATAAACCAAAGAAGAAAATCCACAAGCACTCTCCTCTTCCCAGCTCTGACTCCCAGTCTTAACTGATAAAATTTTGATAATTAGCACTTTACTGCTGAGATTTAAAATATGTTTTAATGCCTTCAAACATATAAATCTCCATTTCCTTTGTAGTTTTGGAAACAAAATTTTAGAACTGAAATTTAAACAATAAATGTAAAATAAGAATTGTGANGGGATTGGGAGCTCATGTACACTCGTGGCTGATTCATGTCGATATATAGCAAAATGAATACAGTATTGTAAAGCAAAACAAACTAAAAAATAAAAATTAAGTAAAAAAAAAAACCTTTTATTTCTGTAAAAAATTTTTTTAAATTCTGCCTTAAGTGTGAACTCCAAATAAATATGAACTCAATTTGCATTCACTAATTTAAAAAATAATAAAATAAAATGAATGGGATATTAAAAAACAAAGAATTGTGACATCTATTTATAAAATAAACACACAGCAAATATTTAATTACTCATTAATGAAGGAATGGGTGAGAAGTTAGATGATTCAAAGAATACAAGAAACATATTTGCAGATCTGGAATAGTGAAATAGATTTGCAAATGAACACAAAACTGGCTTATAATGCAGTTGAGAAGGAACTAATTTGAACCTACACCGAATTTCATTGCACACCTATATCCATGAATTATTTTGCATTGCTATCACTTATCTACAACTTACAAAGTCACAACATAGCTTAAAGGCAAAGAAAGGTACAAAAACTCTATAGCATCAGAAAAACTGAAGGTGTATGTTATAAAGAATGCAGTTTTCCACTGGAAACACTTCTATTCCAATGTCATGAATATTGAGCATACTGATTGCCTCTACATATTGACTTTTTCAGCTTTATTGAAGTATACTTGACAAACAAAATTATATATATTTAAGGTTTATGACTTGGTATTATCATATTGTGAAATATTCACAATCAAGTTAATTAATATACCCATCACTTTACATAGTTATTTTCTTTTCCTCCCTTTCTTCCTCCTTTCCCTTCTCTTTCTTTCAAGATGCCTAATATATACCCTCTTAGCAAACCTCAAATGTACACTACATTATTGCTTCAAAACTTATTTATCTTGCAAAACTGAAACTTTGCATCCTTTGATAAGCATCTCTATATTTTTGCCCTTCCTGCAGTTTCTGGCAAACACCATTCCAGTCTCTACTTCTAGGAGTATGGCAATTTCAGATTTCACATATTAGTGAGATCATGAAGTATTTGTTGTTCTGTGTTTGGCTTTTTCACTTAGTGTAATATTCTCCAGGTTCATTTGTGATGCAGCAAAGGCAGGATTTCCTTCTTTTTTAAGGCTGAATAATGTTCCCTTTTCTTTCTTTCTATCACATTTTCTTTATTCATTCACACACTGACAGATATTTAGGTTGTTTTTATATCTTGGCTACTGTGAGCAATGCTGGAATGAACATGGTAATGCAGATATTTCTTCAGGATTGTGTTTTCATCTCCCTTAGAAATACACCCGAAGTGTGATTGTTGGATAATAATGCAGTTTGTGTTTTAATTTTTTGAGGAACCTCCATATGTTTTCTATAATGGCTGGATAAATTTACATTTCTATCAACTGTAAATAAGAGTTATAAGCCAGATCCTTGAATAGCAGCTGGAAAAAATGGAGGCACAAGTGCGTGGTCCAAACCCTTTGTTCCTCAGGAAGGAACTGTGATTGAGGGTTCTCTCCTGATCATATGGTATTGTTTCAGGAACGGGGTTTATGACGATTGAGTCTCAGCTTTTCCTACAACTCAACTTGAGTGGTTTCTCAACTGACTAGCATACAGGAATTTCTCAGACAGTTTCTGGATATCACATAAAGGGAACTGATCCTTGTGTAGCTGCTAAACCTGTAGTCTGAGTGAAGAAAGAACATGTGGAGCTTCCTGGTTTGCCATCTTATTGATGTTTACATATTAACTAGTCTTAAAATACATTCTCCAAATGAGAATAGAAATAGTCCTCATGTTTTTGCAAAACAAATAATGATGAAGCTGAATAGTTATGAATAAAGAAGCTTTTCTTCTTTTGTGCATGAAATATATTTTGCCATCTGATATTAGGAAACAGCATATATATATATCATACATATGCATATATATGTGTTTGTGTGTATATGGCAAATATATATATATATATGGCAAACATATATGTATATGGCAAACAAATATATCTGCATATGTGTATATATGGTGTGTGTGTGTGTGTGTGTGAAATATGACAAGATTAACAGGGGCTTCCCAGGTGGTGCTAGTAGTAAAGAATCCCCTGCCAATGCAGGCGATGCAAGAGATGCAGGTTCAATCTCTAGGTCAGGAAGAACCCCTGAGGTAGGAAGTGGGAACCTGCTCTAGTATTCTTGCCTGCAAAACTCCACGGGCAGAGGAGCCTGGCAGGCTACAGTCCATTGGGCCACAAAGAGTCTGATATGACTGAGTGACTGAACACATACACACAAAAGATTAACACATGTTCAGATAACATTAATATATGAAAAATGGTTATATTATTTTATGCACTCATTAATTATGTTGCTGCAATATGTGATTCTTAGAAATTAAAAAAAAAAAAAGCCAAATGCAGGCGATGCAAGAGATGCAGGTTCAATCTCTAGGTCAGGAAGAACCCCTGAGGTAGGAAGTGGGAACCTGCTCTAGTATTCTTGCCTGCAAAACTCCACGGGCAGAGGAGCCTGGCAGGCTACAGTCCATTGGGCCACAAAGAGTCTGATATGACTGAGTGACTGAACACATACACACAAAAGATTAACACATGTTCAGATAACATTAATATATGAAAAATGGTTATATTATTTTATGCACTCATTAATTATGTTGCTGCAATATGTGATTCTTAGAAATTAAAAAAAAAAAAGCCCTACAGGTCCTGTCTGTATCAATTCTGAGATTTGACTTCTTAGTTTCTTTTCTCATACATGATAAAACATTCCTTTCTTAGATGAAGCATATCCTCATTATATATACTTTCCACTTTGCTCTATGAATACTCACTTTGCTATCATGTATAATAAAACAGCTGCTGGAAAACATAAGTCAGATAACATCTGACGGAAATAAAGAAGAGACTTAAAAGAAGACTTTAGATAGTTTTGTAAAATGTTATTCATCAGATATCTGTACTATTATAAGCTTAGATTTTCATTCCTTTTGGTTGATTTAATTATTTTGGATAAAATGTCAAGATAGTAAGCAACTCCTTTATTTGAAAGCTTTTGTTCCTTTTTTCTTTTCCCCTTATAGTGCATTACTGCATATAATATTATCTCATCTTAGAAGGTCAGCATGACAATTAAAAATAGTGGACAAATATCTAACTTATGAAGAAGTATTTTTTCAGAATAGGATGGACACTATCAAGAGATTATAGCTGACCTACACTTTTAGCAGAAACAGGAAAAAAGTCAGGTACTAAAAACAGAGTTCTGAGTTCCCTGAAAACCAGGCCTTTGTGCCCTATAGTTTACAAGCACAGAGTCTAAAAATGTTTTTCTCACTTTTGACAACGTATCTTACATAAAGCCTGAGATGGACTATTCATTATTTTGCAAGACAAAAACAAAACAACAAACAAACCAAATTCTGCTCAATTATGAGCATAGGACTGAATGCACCTTGGGAGATCTGAGTACTTGAAAAGATAAAACACATGTAAATCCAAGTGGTGAGCTGGACTAACTGAAGTAGAAAGCCCTGCTTGGTGGTTTGGTTGAAAAAAAGAAATCTGAAAGCAAGTAAGTGGGAAAAAAGAAAGGGATTAGTAATAGCAACCAAAACAAACCAAAAAAAATTCTCAATGGAAACAGTCATTTTCACCGCAGGCCGTAGGAAACTACATCATTCTGAGTTCCCCAATTATACCTCCATGCTGCTCTTTGGTGAAGAAAAGAAAAAACTAATACCCTAGGTTTATAGCTTCAAATGACCCAGCTCATCATGAGGTGATCTACCACTGTGTTAAATATGTGTTATATTTTGTCACAAGCTGACCCTTCAGAGCACATTTGAAAGAGTTTCTAACCCTGAACTTGAATCGTACGTGTTCACTTGTTCAAAGAACTTTGCTCAGTTTAAATAAAAAACGTCATTCACAAAGGTTTTAAGTATATTGTACTAAATTAACAGAGATACATACAAATATGGAATTAAAAATAATTTTTGGCAAAAATTATCTGAAACATTTAGGTAGGATTATACCATCCTTATTTCATTGTCATATTTTTTAATTATAAAACTTGAGAAATTTGCCTCATAACAATGAGATTATAACATGAGAAATAGACTAAACCAGAAAGGATTGTTTTGTTTTTGTCTAGCAAAATAATGAATAGTCCATCTCAGGCTTTATGTAAGATACGTTGTCAAAAGTGAGAAAAACATTTTTTAGACTCTGTGCTTGTAAACTATAGGGCACAAAGGCCTGGTTTTCAGGGAACTCAGAACTCTGTTTTTAGTACCTGACATTTTACCTGTTTCTGCTAAAAGTGTAGGTCAGCTATAATCTCTTATAGTGTCCATCCTATTCTGAAAAAAATACTTCTTCATAAGTTAGATATCTGTCCACTATTTTTAAACCAGATGTCGCAAATTCACAGCCAGAGCTCCTAGGAGTATAATCTGAGACTTTGGTGTGATTTTTAGGAAGGTAATGTTTATGATATTATGGTGCTCAGATTGTAATATGAAAACCTCAGGACACCTGATTTTTAGGGGTTTTTTTAATGATAGAAATTTTCTGATTGTTATGTATCTTTAGGTTATATAATAATGATACTTGGAGTATTCCCTGTGTTCATTATTTCTTTATGGTCCATCAGGATATATAGATGTTTGTAGTAGAGAAACTCCACAATTATCAAAGTGGGTTTTTGTTCTAAATGAGAATATTGATTTAAACACAAGTGAAGCCAATGTTCTGCAGAGAACAGGATCCATTTTAGTAATATGAGAAAGAACACTGGTTGTGTTTATTAAGTCAATTATAAAATATGTCATTTTATAAATTATATAAAAAATAAGGATAGATCACATTGCAAGGCCCTGTGATTCACCAGTAAAATTGCTGTATTTCTTCCTACTTACCATATTCTTAGCCATCATTGCTAATAATAATTTATTTGAATCACACAAGTAGATAAACATTTATTCATATTGTACCTTGTAGTTCCCTAGTTCCAGAGGTACGGGTCAGCAATGGACTACTGCAGGGGCAGGGGCTCTGGGTGCAGTAGACCTGGATATGGCATAAGCCCTCTTGGAGGAGGTTGCCATTAACCCACCATAGAGCCATCCGAACTTACACAGGACTGGGCAAACAGACTATGGGAAAGCACACACAGAACCTCGTGGATACCAAAACCCAGGAGAAAGGAGAAGTGATGCCACAAAACTGACCCAGACTTGCCAGTGAGTGTCCAGGACTCTCAGGTGGAGGCATGGGTTGTTGGTGGCCTGCTGCAGGGTTGGGGGCACTAGGTGTAGCAATGCATGCAAGGGACCTTTTGAAGGAGGCCACCATTATCTTCATCACTCCACCAGAGTTTGGCCTCAGGTCAAATAATAGGGAGGGAATACATCCCTACCCTTCAACAAAAATTGTATCAAGGATTTACTGAGCATGACCCTGCCAATCAGAACAAAACCCAGTGTCCCCCTCAGTCAGTCTCTCCCATCAGAAAGCTTACACCAGCCTCTTATCCTTCTCCATCAGAGGGCAGGCAGATAAAAACCACAGTCACAGAACACCAACCAATCTTATCAAATGGACCACAGCCTTGTCTAACTCAATGAAACTGTGAGCCATGCCCTGTAGGACCACCCAAGAGCGACTGGTCACAGTGGAGAGTTCTGATAAAACATGGCCCACTGGACAAGGGAATGATAAGCCTCTTCAGTATTCTTGCCTTGATAATCCTGTGAACAGGATGAAAAGGCAAAAAGATAGGACACTGAGAGATGAACTCCCCAGATTGGTAGGTGCCCAATCCTACTGGAGATCAGTGGAGAAATAACTCCAGAAAGAAAGAAGAGATGGAGCCAAAGCAAAAAGAACACCCAGTTATGGATGTGACTGGTGATGAAGTTAAGTCCAATGCTGTAAACAGCAATACTGCATAGGAACCTGGCATGTTAGATCCACGATTATGGCAAATTGGACGTGGTCAAACAGGAGATGGCAAGAGTGAACATCAACATTTTAGGAATCAGCGAACTAAAACAGACTGTAATGGGTGAATTTAAAGCAGATTGCCATTATGTCTATGACTGTGGGCAAAATCCCTTAGAAGAAATGGAGTTGCCATCATAGTCAACAAAAGTGTCTAAAGTACAGTACTTGTATTCAATCCCCAAAACAACAGAATGATCTCTGTTCATTTCCAAGGCAAACCATTCAATATCACAGTAATCCAAGTCTATGCCCTGATCAATAATGCTGAAGAAGCTGAAGTTGAATGGTTCTGTGAAGACCTACAAGACCTTCTAGAACTAATGCCCCAAAAGATATCCTCTTCATTATAGGGGACTGGAATGCAAAAGTAAGAAGTCAAGAATACCTGGAGTAATGGGCAAATGTGCCCTTGGAGTACAGAATGAGTGCAAATTTGCCTTGGAGGGCAAAGGCTAACACAGTTTTGCCAAGAGAATGCACTGGTCATAGCAAAGACCCTCTTCCAACAACACAAGAGAAGACTCTATGAATGGAAATTACCAGATGGTCAATATCAAAATCAGATTGATTATATTCTTTGTAGCCAAAGATGAGGACACTCTATACAGTCAGCAAAAACAAGACCAGGAGCTGACTATGGCTCAGATCATGAATTCCTTATTGACAAATTCAGACTGAAACTGAAGAAAGTAGGGGAAACCACAAGACCATTCAGGTATGACCTAAATCAAATCCCTTATGATTATACAGTGGAAGTGAGAAATAGATTTAATGGACTAGATCTGACAGAGTGCCTGATGATCTATGGACAGAGGTTCATGACATTGTACAGGTGACAGGGATCAAGACCATCCCCAAGGAAAAGAGATGCAAAAAGGCAAAATGGTTGTCTGAGGAGGCTTTACAAATAGCTATGAAAAGAAAAGAAGTGAAAGGCAAAGGAGAAAAGGAAAGATATACCCATTTGAATGCAGAATGCCAAAGAATATCAAGGAGAGATAAGAAAGCCTTCCTCAGGGATCAATGTAAAGAAATAGAGGAAAACAATAGAATAAGAAAGACTAGAGGTCTCTTCAAGAAAATTAGAGATACCAAGGGAACGTTTCATGTAAAGATGGGCTCAGTAAAGGACAGAAATGGCATGGACCTAACAGAAACAGAAGATATTAAGAGGAAATGGCAAGAATACACAGAAGAACTGTACAAAAAAGATCTTCACGACCCAGATAATCATGATGGCATAATCACTCACATAGAGCCAGACATTCCAGAATGTGAAGTCAAATGGGCCTTAGGAAGCATCACTATGAACAAAACTACTGGAGGTGATGGAATTCCAGTTGAGCTATTTCAAATTCTGAAAGATGATGTTGTGAAAGTGCTGCACTCAGTATGCCAGTAAATTGGAAAACTCAACAGTGGCCACAGGACTGAAAAAGGTCACTTTTCATTTCAATCCCAGAGAATGGCAATGCCAAAGAATACTCAAACTACTGCACAATTGCACTCATCTCACACACTAGGAAAGTAATGCTTAAAAATCTCCAAGCTAGGCTTCAGCCTTACGTGATCCGTGAACTTCCAGATGTTCAAGTTGGTTTTAGAAAAGGCAGAGGAACCAGAAATCAAATTGCCAAAATCAGCTGAATCATTGAAAAAGCAAGAGAGTTCCAGATAAATATTTACTTCTGCTTTATTGACTATGCCAAAGCCTTTGACTGTGTAGATCACAACAAACTGTGGAAAATTCTGAACGAGATGGGAATATCAGACATCCTGACCTGCCTCCTGAGAAATCTGTACGCAGGTCAAGAAGCAATAGTTAGAACTGGATGTAGAATAACAGGCTGGTCCCAAATTGGGAAAGGAGGATGTCAAAGCTGTATATTGGAACCCTGCTTATTTATCTTATAGGCGGAGTACATCATGAGAAACGCTGGGCTGAAAGAAGCACAAGCTGGAACCAAAATTGCCGGGAGAATTATCAATAACCTCAGAAACAGATGTCACCACCCTTATGGCAGAAAGTGAAGAACTAAATAGCCTCTTGATGAAAGTGAAAGAGGAGAGTAAAATGTTAGTTTAAAACTCAACATTCAAAAAACAAAGATCATGGCATCCGGTCCCATCACTTCATGGCAAATAGATGGGGAAACAGTGGAAACAGTGGCTGACTTTATTTTTGGGTACTCCAAAATCACTGCAGATGGTGACTGCAGCCATGAAATTAAAAGACACTTACTCCTTGGGAGAAAAGTTATAATCAACTAGATAGCTTATTAAAAAGCAGAGATATTACTTTGCCAAGAAAGGTCTATCCAGTCAAAGCTAACAAAGGATCAGATGGTTGATGGCATCACTCACTCAATGGACATTGAGTAAACCAATGTTTAAGTCTGAGTAAACTCGAGGAGTTGGTGATGGACGGGAGGCCTGGAATGCTGCAGTCCATGGGGTTGTAAAGAGTTGGATAAGATGGAGCAACTGAACTGAACTCAACTGAAGTCAGTTCTCTGTAGAGAACAGGATCCATTTTAATAATATGAGAAAGAACACAGACTGGTTGTGTTTATTAAGTCAATTTTATAATATCCCATTTTATAAATTATTTAAAAAGTAAAAGTAGATCACAGTGCATGACCCTGTGATTCACCAGTAAAACTGCTGTATTTGTTTCTACTTACCATATTCTTAACTTATGCAGTCATCATTACTACTAATAATTTATTTGAATTACACAAGTAGATAAACATCTATTCATATTGTACCTTTAGTTCCGTAGTTCCTTACTTTAAATAGTATGTGTTCATACATAAATAATATATGTAAATACAAATTTCACTAAATTATAATTTTAGATAAGATGTAAATTTTCAGGCTAATAAATTGATAAACTTTAGGGTAAACATTAATATAATTCTAATTATTTCCCAGTATTTATTGTATGCTTACAGTTATATCTATAAGTAAAAAGTAAACTAAAATGTTCTTTTTTATAGAAGCCATTAGACGTTTACAAGATTGTTGTAGATTGTATTTAATAGATTTTAAAGCAATTCTCTTTGACAGATAAAAAACTAGTCTCAAGGATAAAAAAGAACAAACCAAAAAACTTGTTTAAATTATTTCAAATATTTTACTTTTCATTTCTGTTAATTCAATTAGATTTTAACATAGTTTTTAGTTTCTAAGGAAATCATCTCTTATTAGTACTTTTCATTTTCTCATTCATAGCAAGTGCTTTTCTTCCTTCATGAACGTTGCTGTAATAGTTGCTTCAAAGCCCTTGTTTGCTAATTCCAACATTTGGGTCATCTGGAATTAGGGCTGTGTTGATTTGTTTCTTTTGAAAAATAGGTCACATTTTTATGATTCTTTGCTATAGAATAAAATACAGTGTTATGTTGTAATGTGCCCTGTTCATTGGGATATTACACTGTGAAGATTCATATAAAAAATTCTGTTATTTTCCTGTGACACCAATTTCTGTAGCTCTTATTGTTTATAGCATGTATTTAACTTGGTTGGATTCAAACTATTAAGTCCTCATGCAGCAACTCAACTCAGTTCAGTTCTTTATCTCCTAAGGTATATTCTTTGCTGTCTGTCACATTCATCTGTAGTTCAGGGATCAGCAGGGATATAGATCAAGTTTACATGCAGAATTAGATTCTTTCCTCAATTTCAAGAGGTCCTTCAAACTGTTTTCCAATTTATCAGGCCAAAAAAAATAGCAAGCTTTTGCAGTAATGGTTGTGTTTAAAAAGACTTCATTATGTTTAAAACGAGTCACAAGATCCAACATGACAATGCTGACAAATCCACAGTTTATTTTATGCACTAAAGTAAGGAAATAACCAAAGCCAAAGCCTGCCACAATAGCCAAGAATCCAAACTTTGGAAAGGTCAGACTAAAGCTCCAGCTATCCTCCCTCTATAAGGAAAAAAAGTCTTATGTACACAAAATTTCTTAGAAGCAGAGAGCCCAAAATGAAGTCTCAGTTGCGGTTTTAACCTTTTTGATCACATAGGCACATTATTCTGTATTTAGATATTTAGGAGCCATCACAAAGAAAAAGGAAATCTAAACAAATGCAGGAATAATTTACTTAATATTAATCCATAAAAATGAAACAGAAAATATACGTGATCAAAATATCAAATTATTGACCATGCTTTAAAATGTTTTATATTATGAAAATGAATGGTGTTTTGCAAATGCATTTTGGAGCTCAATTAGTCCATATTCCCTCAATCTTTGACGTGATACATTTTAATTCATGATTAAAACAAAATAAAAGTGTATTTTTAAAAATAAATTTGACAACTACTATTGCTTACTTAATTTATATGCAGAATATATCATGCAAAATACTGGGCTGGATGAAGCACAAGCTGGAATCAAGATTGCTGGGAGAAGTATCAAAACCCTCAGATAGGCAGATGACACCACTCTTACGGCAGAAAGTGAGAAGAACTAAAGAGCCTCTTGATGAAAGAAAAAGAGAGTGAAAGAGTTGGTCTAAAGCTCAACATTCAGAAAACTAAGATCATTGCCTCTGGTCCCATTACTTTCTGGCACATACATGGGGAAACGGTGGAAACAATCACTGACTTTATGTTCTTGGGCTCCAAAATCACTGCAGATGGTGACTGCAGCCATGAAATTAAAAGACGCTTACTCCTTGGAAGGAAAGTTATGACCAATCTAGACAGCACATTAAAAAGCAGAGACATTACTTTGCCAACAAAGTTCTGTCTAGTCAAGGCTATAGTTTTTCCAGTAGTCATGTATGGATGTGAGAGTTGAACTATAAAAAAAACTGAGTGCCGGAGAATTGATGCTTTTGAATTGTTTTGTTGGAGAAGACTCTTGAGAGTCCCTTGGACTGCAAGGAGATCCAACCAGTCCATCCTAAAGGAGATCAGTCCTGAGTGTTTATTAGAAGGACTGATAATGAAGCTAAAACTCCAATACTTTGGCCACCTGATGTGAAGAGGTGACTCATTGGAAAAGACTCTGCTGCTGGGAAAGATTGAAAGCAGTAGGAGATGGAGATGGCAGGGGATGAGATGGTTGGATGGCATCACTGACTCAATGGACATGGGTTTGGGTAAACTCTGGGAGTTGGTGATGGACAGGGAGGCCTGGTGTGAAGCACTGCATGGGGTCACAAAGAATCAGACATGACTGAGTGACTGAACTGAATTGAACTGATTCTAAAATATAGGTTGTTATACTTTGGTTAATAAAAAAATCATTTTATAGAAAGTCAATGTGGTGTTATTGAAGTATCTATTATAATTTTATAATTATTGTACATCTATAATCATTGATTCTCATCTCCCACTATTCAAAAAAAAAAACAACAAACAAACAAAAAAACAAGTAAAAGAGCAATAATGTGGCTTAACATTAAAGAAAAAGAAAAGAGAGATATCAGTTCAGTTCAGTTCAGCTCAGTCGCTCAGTCGTGTCCGACTGTTTGTGACCCATGAATAGCAGCACGCCAGACCTCCCTGTTCATCACCAACTCCTGGAGTTCACTCAGACTCATGTCCGTCAAGTTGGTGATGCCCTCCAGCCAACTCATCCTCTGTCGTCCCCTTCTCCTCCTGCCCTCAATCCTTCCCAGCATCAGAGTCTTTACCAATGAGTCAACTCTTCGCATGAGGTGGCCAAAGTACTGGAGTTTCAGCTTTAGCATCATTCCTTCCAAACACCCAGGGCTAATCTGCTTTAGAATGGACTGATTGGAACTCTTTGCAGTTCAAGGGACGCTCAAGAGTCTTCCCCAACACCACAGTTCAAAAGCATCAATTCTCTGGCACTCAGCTTTCTTCACAGTCCAACTCTCACAACCATACATGACCACTGGAAAAACCATAGCCTTGACTAGATGGACCTTTGTTGGCAAAGTAAGGTCTCTGCTTTTCAATATGCTGTCTAGGTTGGTCATAACTTTCCTTCCAAGGAGTAAGCGTCTTTTAATTTCATGGCTGCAGTCACCATCTGCAGTGATTTTGGAGCCCCTCAAAATAAAGTCTGACCCTGTTTCCACTGTTTCTCCATCTATTTCCCATGAAGTGATGGGATAATATGCAATTATTTTGTCTACAGTTAGGACAGATTAAGTTAATAGGAACTTAGAATTGTTATAGGTAGTGTTAAACAATTCTTATATATTGTCCAGTCTAATTCTCAAATGTCCAATAAATAAGTAGATTTATTATTTTTATTTTATAAGTGAGAAAACTGAGGCAATATAGATTTAATAGCTTTTTCTACTAAATTACATCTAGTTAGCATTAGAGTCACAATGAATGCCAAAGACTAGGAATGGAATTCAAAAATAAAAATAAAAAATAAATCCTAAAGTTATTTAAAAAAAAGGATTAACTTCTGCTCTTTTTAGTAATGAATCATGATAGAAAGTAATGTCCATTTTCCATCAAGGACGTGCTAAATTCACAAGCATTTTATTAATACATTTGTTGCTTGTAGAAAGTGGAAGTGTCCATAATGCTAAACCATTATATATATAAACTATCACCATTATTGGATTTATAACTTGGGTTAAAATGTTGACATGTTTGAAAGTTATATATATATCAATAACTGTGTTGCAGGAAGATAATTACTGAGTGAGCAGCAACATTTCCATGTGGTCAAGGGTACTGGGAGAAGGTCAGAAGATCAGTATATAATATTTGAACATAGGATGGGCTGGATGCTATATTCAGTTCAGTTCAATACAGTCACTCAGTTGTGTCCAACTGTAGACTGCAGCACTCCAGGCTTTCCTGTCCATCACCAACTCCTGGAGCTTGCTCAAATTCATGTCCATCAAGTCTGTGAGGCCACCCAATCATCTCTTCCTCTGTCGTCCCCTTATCCTCCTGCCTTCAATCTTTCCCAGCAGCAGGGTCTTTTCCATGAGTCAGTTCTTCACATCAGTTGGCCAAAATATTGGAGCTTTTGCTTCAGCATCAGTCTTTCCAATGGATGTTTAGGACTTATTTTCTTTGGGATTGACAAGTTTGATCTCCTTGCAGCCCAAGGGACTCTCAAGAGTCTTCTCCAACAACAAAGTCCAAAGCATCAATTATTCGGTGCTCAGCCTTCTTTGTGGTCCAACTCTCACATGCATATATGATGACTGGAAAAACCATAGTTTTGACTAGGCAAACATTTGTTGGCAAAATAATATCTCTGCTTTTTAATATGCTATCTAGGTTGGTCATAACTTTTCTTCTGAGTGTCAAATGTCTGAATTTCACCATTTCAGTCACCATCTGTGGTGATTTTGGAGCCCAAGAAAATAAAATCAGCCACTGTTTCCACTGTTTCCCCATCTATTTGCCATGAAGTGATGGTACCGGATGCCACGATCTTTGTATTCTGAATGTTGAACTTTAAGCCAACTTTTTCACTTTCATCTTTCAATTTCATCAAGAGGTTCTTTAGTTCTTCAATTTCTGCCATAAGAGTGGTGTCATCTGCATATCTGAGGTTATTGATGTTTCTCCCAGTGACTTGATTCCAGCTTGTGCTACACCCAGCCCAGTGTTTCTCATGATGTACTCTGCATATAAGATAAATAAGCAGGACGACAATATACAGCCTTGATGTACTGCTTTCCCAATTTGTAAAGAGTCTGTTGTTCCATATCCAGTTCTAATTGTTGCTTCCTGATCTGCATACAGATTTCTCAAGAAGCAGGTCAGGTAGTCTGGTATTCCCATCTCTTTCAGAATTTTCCACAGTTTGTTGTAACCCACACAGTCAAAGATCAATATAGTCAGTTCAGTTCAATTCAGTCACTCAGTCGTGTCCAACTTTTTGTAACCCCATGAATCGCAGCACGCCAGGTCTCCCTGTTCATCACCAACTCCTGGAGTTCACTCAGACTTAACATCCATTGAGTCAGTGATGCCATCCAGCCATCTCATCCTCTGTCATCCCCTTCTCCTCCTGCCCTGAATCCTTCCCAGCATCAGAGTCTTTTCCAATGAGTCAACTCTTCACATGAGGTGGCCAAAGCACTGGAGTTTCAGCTTCAGCATCATTCCTTCCAAAGAAATCCCAGAGCTGATCTCCTTCAGAATGGACTGGTTGTATCGAGTCTTCTCCAACAGCACAGTTCAAAAGCATCAATTCTTTGGCGCTCAGCTTTCTTCATAGTCCAACTCTCACATCCATACATGACCACAGGAGAAACCATAGCCTTGACTAGATGGACCTTTGTTGGCAAAGTAATGTCTCTGCTTTTGAATATGCTATCTAGGTTGGTCATAACTTTTCTTCCAAGGAGTAAGTGTCTTTTAATTTCATGGCTGCAGTCACCATCTGCAGTGATTTGGGAGCCCCCCAAAATAAAGTCTGACGATGTTTCCACTGTTTCCCCATCTATTTCCCATGAAGTGATGGGACCAGATGTCAAGGCTACGGTTTTTCCAGTAGTCAAGTACAGATGTCAGAGTTAGACTATAAAAAAAGCTGAGTGCCGAAGAATTGATGCTTTTGAACAGTGCTGTTGGAGAAGAATCTTGAGAGTCTCTTGGACAGCAAGGAGATCCAACCAATCCATCATAAAGGAAATCAGTCCTATATATACATTGGAAGGACTGATGTTGAAGCTTAAACTCCAATAATTTGGCCACCTGATGCAAAGAACTGACTCATTTGAAAAGACTCTGATGATGGGAAAGATTGAGGGCAGGAATAGAAGGGGGTGACAGAGGATGAGATGTTTGGATGGCATCACTGACTCAATGGACATGAGTTTGGGTAAACTCTGACAGTTGGTGATGGAAAGGGAGGCCTGGCATGCTGTGGTTTATGGGGTAGCAAAGAGTTGGACATGACTGTGTGACTGAACTGAACTGAACTGACTGAATACAGTCAAAAACTTTGGCTAGTCAATAAAGCAGAAATAGATGTTTTTCTGGAACTCTCTTGCCTTTTCCATGATCCAGCGGATGTTGGTAATTTGATCTCTGGTTCCTCTGCCTTTTCTAAAACCAGCTTGAACATCTGGAAGTTCACAGTTCAGGTAATACTGAAGCCTAGCTTGGAGAATTTTGAGCATTACTTTACTAGCATGTGAGAAGAGTACAGTTGTACGGTAGTCTGAGCATTCTTTGGCATTGCCTTTCTTTGGAATTAGAATGAACACTGACCTTTTCCAGTCCTGTGGACACTGCTGAGTTTTCCAGATTTGCTGGCAAATTGAGTGCAGCACTTTCACAACATCATGTTTCAGGATTTGAAAGAGCTCCACTGGAATTCCATCACCTCCAGTAGTTTTGTTCATAGTGATGCTTCCTAAGGCCCACTTGACTTCATATTCCAGGATGTCTGGCTCTATGTGAGTGATCACACCATCATGATTATCTTGGTCATGAATATCTTTTTGTACAGTTCTTCTGTGTATTCTTGCCACCTCTTCTTAATATCTTCTGCTTCTGTTAGGTCCCTACCTATTCTGTCTTTTATTGAGCCCATTTTGCATGAAATATTCCCTTGGTATCTCTAATTTTCTTGAAGAGATCTCTAGTCTTTCCCATTCTATTNCTTCCAAAGAAATCCCAGAGCTGATCTCCTTCAGAATGGACTGGTTGTATCGAGTCTTCTCCAACAGCACAGTTCAAAAGCATCAATTCTTTGGCGCTCAGCTTTCTTCATAGTCCAACTCTCACATCCATACATGACCACAGGAGAAACCATAGCCTTGACTAGATGGACCTTTGTTGGCAAAGTAATGTCTCTGCTTTTGAATATGCTATCTAGGTTGGTCATAACTTTTCTTCCAAGGAGTAAGTGTCTTTTAATTTCATGGCTGCAGTCACCATCTGCAGTGATTTGGGAGCCCCCCAAAATAAAGTCTGACGATGTTTCCACTGTTTCCCCATCTATTTCCCATGAAGTGATGGGACCAGATGTCAAGGCTACGGTTTTTCCAGTAGTCAAGTACAGATGTCAGAGTTAGACTATAAAAAAAGCTGAGTGCCGAAGAATTGATGCTTTTGAACAGTGCTGTTGGAGAAGAATCTTGAGAGTCTCTTGGACAGCAAGGAGATCCAACCAATCCATCATAAAGGAAATCAGTCCTATATATACATTGGAAGGACTGATGTTGAAGCTTAAACTCCAATAATTTGGCCACCTGATGCAAAGAACTGACTCATTTGAAAAGCTCTGATGATGGGAAAGATTGAGGGCAGGAATAGAAGGGGGTGACAGAGGATGAGATGTTTGGATGGCATCACTGACTCAATGGACATGAGTTTGGGTAAACTCTGACAGTTGGTGATGGAAAGGGAGGCCTGGCATGCTGTGGTTTATGGGGTAGCAAAGAGTTGGACATGACTGTGTGACTGAACTGAACTGAACTGACTGAATACAGTCAAAAACTTTGGCTAGTCAATAAAGCAGAAATAGATGTTTTTCTGGAACTCTCTTGCCTTTTCCATGATCCAGCGGATGTTGGTAATTTGATCTCTGGTTCCTCTGCCTTTTCTAAAACCAGCTTGAACATCTGGAAGTTCACAGTTCAGGTAATACTGAAGCCTAGCTTGGAGAATTTTGAGCATTACTTTACTAGCATGTGAGAAGAGTACAGTTGTACGGTAGTCTGAGCATTCTTTGGCATTGCCTTTCTTTGGAATTAGAATGAACACTGACCTTTTCCAGTCCTGTGGACACTGCTGAGTTTTCCAGATTTGCTGGCAAATTGAGTGCAGCACTTTCACAACATCATGTTTCAGGATTTGAAAGAGCTCCACTGGAATTCCATCACCTCCAGTAGTTTTGTTCATAGTGATGCTTCCTAAGGCCCACTTGACTTCATATTCCAGGATGTCTGGCTCTATGTGAGTGATCACACCATCATGATTATCTTGGTCATGAATATCTTTTTGTACAGTTCTTCTGTGTATTCTTGCCACCTCTTCTTAATATCTTCTGCTTCTGTTAGGTCCCTACCTATTCTGTCTTTTATTGAGCCCATTTTGCATGAAATATTCCCTTGGTATCTCTAATTTTCTTGAAGAGATCTCTAGTCTTTCCCATTCTATTATTGCCCCCCCCCTTTTTTTTGCACTGATCACCAAGGAAGGCTTTCTTATCTCTCCTTGCTATTCTTTGGAACTCAGCATTCAAATAGGGATATCTTTCCTTCTCTCCTTTGCTTTTTGCTTCTCTTTTCTTCTCATCTATTGTAATGCTTCCTCAGAGAGCCATTTTGCTTTTTTGCATTTCTTCTTCTTGATCCCTGTCTCCTGTACAATGTCATGAACCTCCACCCATAGTCCATCAGGCACTCTGTCTATCAGATCTAGACCCTTAAATCTATTTCTCACTTCCACTGTATAAACATAAGGGATTTGATTTAGGTCATACCTGGATGGTCTTGTGGTTTTCCTTACTTTCTTCAATTTAAGTCTGAATTTGGCAATAAGGAGTTCATGATCTGAGCCACAGTCAGCTCCCAGTCTTGTTTTTGCTGACTGTATAAAGCCTCCTCATCTTTGCTGCAAAAAATATAATCAATCTGATTTTAGTGTTGACCATCTATTGATATCTATGTGTACAGTCTTCTCCTGTGCTGTTAGAAGAGGGTCTTTGCTATGACCAGTACATTCTCTTGGCAAAAATCTGTTAGCCTTTACCCTGCTTCTTCTGTACTTTAAGGGCAAATTTACCTGTTACTCCAGGTGTTTCTTTACTTCCTACTTTTTCATTTCTGTCCCTTATAATGAAAAATACATCTTTTTGGGTGTTAGTTCTAAAAGACCTTGTAGGTCTTCATAGAACCATTCAATTTCAGCTTCTACAGCATTCCTGTGCAGGGCATAGACTTGGATTACCGTGATATTGAATGGTTTGCCTTGGAAATGAATAGAGATCATTATGTTGTTTTTGAGATTGCATCCAAGTATTGTATTTCAGACTTTTTGGTTGACTATGATGGCGACTCGATTTCTTCTAAGGTATTCCTGCTCACAATAGTAGATATAATGGTCATCTGAGTTAAATTCACCCATTCCAGTCCATTTTAGTTCATTGATTCCTAGAATGTCGACATTCATTCTTGCCATCTCCTGTTTGACTACTTCAATATGCCTTGATTCATGGACCTAACATTCTAGGTTCCTATGCAATATTGCTGTTTACAGCATCAGACCTTGCTTCTATCACTAGTCACAACCACATCTGGGTGTTGTTTTTGCTTTGGCTCCTCCCTTCATTCTTTCAGGAGTTATTTCTCCATTGATCTTCAGTAGCATATTAGGCACCTAACACAAACTGGAATCAAGATTGCCAGGAGAAATATCAATAACCTCAGATATGCAGATGACACCACCCTTATGGCAGAAAGTGAAGAGGAACTAAAAAGCCTCTTGATGAAAGTGAAAGAGGAGAGCGAAAAAGTTGGCTTAAAGCTCAACATTCAGAAAACGAAGATCATGGCATCTGGTCGCATCGCTTCATGGGAAATAGATGGCGAAACAGTGGAAACAGTGTCAGACTTTATTTTCTGGGGCTCCAAAATCACTGCAGATAGTGACTGCAGCCATGAAATTAAAAGACGCTTACTCCTTGGAAGAAAAGTTATGAGCAACCTAGATAGTATATTCAAAAGCAGAGACATTACTTTGCCGACTAAGGTCCGTCTAGTCAAGGCTATGGTTTTTCCTGTGGTCATGTATGGATGTGAGAGTTGGACTGTGAAGAAGTCTGAGAGCCAAAGAATTGATGCTTTTGAAATGTGGTGTTGGAGAAGACTCTTGAGAGTCCCTTGAACTGCAAGGAGATTCAACCAGTCCATTCTGAAGGAGATCAGCCCTGGGATTTCTTTGGAAGGAATGATACTGAAGCTGAAACTCCAGTACTTTGGCCACCTGATGTGAAGAGTTGACTCATTGGAAAATACCCTGATGCTGGGAGGAATTGGGGGCACGAGGAGAAGGGGACAACCAAGGATGAGATGGCTGGATGGCATCATGGACTCGATGGACGTGAGTCTGAGTGAACTCCGGGAGATGATGATGGACAGGGAGGCCTGGCGTGCTTCGATTTGTGAGGTCACAAAAAGTCAGACACGACTGAATGACTGAACTGAACTCAACTGAACTGAACCCACCTGAGGAGTTTATCTTTCTGTGTCCTATCTTTTTGCCTTTCATAATGTCACGGGGTTTCCAAGGCAAGAATACTGAAGTGGTTTGCCATTCCCTTCTCCAGTGGACCACATTTTTTCGAACTCTCCACCATCTTGTGATCATCCTGAGTGGCCCTATAGTCATTGCTTAGTTTCACTGAATTAGACAAGGCTGTGGTCCATGTGTAGACTGGCTATTCTTCTGTGGTTGTGGTTTCAGCCCTTCTACTCTCTGATGCCCTCTCTCAGCGCCTACCATCTTAGTGGGGTTTCTCTTACCTTGGACGTGGTGTATCTCCTCACCACCTCTGTTCCTGACCTTGGACATGGGATATCTCCTCTCGGCCACTTGCTGCTCCAGCACTGCACTGACAAGACTTTATCAAGCACAATAGTCCTATGGTCTTTTTGATAGCTTTCCTATCTTCACCAAGTTTCTGGAAATTTTCTGTGATACAGGAGTGCTCCCTGGCTCCTAAGCCCTGAAACCTCTGCCCCTGCTCTCTCTCCCTCAGCCTATGCCAGGCACTCGTGGGGCCAGCTGCTCTTGACCCAACCAGAGAGGGAACAGGGAGAATAAGAATAATGGCTACTCCCACAGTGACCTAGAGAGATAGATTCTGCATTTTGTAAGTGAACAAAGGGTCATTATTTGGCCCAGCAATGATAAGACATCTGTTGAGCTGTCTCAACAGCTGTCTCAAAAGAATCTACCAGGTAGTGATAGTGGCAAAGAACCCACCTGCCAATTTAGGTAGATGTAAAGATAGGAGGGTTTGATCCCTGGGTCCGGAGTACCCCTGGAGGAAAGCACAGCAACCCTCTCCAGTATTCTTGCCTGGAGAATCCCATGGACAGAGGACCCTGACAGGCTACTTTCCATGGGTTGCAAAGAGTTGGACACAACTGAGCCATGAATATTTATGTACTTAAATAATATTAATACAAATGTACACAAATACTTTATTCTTCTTAGTAATTAAATTGACAGAAAACTTAAAGTTAACATTTTGAATAAATGACAATTTTTTTCTGTAACAGAAGGGAATATATCAAATTAAGAATCTAATTCCCTGTGCTACATTTTACCTTGCCTTTACCTTGTGGTAATAAATTTTTAAAAATAGCTGAAATTTATTTCTATCCACTTAGAGATTTTGTGAAGTTGCTTCACACCGTTCTAGGATATAGTTTCCCTATCATGTAGACTTGTTTTTAAATTCATTAACTATGCTTTTTAAAATATTTTCAACTATCTAGTATTTTTAAAATTTCTTTAAAAATAATACCTTAAAAATGAAATCAGGCTTCCTAGGTGGTGCTAATGGTAAAGAATCTGCTTGCCAATGTAGGATATGTAAGAGAAGTGGGTTTGATCCTTAGGTCAGGAAGACCTATTGGAGGAGGGCATGGCAACCCACTCCAATATTCTTGCCTGGAGAACCCCATAGACAGAGGAGGCTGGAAGGCTAAAGTCCATAGGGTTGCCAAGAGTCAGACACAACTGAAGTGCCTTAACATGCAAAAATGAAATTAGAACTCCAAAAGATGTATTGCCTCAATATATGAATTTTACTCTGAGGAATGAATCCAAGACAAATGCTGTGGAAGATGCTTTTGGTTAGAAAAAAATGTATCCTTGGTGCTATACTTTACTTCAGAGTAAAGAACATATATTGTCGAGAATAGACCTGTGTGATCTATCTAGAGAAGAAGCTGTGAAATTGTTCAATAGTTAAGAAAGATTTATGATAATGAAATATTGACAATTCTGCATTTAGAACAGACTGGAAGCTACTTGATAAAATTTACTTTTAGTATAACATTATGAGTGCATCTTTAAATGTAACTACAATAGATAAATA
>SJXQ01009274.1:0-59643 GCA_006408695.1 Aepyceros melampus | reverse complement strand
AAAAAAAAAAAAAAAAAAAGAAAGAAAGGCAAAATGGTTGTCTGAGGAGGTCTTTTAGCTGAGAAGAGAACCAAAAGGCAATGGAGAAAAGGGAAAATATACCCATCTGAATACAGAGTTCCAAAGAATAGCAAGGAAAGATAAGAAATCCTTCCTACGTGAACAATGCAAAGAAATAGAGGGAAACAATAGACTGGGAAAGACTAGAGATCTCATCAAGAAAATTAGAGACAGCAAGGAAATGTTTCATGCAAAGATGGGCACAGTAAAGGATGGAAATGATATGGACCTGACCTAAGCAGAAGATATTAAGAAGAGGTGGCAAGAATACACAGAAGAACTTTACAAAAAAGATCTTCACACCCAGATAATCACGATGGTTTGATCACTTACCTAGAGCCAGACATCCTGGAATGTGAAGTCAAGTGGGCCTTAAGAAGCATCACTATGAACAAGTGGAGGTGATGGAATTCCAGTTGAGCTGTTTCAAACCCTAAAAGATGATGCTGTGGAAGTGCTGCACTCAATATACCAGCAAATTTGGAAAACTCAGCAGTGGCCACAGGACCGAAAAAGTCAGTTTTCATTCCAATCCCAAAGAAAGTCAATGCCGAAGTATGTTCAAACTACGACACAATTACATTCATTTCACATGTGAACAAGGTCGTGCTCAAAATCCTCCAATATAGGCTTCAACAGAATGTGAACCGAGAACTTCCAGGTGTTCAAGCTGGATTTAGAAAAGGCAAGGAATCTGAGATCAAATTGCCAACATTCATTGGATCATAGAAAAAGCAAGAAAATTCCAGAAAAACGTCTACTTCTGCTTCATTGACTACACTAAAACACAGGAACCTGTGCTTAGAAGAATCTCATACTTCGTTTAATGTAAAGCTGTCGCCAACTTGAAAATATCAATATCTTTTTAGCAAAGAAATCTGTATTTTTATTTTTCATTGAGCCTTCCAAATTGTTTAGTCAGTTATGATAGCAATATTTAAGATGGCCCCCAAAGATCCCACTGCCTGAAAGTCATATATATGCACGTAATCCCCTCACCTTGAGCATGGTTGGACCTCGTGACTTTCTTCCAACCAATAGAATACAGACATAGTGATGAAATATCACATACAAGATTGGGTTACAAAGGGACTATGGTTTTCCCTTGGTTTTCTCTTTCTCTCATTCTGTCTCTCAAGAAGCCACCTACCCACAATTTGCAGCATGTGAGAAATCTTGAGATAGAGGCACCCAGATAAGCAGTACCTGGACTCCTAGCCCACAAATGCTATGAGATGACAAGTAAGTATTATTTTAAGCTGCTGAATTTTTGAAATAATGCATCAAGCAGCAATAGATAACTCATTACAAATCCTTAAGATAAGATCTCTGCCATATGTAATTCTTTAAAAGATTATAGACGTTTTCAATGAGGACATTACAAAAATACAACACATCAGTTAATTTTTAGGATTGCAAGAATCTGCTCCATACTTGGTTCCTGGTACAACCTCACTTTTTCCTGAATCACCCTCTGACAGAACCTCAGCAAAGTAAAACAATGCCCTCCCCTATCTTTTCTATTATTAATGAAGAAGTATGAAAGCTGCTGAATTTTTGAAATAATGCATCAAGCAGCAATAGATAACTCATTACAAATCCTTAAGATAAGATCTCTGCCATATGTAATTCTTTAAAAGATTATAGACGTTTTCAATGAGGACATTACAAAAATACAACACATCAGTTAATTTTTAGGATTGCAAGAATCTGCTCCATACTTGGTTCCTGGTACAACCTCACTTTTTCCTGAATCACCCTCTGACAGAACCTCAGCAAAGTAAAACAATGCCCTCCCCTATCTTTTCTATTATTAATGAAGAAGTATGTACATTGATGGCTGTTTTTCATTTTGTTAGCCCCAGAACCCCACATTTATATCTTCTGACCTAAGTGAGTACAGCAGTGATCCATTTCCAGAGCTCTAGGCTACTGAGCAGGAGTCACACTCTGCTTGTTCCCTGCAAGTTTGTTTCAGATAACCCTTTACTATCCTATGTTTTAGTGCTGGTCTTTTGATTCAGAGAAATTAGTTTGGTTATTTTCCAAAAGATAAATAAAATATGAAAATGCAAAACTGCCAGCAGATATATCACAATAATCCTAGTATATGCCCCAAAACAGTAATACTGAAGAAGCTAAAGTTGAATGGTCATATGAAGACCTACAAGATCTTCTAGAACTAACAGCCCAAGAAGATGTCCTTTTCATCATAGGAGACTGGAATTCAAAAGTAGGAAGTCAAGAGATACCTAGAGTAACAAGCAAGTTTGGTCCTGCAGTACAAAATGAAGCAGGGCAAGGCTAACATAGTTTTGCCAAGAAAACACAGTATTCAAAGAAATATCTTCATCCAGCGACACAAGAGATGACATTACCAGATGGTCAATACTAAAATCAAATTGATTACATTCTTAGCAGCCAAAGATGGAGAATCTCTATACAGTAGGCAAAAACAAGACTGGGAACTGGCTGTGGGTCAGATTATGAACTCCTTATTGCAAAATTCAGACTAAAATTGAAGAAAGTAGAAAAAAACCACCAAGCCATTCAGGTACGACCTAAATCAAATCCCTTACAATTATAAAGTGGAAGTGACAAATAGATTCAAAGTATTAGAGCTGGTAGAGTGACTGAAGAACTATGGATGGAGGTTTGTAACATTGTACAGAAGGCAGTGATCAAAACCATCCACACAAAAAAAAAAAAAAAAGAAAAAAAGGCAAAATGGTTGTCTGAGGAGGTCTTTTAGCTGAGAAGAGAACCAAAGGGCAACAGAGAAAAGGGAAAATATGCCCATCTGAATACAGAGTTCCAAAGAATAGCAAGGAAAGATAAGAAATCCTTCCTAAGTGAACAATGCAAAGAAATGGAAACAATAGACTGGGAAAGACTAGAGATCTCGTCAAGAAAATTAGAGACAGCAAGGAAATGTTTCATGCAAAGATGGGCACAATAAAGGAAGGAAATGGTATGGACCTGACCTAAGCAGAAGATATTAAGAAGAGGTGGCAAGAATACACAGAAGAACTGTACAAAAAAGATCTTCACACCCAGATAATCACGATGGTCTGATCACTTACCTAGAGCCAGACATCCTGGAATGTGAAGTCAAGAGGGCCTTAAGAAGCATCATTATGAACAAATGGAGGTGATGGAATTCCAGTTGAGCTGTTTCAAACCCTAAAAGATGATGCTGTGGAAGTGCTGCACACAATATACCAGCAAATTTGGAAAATTCAGCAGTGGCCACATGACTGAAAAAGTCAGTTTTCATTCCAATCCCAAAGAAAGGCAATGCCAAAGTATGTTCAAACTACCACCAACTACATTCATTTCACATGTGAAGAAGGTCATGCTCAAAATCCTCCAATATAGGCTTCTACAGAACATGAACCGAGAACTTCCAGGTGTTCAAGCTGGATTTGGAAAAGGCAAGGAATCAGAGATCAAATTGCCAACATTCATTGGATCATAGAAAAAGCAAGAAAATTCCAGAAAAACATCTACTTCTGCTTCACTGACTACACTAAAATCTTTGACTGTGTATATCACAACAAACTGTGGAAAATTTTAAAGAGATGGGAATACCAGACCAGTTACCTGCCTCCTGAGAAACTTGTATGCAGGTCAAGAAGCAACAGTTAGAACTGAACATGGAACAACAGATTGGATCAAAATTGGGAAAGGAAGTGTCAAAAGACTATAAATTGTCATCCTTTTATTTAACTTTCATGCAGAGTACATCATATGAAATGCTGGGCTAGATGAATCTCAAGCCAGAATCAAGATTTCTGGGAGAAATATCAGTAACCTCAGATATGCAGATGACACCACCATTATGGCAGAAAGTGAAGAACTAAAGAGCCTCTTGATGAAAGTGAAAGAGGAGAGTGAAAAAGCTGGCTTAGTACTCAACCTTCAAAAAACAAAGATTTGGGATCTATCTGGTTCCATGACTTTACTGCATATAGATGGGGAAACAACTATACGTTAACATAAAGTCTGTTTTATGTTCTTGGGCTTTATGTTCTTGGGCTCCAAAATCACTGCAGACGATGACTGCAGCCATGAAATTAAAAGATGCTTGCTCCCTGGAAGGAAAGCTATGACAAACCCAGATAGCATACTAAAAAGCAGAGACTTACTCTGCCTACAAAAGTCCATCTAGTCAAAGCTATGGTTTTTCCAGTAGTCATGTACGAATGTGACAGTTGGACTGTAAAGAAGGCTGAGAGCCAAAGAATTGATGCTTTTGAACTGTGGTGTTGGAGAAGACTCTTGTGTGTCCCTTAGACTGCAAGGAAATCAAACCAGTCAATCACAAAGGAAATCAACCCTGAATTTGACTGGAATATGGAAGGACTGATGCTGAAGCTGAAGCTCCAATACTTTGGCCACCTGATGCTGAGAACCGACTCGTTGGAAAAGACTCTGATGCTGGGAAAGACAGAAGGAAGGAGGAGAAGGGGAAGACAGAGGACAAGATAGCTGGGTGGCATCACCGACTCAATGGATATGTGGTTGAGCAAGCTCCAGGAGATGGTGAAGGATAGGGAAGCCTGGCTGCACTCCATGGGGTCACAAAGAATCAGACAACACTGGGTGACTGAAAAACAACCACCAGCAGCAGATGTTAAAATTAAGTACATTTTCCTAGGATCCCTGGATAGTGAGTAGTTAAGGGTCGTGTGTGCTATGCTTAATCGCTCAGTCGTGTCCGACTCTTTGTGACCCATGGACTGTAGCCCACCAGGTCTCTCTGTCCATGGGGATTCCCCAGGCAAGAATACTGGAGTGGGTGCCACCTTCCTCCAGGGGATCTTCCCAACCCAGGGATTGAATGCAGGTGTCCCGCATTGCAGGAGGCTTCTTTACTGTCTGAGCCACCAGGGAAGCCCAATTCAGGGTTATGCCGAGTTAAAATCACAAACTCTAAGTCAAATGTTGATCATATTGACCCCTGTATTCATTTTCAAACCTAGTTTTTCTGACACAATTTCCCAGGTTATCTCTGTATTAATAACCCCTTATGGCAAAGCAACCTATCCTTTTAAAAGAATTTATCTAATTTGAAACGTCAACATAAGTTAAATAGAGACAAACCATAAACACAAATACTATACCCAAAAATATACTTTCTCAGTCTTGTATCAGCCCTGGACTATATTTTTAACTTCTTGCTTTTAATCTCCTATCATGCCTAATCCAGTCTAAAAGACTTACTAGTAAACCATTGTGGGAGGAAACAAGGTGAATGAGGAAGGAAGGAATGAGAATTTTATTGACTTGAAAAATAAATACGATCTTAACATTTTGTTTATAATTTGTTAATTCTATTTTATGCTTTCTTGTTTATCTAATTTTATATCTCCAAAGGTAATTTAAACCTTAAATAAATAGAGATTAGTAACATTTTAAAGACACCGAGCATAAGTCTATATGTTTACATACCAACGAAATTATTTGCACCAAAGTTTTTTGAATTGTCAAAAGAAACATATGTAAGGTATTATTTCTATCATAATTATTTATCATTATCAAAATTGACCTTCTTGTGACATATTCTGTGTAAAAGAAGTCTTAAATTTAACATCAGATAAAGCAAGGAATTCAGAAATGCATATTTCCTCTATTAAAATTTCATATCTGGAAGTGACTGCTTTGTGACACCAAAGAGTGTATATGTGTATATACTTGATGCTTAGCACATGGGGTTCTCTGGATGGACTTCAGGGGGATTCATAAGCCCTGTTTGCCTTTTTTAGTACCAAGAATATTTTCCTTATTTTTAAAATATCAGCTCAGGCTTAAAACCTAGTTATCATATTTGATGAAAACTCACAAAATTATTGCTGTAGCTAAGGTTAAAAAAATAAACAGACCCTGCCATAATACAGATAAACTAAGGATTGAGTTGTGGCTGCTGCAGAAATATTTAGTCCTAATAGTGTAACGTTTGTAGACTTAAAATCTTGAACACAGGCATACAGTTAAACACAACAGACTGAAAATAAGAATTTACTTCCTCTCCCCCACAAACCCCATTAAAATGACAGTAGCCAGACTTTTTAAAACCGCAAAGAGAAGGAGGATAAATAGATCATAGCAACAACGTTTAAGAGGCTGGAAAGCAGATGGACGAGTGGTAACTGCCTTAACAAACAAGAGAATACCGAAACCTAAGTCAGCATAAGAGAAATACAGAAGCAGACTGCAGGCTCCTAGCAATGCTGGGAAAGTTGAGGGGTCAGCTAGATTTAAAAGTCAAAGTCGGTGACTTTTTTTTAAAGACCCACAGATGAATCTTAAAAAAATTGATTGAAACACTATGTAGTTAACCCCCCTCCCCTGAACACCTCTCCCAGCACAAAAGCAACTACATTCCCTCCCTACCCTGGAAGACAACTAAAGATTTGCTCTCTGGAAATTCAGTCACCATAGTGACTTTGAACTGGGGGACAAATACTGAAATCAGATGATCAAGTGAAAGTTAACTAACTAAATAACAAGATCTCTGACCCTTATGCATAGGAGAATGGAGGACTTCCCCTAGCCCAAGACAAATTACTTAAAGGTCCTAATAACAGGCCCTGCCAAGCCATCTTACAATAAAATTTACGTTTAGCTAGGTTCTCCATAAGCACCTACAATTTCAAACGGCCTTGCATTGCCTTACCATTTAATATGAGCAGATTGCCAAGATCACCAGATATTTGAAGGAAAGTCTCTAACGTGAAGACGGTAATGAAAAAAAGAAATAAGAAGAACTTGAGATGTAAACAAAATACATGCAGAGGGACTTCCGTGGTGGTTCAGTGGTTGAAAGTCTGCCTGCCAATGCAAGGGACATGGGTTCAATCCCTGATCTGGGAGGATCCCACATGCCATGGAGCAGCTGGTCTCATGTGCCACAACTGCTGAGCCCCTACTCTCGAGCCGGTGAGCCACAACTACTGAGTCCACAGGCTACAACTACATGCTATAGGACCCAAGTACTAGGGCAAGGGAGGCCACCACGATGAGAAGCCCACGGGCCACAGTGGGGAGAGGCTCCCCACTCACCATAACTAGAGGGAACCCGGACACAGCAACAAAGCCCCAGCACAGTCACAAATAAATAGATAAAGACATATGCAGAACAAAGAATAAAACAGTCAAGAATTTATTTTTAGCCTTAGAAGTTGACAATATAAAATCAACATCTTCTTCTCTTCACAGCCCTGTAACTGGTTCCAGACCAGCCCTGAGAACATTTAAAACAAACAAATGACGCTATAGTCAGACAAAATATACTAATTCATTGTCGGATATTAGAGAACTAGAGTATACAGGACAGAGATCCCTAAGTAAAGGGAAACACAGAAGTGAGTGAACCACAGACGTTTAACCGAACTTTCCCCTGGGAGCACATTCTAGTATGCAGCACGGAGAGGTGGGAGCCAGGCAGAAAAAAGAGCTCTCACTGCCTGTGAGGAAGCAGAGGTCAGAGTTCAGGTCTGCGGAGGCTGGAGTTTGTGGGGTACGGTGCTGAAGTAAAAGGATTCAAGTAGAGAATGAGCACCACAAATCTATATCAAAGACTCCTTAAGACTAGGGGTAAATGCTAAAGATGAGACAATACAAGACCTGGTAGAGATCAACTACTGGAGACCCATGAGCTGAGCGGAGGTTGCACAGTCCAAAAGATGACAAAATCCCACCTGCCAGACTGGAGAAACGTCACTCAACAGCCTAGGCATTCGACTGAGATCACACAAAGCCCACGCCTTAGAGGTAGGGTTGCTTAAGCTGTAAAGGAAGGGCCAGTCTGTACCTGTCCTAACTGCATTTTTTAAAAAGCCTCAAAAATATCAAGCTCATTTTGCAAGTAAATTGAGTTTAAAAAATACAATCTTCTTAAAAGTAAGAAAATAAAATCTGGATTCACAATGATATATGAACCACAGTGCCCAGTATTAAATTAAAAATTCCTAGGCATACAAAGAAACACGAAAATATTACCCTAAACAGGAAGAAAACTAAAAGTAGACTCACAAATGGCAAAAATCAGGAGATTAGTAGACAAGGATTTTAAAGAAGATTTCATAAATATATTAATATATGTAAATAAAAAGATAACCTATGAGTATAAAGATGCGGGAATCTCAGTTGAGAAATTTTAAAACTTTACAATAGAAACAATTCTAGAAATGAAAAAATACAATATCTGAAAAGAAAATTTTATCGCACAGCAGATTAGACATTGCAGAGGAAAAAAATCAGTGAACTTAAAAATGGAGCTGGGACCTTCCCTGGTGGGCCAATGGTTAAGAATCTGCCTTCCAGTGCAGGGGACTGGGGTTTGATCCCTGGTCAGGGAACTAAGGGAGGAGGCAATGGCACCCCACTCCAGTACTCTTGCCTGGAAAATTCCATGGGCGGAGGAGCCTGGTGGGCTGCAGTCCATATGGTCACTAAGAGTCGGACACGACTGAGCGACTTCACTTTCACTTTTCACTTTCATGCATTGGAGAAGGAAACAGCAACCCATTCCAGTGTTCTTGCCTGGAGAATCCCAGGGACGGCGGAGCCTGGTAGGCTGCCGTCTATGGGGTCGCACAGAGTTGGACAGGACTGAAGCGACTTAGCAGCAGCAGCAGCAGGGAACTAAGATCCCACATGCTGCAGGGCAACTAAGTCTGCACATCGCAACTACCCAGTCTTTGCTCTGGAGCCTGCATGGCCACAACTAAGACCTGACTCTGCCAAATAAATAAATATTTACAACAAACAAACAAAACAGGGCAGGGTACAGTAGTAATATTCAAATTGAAGCACAGAAAGAGAAAAGTTGAATACCATTATGAGTTTCTCTGTCACTTGTAGGAAAAATCAAATGGTCTAAAATGTAGTTGAAATCCTGGAAGAGGAAGAAAAGAGATTGAAGCAGGACAAAAATATTTGAAGAAATAACGGCCAAATTTTTTTCCAAATTTAATGAACACTATCAACTCATAAATTAAGAAGCTCATTACACTCTGAGTAGTAGAAACATAAAAGACAATGAAAGCTCTTTGAAATCACTGTCTCAAAGATCTGTGCCTTTCATGTTCACAGTAGCATTATTCATAATAGCCTAGATAAGTAAAGAACCTAAGTGCCTATTGACACGTGAATAAAGAAAACGTGAGATATAGATCTTTTCATATATTCATATTCAGTAATATTCATATATATATTATTTCAGCATTAAAGAGAAGATAATCTTGCTGTTTGCAACAGTATTGACAGGCCTAGAGGGCATTATTCTAAGTAAGATGAGTCAGACAGAGAAAGACTAATATTGTACAATCTCACTTACATGTGCCATCTGAAAAAGCGGAACTTGGAGGGTCATTATGCTAAGCGAAATAAGTCAAACAGAGAAAGACAAAGACTGTATGATATCATCTACGCACGTGTGCTCAGCTGCTTCAGTCATATTCAACTTTTTGTGACCTGTGGACTGTAGCCGGCCAGGCATCTCTGTTGATGGGATTTTCCAGGAAAGAATACTGGAGCAGGTTGCCATGTCCTCCTCCAACAGATTTTCCCAACCCAGGGATCGAACCCAATTCTCTTGAATTGCAGGCAGATTCTGTACCACTGAACCACCAGGGAAGCCTGATATCACCTATACTTGGAATGTAAAAAATACAATAGAATAGTGAATATAACAAAAAAGAAGGAGACTCACAGCTATATAAAACAAACAAGCAATTACCAGTAAAAATATGGGGAAACAATGGAAACAGTGAGAGACTTGATCTTCTTGGGCTCCAAAATCATCACAGATGGTGACTGCAGCCATGAAATTAAAAGATGCTTGCTCCTTGGAAGAAAAGCTATGACCAACTTAGACAGCATATTAAAAAGCAGAGACATTACTTTGCTGACAAAGGTCCATATAGTCAAAGCTATTGTTTTTCCAGTAGTCATGTACGGATATTAGAGTAGGACCATAAAGAAAGCTGAGTGCTGAAGCACTGATGTTTTTGAACTGTGGTGTTGGAGAAAGGGTCTTTTCTTATGAGTGGGCTCTTCGTATCAGGTGGCCAAAATATTGGAGCTTCAGCTTCAGCATCAGTCCTTCCGACGAATGTTCAAGATTGATTCCCTTTAGAATTGATTGGTTTGATCTTGCAATCCAAGGGACTCTCAAGAGTCTTCTTCACAGCTATATAAAACAAACAAGCAATTACCAGTAAAAATATGGGGAAACAATGGAAACAGTGAGAGACTTGATCTTCTTGGGCTCCAAAATCATCACAGGTGGTGACTGCAGCCATGAAATTAAAAGATGCTTGCTCCTTGGAAGAAAAGCTATGACCAACTTAGACAGCATATTAAAAAGCAGAGACATTACTTGCTGACAAAGGTCCATATAGTCAAAGCTATTGTTTTTCCAGTAGTCATGTACGGATATTAGAGTAGGACCATAAAGAAAGCTGAGTGCTGAAGCACTGATGTTTTCGAACTGTGGTGTTGGAGAAGACTCTTGAGAGTCCCTTGGACTGCAAGATCAAACCAATCAATTCTAAAGGGAATCAATCTTGAACATTCATCGGAAGGACTGATGCTGAAGCTGAAGCTCCAATATTTTGGCCACCTGATACGAAGAGCCGACTCATAACAAAAGACCCTGATGCTGGGAAAAATTGAAGGCAGGGGGAGAAGGGGACAACAGAGGATGAGATGGTTGGATGGCATCACTGACTCGATGGACATGAGTTTGAGCAAGCTCCAGGAGCTGATGCACGGGGAAGCCTGGTGTGTTGCAGTCCGTGGGGTCACAAAGAGTTGGACATGACTGAGTGACTGAACTGAACTGAACACAGCTATAAACAAACTAGCAGTTACCAGTAAAAAGAGGGAAGGGGCGAGAAGCAAGATAAGCGCAGGGGAGTAAAAGATACAAACTATTAAGTATAAAATAAGCTACAAGGATATACTCCTGTATATAGCCAAGCTGTTATAATAACTATAAATGGAATATAAACTTTAAAATGTGAGTCACTGTATTGTACACCTGTAACTTATATAATGTGCTCGCATGTGTGCATGTTCAGTTGCTCAATCGTGTCCAATCCTTTGCAACACCATGGACTGTGGCCCCCCCAGCCCCTCTGCCTGGTGGAATTTTTCAAGCAAGAATACTTGAGTGGGTTGCCATTCCTACTCCAGGGACCTTTCCAACCCAGGGATCAAACCCCCATCTCTTGTGTATTCTTCATTGGTATGTGGATTCTTTACCACTGAGCCACCTGGGATAGGGCTTTCCTGTTGGCTCAGCTGGTAAAGAATCTGCCTACAGTGCAGGAGACCTGGGCTCAATTCCTGGGTTGTGAAGATCCCCTGGAGAAGGGAACAGCTACCCACTCCAGTATTCTGCCTGGAGAAATCTATGGATTTTATAGTGCATGAGATCTCAAAGAGTCGGACACGACTGAGTGACTCACTTTCTTTTCTTTCCACCTGCAATGGACCAGCTTATATAATATTGTACAGCAGCTTATATAATATCGTGCAGCAATTATACTTCAATTGAAAAAAAAGGTCACCTAAATGCAAAAACAAAAACAAAACATAGGAATAAAAGCATACAATGGTGGTTGCCAGGGGCTGTGGGGTGGGGAAAGTGGGGAGATGTTGATCAAACGGTACAAACTTTAGTTATAAAATGAGCAAGTTCTGGGGATCTAATGCACAGCATGGTGACTAAAGGTAACAATCCTGTATTACAAACTTGAGAGTTTCTAAGAACGTATGTTAAATATTCTCACCACCTGGGGAGAAAGAAAGAATAAATGAAAAGAAAAAAAAGATAACTCTGTGGGGTGATAGAAGTATTAACTAACCTTATTGTGGCAATCATTTTGCAATATATACATGTATCAAATTCTAACATTGCAGCCATTAAACTTACACAACCTTGTAAGTCAATTACACCTCAGTAAAACTGGGGGGGAAGTCTCAATAATGAGAAAACCAAGAGAACCACAGCAAAGCATAGCTGAATTACTGAAGACTCAAGACAAAAAACAATTTTACAAACAGCCAGGAGAAAAAAATACATTACTTACAAGGGAAAAATAAAATTATCATTGATTTCTCATAAAAGACAATGCAAGCAAGAAGAGAATAAAATGACATCTTTAAATTGTTAAAAGCAAAAAACTAGAATTCAGCCTATAATTCTACATGCAGTGAAAATATCTTTCAGAAATATGGTGAAATAAAGATATTTTCAGACACTTCCCTGGTGGTCCAGTGGCTAAGACTCCATGCTCCCAATGCAGCAGGCCCAGGTTCAATCTTTGGTCAGGAAACTAGATGCCACATACTAAAATTAAGAGTTCACATGCCACAGCTCAAGATCCCACATGTCACAGTGAAGACTGAAGATCTGTGTCTGCAACTCAGCACAGCCAAATAATTTTAAAAAAGAAAAGAGATATTTTCAGATAAAACAAAACTCAAGGGAATTTGTCAGCAGGAAACCTATACTACAAGAAATGCTAAAGGAAATTCTTGAGGCTGATAGAAAATGGTATCAAATGAACCTTAGCTCTAAAGGAAGAAAAGTACAAAAAACAGTAAATGTATTATAGAACAGTAGCTGATACTTTCCCACCTGCCCAAAATCTTATAGAACTGAACTGAAGCCAGGACATGGAAGCAACCTAGATCAACAGATGAATGGATAAGAAAGCCGTGGTACATATACACAATGGAGTATTACTCAGCCATTAAAAAGAATACATTTGAATCCCTTCTAAAGAGGTAGATGAAACTGGAGCCGATTATACAGAGTGAAGTAAGCCAGAAAGATAAACACCAATACAGTATACTAACACATAGGTATGGAATTTAGAAAGATGGTAATGATAACCCTGTATTCGAGACAGCAAAAGAGACACAGATGTATAGAACAGACTTCGGGACTCTGTGGGAGAGGGAGAGGGTGGGATGATTTGGGAGAATGGCATTGAAACATGTATACTATCATGTAAGAAACGAATCGTCAGTCTAGGTTAGATACAGTATACAGGATTCTGGGGGCTGGTGCACTGGGATGACCCAGAGAGATGATATGGGGAGGGTGGTGGGAGGGGGGTTCAGGGTTGGGAACTCATGTACACCTGTGGCGGATTCATGTCAATGTATGACAAAACCAATACAGTATTGTAAAGTAAAATAAATAAATATATAAGAACTGAATTCATCATCCCATCCCTACTTATTAAATAGAAAAGCACTTTTACCCAAGACTCAAACCCACACGTGATAGTAGTCTTTGTATATTGTTCAACAATATACAATCAGACTTGTAAAATAAAACTAAGTAAAATTTCTAATTAGAATTTATATACATCCTTCAATAGCAGATGTTTGATCTTTGGTGTTATCCCAGAGGATGGGCATTTCTAAATTATAAAGTCTCTCACTGTTTCCACTGTTTCCCAATCTATTTCCCATGAAGTGATAAGACCAGATGCCATGATCTTATTTTCTGAATGTTGAGCCTCAAGCCAATTTTTTCACTATTCTCTTTCACGTTCATCAAGAGGCTCTTTAGTTCTTCTCAACGTTCTGCCATAAGGATGGTGTCATCTGCATATCTGAGTTTATTGATATTTCTCCCAGCAATCTTGATTCCAGCTTGTGCTTCCTCCAGCCCAGCGTTTCTCATGATGTACTCTGCATATAAGTTACAGAAGCAGGGTGACAATCTACAGCCTTACATACTCCTTTTCCTTTTTAGAACCAGTCTTCTCCAACACCACAGTTCAAAAACATCAGTGCTTCAGCACTCAGCTTTCTTTATGGTCCTACTCTAATATCCATACATGACTACTGGAAAAACAATAGCTTTGACTATATGGACCTTTGTCAGCAAAGTAACGTCTCTGCTTTTTAATATGCTAAGTTTGTCATAGCTTTTCTTCCAAGGAGCAAGCATCTTTTAATTTCATGGCTGCAGTCACCATCTGTGATGATTTTGGAGCCCAAGAAGATCAAGTCTCTCACTGTTTCCATTGTTTCCCCATATTTTTACTGTTAATTGCTTGTTTGTTTTATATAGCTATGAAGAAGACTCTTGAGAGTCCCTTGGATTGCAAGATCAAACCAATCAATTCTAAAGGGAATCAATCTTGAACATTCATTGGAAGGACTGATGCTGAAGCTGAAGCTGAAGCTCCAACATTTTGGCCACCTGATACGAAGAGCTGACTCGTAAGAAAAGACCCTGGTGCTTGGAAAAATTGAAGGCAGAGGGAGAAGGGGACAACAGAGGATGAGATGGTTGGATGGCATCACTGACTCGATGGACATGAGTTTGAGCAAGCTCCAGGAGCTGATGCACGGGGAAGCCTGTATGTTGCAGTCCATGGGGTCACAAAGAGTTGGACATGACTGAGTGACTGGACTGAACTGAACACAGCTGTAAACAAACTAGCAGTTACCAGTAAAAAGAGGGAAGGGGCGAGAAGCAAGATAAGCACAGGGGAATAAAAGATACAAACTATTAAGTATAAAATAAGCTACAAGGATATACTCCTGTATATAGCCAAGGTGTTGTAATAACTATAAATGGAATATAAACTTTAAAATGTGAGTCACTATATTGTACACCTGTAACTTATATAATGTGCACGCATGTGTGTGTGTGCTCAGTTGCTCAGTCGTGTCTAATCCTTTGCAACCCCATGGACTGTGGCCCCCCAGCCCCTCTGCCTGGTGGAATTTTTCAAGCAAGAATACTTGAGTGGGTTGCCATTCCTACTCCAGGGACCTTTCCAACCCAGGGATCGAACCCCCATCTCTTGCATCTTCTTCATTGGTAGGTGGATTCTTTACCACTGAGCCACCTGGGATAGGGCTTTTCTGTTGGCTCAGCTGGTAAAGAATCTGCCTACAGTGCAGGAGACCTGGGCTCAATCCCTGGGTTGTGAAGATCCCCTGGAGATGGGAACAGCTACCCACTCCAGTATTCTGGCCTGGAGAAATCTATGGATTTTACAGTGCATGAGATCGCAAAGAGTCGGACACAACTGAGTCACTCACTTTCTTTTCTTTCCACCTGCAATGGACCAGCTTAGATAATATCGTGCAGCAGCTTATATAATATCGTGCAGCAATTATACTTCAATTAAAAAAAAAAGGTCACCTAAATGCAAAAACAAAAACAAAACATAGGAATAAAAGCATACGATGGTGGTTGCCAGGGGCTGTGGGGTGGGGGAAATGGGGAGATGTTGATCAAACGGTACAAACTTCAGTTATAAGATGAGCAAGTTCTGGGGATCTAATGCACAGCATGGTGACTAAAGGTAATGATCCTGTATTACAAACTTGAAAGTTTCTAAGAACGTATGTTAAATATTCTCACCACCTGGGGAGAAAGAAAGAATAAATGTAAAGAAAAAAAAAGATAACTCTGTGGGGTGATAGAAGTATTAACTAACCTTACTGTGGCAATCATTTTGCAATATATACATGTATCAAATCCTAACATTGCAGCCATTAAACTTACACAACCTTGTAAGTCAATTACACCTCAGTAAAACTGGCGGGGGAAGTCTCAATAATGAGAAAAACAAGAGAACCACAGCAAAGCATAGCTGAATTATTGAAGACTCAAGACAAAAAACAATTTTACAAACAGCCAGGAGAAAAAATACATTACTTACAAGGGAAAAATAAAATTATCATTGATTTCTCATAAAAGACAATGCAAGCAAGAAGAGAATAAAATGACATCTTTAAATTGTTAAAAGCAAAAAACTAGAATTCAGCCTATAATTCTACATGCAGTGAAAATATCTTTCAGAAATATGGTGAAATAAACATATTTTCAGACACTTCCCTGGTGGTCCAGTGGCTAAGACTCCATGCTCCCAATGCAGCAGGCCCAGGTTCAATCTTTGGTCAAGAAACTAGATGCCACATACTACAATTGAGAGTTCACATGCCACAGTTCAAGATCCCACATGTCACAGTGAAGACTGAAGATCTGTGTGCTGCAACTCAGCACAGCCAAATAATTTTAAAAAAGAAAAAAGATATTTTCAGATAAAACAAAACTGAAGAGAATTTGTCAGCAGGAAACCTATACTACAAGAAATGCTAAAGGAAATTCTTGAGGCTGATAGAAAATGGTATCAAATGAACCTTAGCTCTAAAGGAAGAAAAGCACAAAAAACAGTAAATGTATTATAGAACAGTAGCTGATACTTTCCCACCTGCCTAAAATTTTATAGAACTGAACTGAAGCCAGGACATGGAAGCAACCTAGATCAACAGATGAATGGATAAGAAAGCCGTGGTGCATATACACAATGGAGTATTACTCAGCCAATGTAAAAAGAATACATTTGAATCCGTTCTAAAGAGGTAGATGAAACTGGAGCCGATTATACAGAGTGAAGTAAGCCAGAAAGATAAACACCACAGACATATGTATGGAATTTAGAAAGATGGTAATGATAATCCTGTATGCGAGACAGCAAAAGAGACACAGATGTATAGAACAGACTTTGGGACTCTGTGGGAGAGGGAGAGGGTGGGATGATCTGGGAGAATGGCATTGAAACATGTATACTATCATGTAAGAAACGAATCACTGGTCTAGGTTAGATACAGGATACAGGATGCTGGGGACTGGTGCACTGGGATGACCCAGAGAGATGATGTGGGGAGGGTGGTGGGAGGAGGGTTCGGGATTGGGAACTCATGTACACCTGTGGCAGATTCATGTCAATGTATGGCAAAACCAATACAGTATTGTAAAGTAAAATAAATAAATAAATAAGAATTGAATTCATCATCCCATCCCTACTTATTAAATAGAAAAGCAATTTTACCCAAGACTCAACCCACATGTGATGGTAGTCTTTGTATATTGTTCAACAATATACAATCAGACTTGTAAAAAAAAATCTAAGTAAAAATTTTAATTAGAATTTATATACATCCTTCAATAGCAGATGTTTGATCTTTGGTGTTATCCCAGAGGATGGGCATTTCTAAATTTGAGAAATGTTCATAAAATAGATGAACTGAATAACTGCAACATCTTGCCTATAACCAATGTATATTATTCCTCCTGGAAGTTTATCTTATTCTGATTTACCTAATAAAGTTCTCATTGTTTGAAAGATTGGGAGGAGGGAAAAGATAGCATAATTTTAAAATTCAGTAGAAGATTTGGAATAGAAACTTGAGGAAAAACACCCAGACCATAGGAGGAAAAAAAAAAAAGATGAAATGTAGAAGAGAAAAGATTAAGAAAATCAGAGGATCAGTGTAGAAGATTCAACAGCCTTGAGTTGAATAAGAGTATAAGAGTTTCAGAAAGAAAGAACAGAGAAAAAGAGAAAAGAAAATCTTCAGAGAAATAAGTGAAGAAAACGACTTCTCACAAATTCTAAATTAAAAAGATTAATATATCCCCCAGTATAATAAATAAAAAGAGATCCATTCCATGAAATATCATCATAAAATTTCAGATTAAAGATTCTGGAGTGGGAGAGAAGGACATTTGAAAAGAATCAGGAATCAAGATGTCTGATAACTGTTCGACTGGAACTGCAAAGCCTTCAAAATTCTAAGGAAAATTCATTTCTTCCCCAGAATTACATACCCAGCCAAACTTCCAGAGAAGTGCAAGGGTAGAACAAACACATTTTTAGACTTTAAATATTTCAAAGATCTATCTCCTTTTCACCCTGTATTAGCTATCTATTGCAACACAATAAATTCTCCTAAATTTGTACAGCTTAAGAAAACAAACATTTCAGTTCAGTCGCGCAGTCGTGTCCGACTCTTTGCGACCCCATGAATCGCAGTACGCCAGGTCTCCCTGTCCATCACCAACTCCCTGAGTTCACTCAGACTACGTCCATTGAGTCCATGATGCCATCCAGCCATCTCATCCTCGGTCGTCCCTTTCTCCTCCTGCCCCCAATCCCTCCCAGCATCAGGGTCTTTTCCAATGAGTCAACTCTTCGCATAAGGTGCCCAAAGTACTGGAGCTTCAGTTTTAGCATCATTCCTTCCAAAGAGATCCCAGGGTCGATCTCCTTCAGAATGGACTGGTTGGATCTCCTTGCAGTCCAAGGGACTCTCAAGAGTCTTCTCCAACACCACAGTTCAAAAGCATCAATTCTTCTGCGCTCAGCCTTCTTCACAGTCCAACTCTCACATCCATACATGACCACAGGAAAAACCATAGCCTTGACTAGACGGACCTTAGTCGGCAAAGTAATGTCTCTGCTTTTGAATATACTATCTAGGTTGGTCATAACTTTTCTTCCAAGGAGTAAGCGCCTTTTAATTTCATGGCTGCAGTCACCATCTGCAGTGATTTTGGAGCCCAAGGTCGATCTCCTTCAGAATGGACTGGTTGGATCTCCTTGCAGTCCAAGGGACTCTCAAGAGTCTTCTCCAACACCACAGTTCAAAAGCATCAATTCTTCTGCGCTCAGCCTTCTTCACAGTCCAACTCTCACATCCATACATGACCACAGACTTTCTCCCAATTTCTGTGAGTCAGCAATTCCAGGGTGGGTCAGCTGGGGGTTATACCTGAGAGGCCCTCATGTGATTGCAAGTCAAGCCATCATCCAGGGATGCAGTCAAGTAGTGGCTGCACTTGGGCTGAAGAAAGTGCATCCAAGGTCACTCATGTGCCTGTTGGCTGGTTTCAGTTGCTCACTGGCTGCTAGTAGTGTAACAGGAATCTGAGTTCTTGTTCACAGAGCTGAAGAATGAACTTCATGAACACACAAACACTCATGGTAGCAAGCAAATAGGATTTATTAAAGAGAAGGAAAGTACAAAGTTCTCTGCATAGACATTGAGAGGAGGCAGAGTCCCCTAAAGTCAGGACTTAGCAGTTTTTATACCCTTAAGCTGTACATTTTTGGTTGGCTACTGTCCTTAAAATACACTATTTGTAACCAATCAATTTAAAGGTCAAGATGCTTAACAATTCTTGGTCATTAGATTAAGTCACCACCCTTTTTCATGCCCCCTGGTCATTTTACAATGGATCAGATATATGCTGCTTAGGATTAATGATCAGTTCAGTTCAGTTCAGTCACTCAGTCGTGTCTGACTCTTTGCGACCCCATGAACCGCAGCACGCCAGGCCTCCCTGTCCATCACCAACTCCTGGAGTGCACTCAAACTCATGTCCATCCAGTCGGTGATGCCACCCAGCCATCTCATATCGTCCCCTTTTCCTCCTGCCCCCAATCCCACCCAGCATCAGAATCTTTTCCAATAAGTCTACTCTTCGCATCAGGTGGCCAAAGTACTGGAGCTTCAGCTTCAGCATCAGTCCTTCCAATGAACACCCAGGACTGGGCTCCTTTAGGATGGACTGGTTGGATCTCATGAACTGCAGCACGCCAGGCCTCCCTGTCCATCACCAACTCCTGGAGTGCACTCAAACTCATGTCCATCCAGTCGGTGATGCCACCCAGCCATCTCATATCGTCCCCTTTTCCTCCTGCCCCCAATCCCACCCAGCATCAGAATCTTTTCCAATAAGTCTACTCTTCGCATCAGGTGGCCAAAGTACTGGAGCTTCAGCTTCAGCATCAGTCCTTCCAATGAACACCCAGGACTGGGCTCCTTTAGGATGGACTGGTTGGATCTCTTTGCAGTCCAAGGGACTCTTAAGAGTCCTCTCCAACACCACAGTTCAAAAGCATCAATTCTTTGGCGCTCAGCTTTCTTCACGGTCCAACTCTCACATCCATACATGACCACTAGAAAAACAATAGCCTTGACTAGACATACCTTTGTTGGCAAAGTAATATCTCCGCTTTTCAATATGTTATCTAGGTTGGTCATAACTTTCCTTCCAAGGAGTAAGCATCTTTTAATTTCATGGCTGCAGTCACCATCTGCAGTGGTTTTGGAGCCAAAAGAACACAAAGTCTGTCACTGTTTCCACTGTTTTCCCATCTATTTCCCATGAAGTGATGGAACCAGATACCATGATCTTCATTTTCTGAATGTTGAGCTTTAAGCCAACTTTTTCACTCTCCTCTTTCACTTTCATCAAGAGGCTCTTTAGTTCCTCTTCACTTTCTGCCATAAGGGTGGTGTCATCTGCATATCTGAGGTTATTGATATTTCTCACAGCAATCTTGATTCCAGCTTGTGTTTCTTCCAGCCCAGCGTTTCTCATGATGTACTCTGCATATAAGTAAAATAAGCAGGGTGACAATTTACAGCCTCGATGTACTCCTTCTCCTATTTGGAACCAGTCTATTGTTCCATGTCCAGTTTTGACTGTTGCTTCCTGACCTGCATATAGGTTTCTCAAGAGGCAGGTCAGGTGGTCTGGTATTCCCATCTCTTTCAGAATTTTCCACAGTTTATTGTGATCCACACAGTCAAAGGCTTTGGCATAGTCAATAAAGCAGAAATAGATGTTTTTCTGGAACTCTCTTGCTTTTTCCATNCCTGACCTGCATATAGGTTTCTCAAGAGGCAGGTCAGGTGGTCTGGTATTCCCATCTCTTTCAGAATTTTCCACAGTTTATTGTGATCCACACAGTCAAAGGCTTTGGCATAGTCAATAAAGCAGAAATAGATGTTTTTCTGGAACTCTCTTGCTTTTTCCATGACCCAGCAGATGTTGGCAATTTGACCTCTGGTTCCTCTGCCTTTTCTAAAACCAGCTTGAACATCTGGAAGTTCACGGTGGACTTCCCTGGTGGCTCATATTCATGATCATCAGTTGCTTTTCCCTCAGGCATACAGAACAGAAGTTAGTTACTGCCCTTCCCTGGATCTGAGTGCTGATAATTTATCAGACCAAGAATTCAGGATAAAGGGTATAACTTTAGGTTAATGGAGCAAGATGTTTGTTGAAAACATGACTAAGGTCTCAGAGTCCTACACTGACTGCCTATCAATTTCTACATCAGTAGGAGATCTCAGTTCCTCAGCACATGGGTCATTATATAACACTGCTCAAAACGAGGCACTTACCTCCCACCAAGCATGAATTTGAGACAGAGGCCAGTTTCCCAAAACAGAAGTTATAATCTTTTATAACCTAATCTCAGAAGTGAGATAACATCACTTTTCTCATATACTGTTGAGTGAGGACCATAAAAAGATGTGAATATTAGGAAATGGGGATCATGCTTTCTTTGGAGGCTGTTTACTACACCCTTTCCTAGAACTTACTGAGGGGTGTATTTCAGCAAACAAGGAAGTAAATCAAGAATGAGAAAGTGTGGGATTCAGAAAAAAAGAGAAAGACAAAGTGGACCCCTAAGAAAGCAATGAAAAAATGAAAAAGCCCAGGTTGAGGGATTTCCCTGGTCCAGTGGTTAAGAATTCTTACTTCCATGCAGGGGACACAGGTTCAATCCCTGGTCAGCAGAACTAACATCCTGTATACCATAAGGCTCAACCAAAAAACCAAAAGCAAAAACCCAGATTAAAGTTGAGTCCAAGATCAGAAACCACCAGTGGAGATCAGAACAGGAAGATCCAGGTTCAGGAAGGCTGTCACTAAGGAAAACAAGAATTAATTAACTGAGGCAGTGGGAGTGGAACTGGAACATATGGTGCTAAGAATTCTATTTCTAGCAAAATTTGGGAGTAACATTGTGAAAAATATATTAAAAACCAAACAACTCTGAGACTCAGTATGCTGTTGTGTTGCTGTTTTAGTTAGTAAGTTGTGTTCAATTCTTTGTGACCCCAGGGACTGTAGTCCGCCAGCCTTCTCACCTCAGTATATGCTCATTGTAACACATCAGCAAGCTAAGTGACACACCCACAGGCACCATAACAGTTCCAAGGCTGACCATCAAAGATCACAAAGTGGGTGATGGCCCAATTCCTGGAAGTATCCACCCGTCTCCAAAATCGTTGAACTAATCTTCCCACTCATTAGCCTGTGAAATTATCCAGCCCATAAACACTAACCACACCACATTTCTAGGTGGTATTTGCCCTCTAAGTCAGCCCGCTGTCTTGTCTGTGTAGTGGGTTTCTCCCAAGGCTGCTCTTACCTTTTGAGACAGCCCACCCTCTGTGGAGTGTGTTTCTCTCTAAATAAATCCACTTCTGACCTAAAAACAAAAAAACTAAGCAACCAAAACCACTTTTAAACTCTAAATTTGGGCTTCCCTGGTAGCTCAGACAGTAAAGAATCTGCCTGCAATGGAGAAGACTGGGGTTTGATCCCTGGGTCAGGAACATGCCCTGGAGAAGGGAAGGTCTACCTACTCCAGTATTCTTGCGTGAAGAATTCCATGGACAGAGGAGCATGGTGAGATACAGTCCATTGGGTGGCAGGCTACAGTCCATGGGGTCACAGAGTTGGACATGACTGAGCAACTAAATTAAATAGATAAATTATAAAAGAAAGGAAGTATAATCTTAGTATCCCACATAAATAAATTTTAACACTAGAAATTCACCTAACAAATATTATTATTAAGTTATTAAAACATTATTATTAAAAAATAGGAGGATAAAAAGAGAGAAAATGTCTGTGTGACGGTGCATCTGGATAAAGGTGGCAATTGTCACCTTATCTAGTTGCAAGTCATTAGAAAATATCAACTTAAATATTAGTAAAAGGCTTATGTGTGTTTCTTAGATAAATGGAGGCAAATATCAGAAAAAAGAGCTAGAAGATTTGCAAGTATTTGCCTCTGGGGAGGGAAATTCTGAATGGAACCAGTGGAATAGTGGATAACTACTTTTCTTTCATCTTGTAGAACTATTTGATACTTTAAAACTACCATGTACATCTATCTGTAACTTAATTTTTTTTAAATAATGCTATTTTATTTACTGAACACAATTTTAAGTTCAACTTTAAATTCAGCACTAAGTTAGACATCATTTTTTTTTCTGTTCACCTATAGTAAAATAAATTTATTAGACTTTATACATAGATATTCTGAAAATAAAAGTTTGTACCCTATAAAATATGGTAACAAATGGGAAATTTTATCTTTAGAAACTGAACTATATTGTTTATAACAATATCTAAAGTGTAATTTTACTATATAGCAGATGTTTTTCCTTTAGTCACTCAGACGTGTCTTTGTAACCCCATGGACTGTAGCCTGCCAGGCTCTTCTATCCATGGAATTCTCCAGGCAAGGATACTGGAGTGGGTTGCCATTTCCTGCTCCAAGGCAACTTTCCAACCCAGGGATCAACTCAGGTCTCCTGCATTGCAGGCAGATTCTTTACCACCAAGCCACTGTTTTTATAATGGATAATTTCTGAAAATGCTATTACAAAACAAGCAAAAATGGGTGTTATCCTAGTTTTTCATATAGATATTTAGGAAATATGAATTGAGTTGACTCCAAAGAGTTCATTATATTATGAAAGTACACTTCAGAGTTGTTTTTTTTTTTTTAAAAAAAAAAAAACCTCCTTGCTTTTCCTGTAAGCAGCCTGAGGTGACCTCTAAAACTGGTACACTATTCACTCAACCCAGAAAACTCCACAAAATCATGCAAATCAAGAGGTTCAAATCTTCATGTTCACTTTAAGAGCACTCGTGAAACTGCCCAGGCCATAAAAGGTATGCATATCTGAAAAGCCACCAAATATCTGAAGGATGTCACTTTAAAGAAGCAATGTGTGCCATTCCGTTGTTACAAGAGTGGAGTTGGTAGGTGTGCACAGACCAAACAGTGGGGTTGGATGAAGGGTCAGTGGCCCAAAATAAGTGCTGAATTTTTACTGCACATATTCAAAAATGCAGAGAGTAGTGCTGAACTTAAGGCCTTAGATACTTTGGCCACCTGATGCAAAAAGCTGACTCATTTGAAAAAAGACCAGGACAGGTGGAGAAGGGGATGACAGAGGATGAGATAGTTAGATGGTAGCACCAACTCGATGGACATGAGTTTGGGTAAACTCTGGAAGTTGGTGATGGACAGGGAGGCCTGGCGTGCTGCAGTCCATGGGGTCGCAGAGTCGGACACGACTGAGCGACTGAACTGAACTAAACTGAAGGGCTTAGATATAGACTCTCTGGTCATTGAGCGCATCCAGGTGAACATAGCCCCCAGGACGTGGCACAAGACTTACAGAGCTCATGGTTGGATCAACCAGTATAAGATCTCTCCCTGCCACACTGAGATGATCCTTACTGAAAAAGAACGGATTGTTCCTAAACCAGAAGAGGAGGTTGCACAGAAGAAAAAGATATCCCCGAAGAAACCGAAGAAACAAAAACTTACAGCCTGGAAATAAATGCCACAAAAAAATAAAAGTAAAAAAAAAAAAAAAAAAAAAACTCCTTCTTAAATGATAATTCACTAAAAGAAACAAACACACAAATATTAATTGTCTTTTTAATAATACATCAAGTTACAGAGTTTTGAGATTTATTTTTCAAAAAATTTTATTGGATATAGTTGATTAACAATGTTGTGTTAATTTCTGCTGTACAGCAAAGTGAATCAGTTATACATATATTCACACTTTTTTATTAATAGATTCTTTTCCCATATAAGGCCATTACAGAGTATAGAGATCCTTGTGCTATACAATAGGTCCTTATTAGTTACCTATCTTATGCATAGTAGCGTGCACTGTCAGTCCCAATCTCCCAATTTCTCTCTTCCTCCCACCATAGATTCTAATATTTAGGAATAATCACACATTTTGCTCATCTTACTGAAGGTAACAGATTCTTTTATTTACTTTGATGTGTTACAAAACAGTTCGTGTTAAGTAACAAAGGAAGAAAGGATGGGAGAGAAGGAGGAAGAGAGCAAGGGAAGAAGGGAAAATGTCTCAGGGAGTACAATTTCTTGAGTGTCGGTCAGGTCATTGCAAAGCAGATTAGAGAAGAAAGTCTCTGTGTTACAGCAGCCTAGCTATTGTTTCTGACCTATCTAACAATCAAGCCTGGTAGACTTGATTCTCAAGGAGAAACCCAAGAATGAGAGCTCAAGGAGAAGCTCCAGGAAAGCTGAGAAGAACCCAAAGTACACTGTTGCCCATTTGCCACACTCAAACAATGGAATAAAGTTGCATAAACTTTACCCAAGGAAAGTATTGAAGTTGCGCTTATCGCCAGAACCTTGGAGTCGTCAGGAGTCCTGATTATTTACAATCTAACAACTCACTCTATTATTCTCTTAAAAATCAAATTGAAACCTTAGACTCTTTCCTTCCTCTTCCCCTCCTTCCACTTCCTATTCACTTCCTTTCCTGTTCCATTCTCTTCCCAGTTCTTCCCATTTTCCTCCCTTCCCTTCTTTGCACAGCGAGATGAGGAAGTAAAGGAGACGTGCAGGGCTCCATTAGCTGCCACAGCCCAAGGAGATGGGGTGTAAACAGGGATGCCACGCTTACATGCCATGAGGAGGCTGTCAGTGGTAGCAGAGGGGCGAGGCCTGGACATGGGGGGTAAGGAGACAGTGACATTGGAGAGTGATACAACAAGAAAATAAACTGATTGAGACAGTCAGCAATTACACTGAAAAGAATTGAATAATGAAACCTGCATTTCTCACTGTAGGAGAGAGTACTTACATACAGGGAAAGGTAGAATTCCAGAAGCAACCTCTCTGTGCTGAACTGGAAGCATCAGCAAAAGGGCGCGTTTTTCAGTTTTCTTCACTAGAGCTGTGTGCAGACTGTTCCTTCCTCACTGAGCAGTGACCTGCTGCACGCTATGGCAGTGCCTGGAGAGACCGTAGTTACAGTAGAAAAGGGGTAAAATATAATTTACTTAAAGATCACGGGCCAAAATCAGACTAAAACAATACCATAAGTAAAAATTTTAGAAATAACGAAAGTAAACAAAAGTGATAAAACATATTTATTTACAGTAAAACTGTCCAGAGAATATAAGTGTTAGTGTTAGTCGCTCAGTTGTGCTCGACTCTTTGCGACCCCATGGACTGCAGTCCACCAGGCTCCTCTGTCCATGAGATTTTCCAGGCAAGGATACTGGAGTGGGTTGCCATTTCCTTCTCTAGGGGATCTTCCCAACCCAGGGATCGAACCCAGGTCTCCTGCACTGCAGGCAGATTCTTTACTGACTGAGCTATATAAAAGTCAACTCAAATACCATTTACTTCAGTGTATATGTAATTCAGGACTTCCCTGGTGGTTCAGCAGTAAAGAAGCTGCCTGCAATGCAGGAAATGAGGGTTTGATCCTTGAGTCGGGAAGATCCCCGGGAGAAGGAAATGGCAATCCCCTCCAGTATTCTTGCCTGGGAAATCCTATGGATAGAGGAGGCTGGGAGGCTACAGTACTTGGGGTGACAAGAGTTGGACATGATTTAAGAGACTAAAACACCATCACTATAAGAAATTCATATGCAATTTCTGTGTACACGCAATATGTCATAAAATATGCTTTGGTATACATGTCATGCTGCCAAATACAAGAGAACAAAAAGTCTGTACAAGGAGTGAAAGGAAAACTTCCAGTGGGAGTTGAAAACAACATTCTAGCTGGCAGCAAACTGCACAGCTGGTGTCATTTGGAGAATAAAAGGGAAAAATATTTTAAAAGCCTAGTGATTTCTTTAGATTTAAAAAAAAAGCTCCACTTTCTTCAAAACATCATTTTGTGAATTTGAAACCTCATGTTTTGCATTTTCCCTGTAGATTTAATAATTCCAGTCAATATTCTAATGGGGTAGTTATATCAGAACTTGAAAAAAAATACAATGTTGGAAATCATATATCAGGTAAGAATAGAAAGTAATGACAGGGGAAAATAGCCTTATCAATAACTCAAACATATTACAGAATAACAATATTCTTAAACGTATAGTGGTAACATTGGAATAAAAGACCATTCATGTAAGAAAATGGAGAGTACAGAAATAGATCTTGTTATTGGATTTAAAATAAGATAAATGAGGAACTGGCTTCCCCAGTGGCTCAAGTGGTAAAGAATCCACGTGCAATGCAGGAGACACAAGAGATGTAAGTTTGATCCCTGGGTGAGGAAGATCCCCTGGAGGAGGAGACGGCAACCCACTCCAGTGTTCTTGCCTGAAAAAGCCCAGAGACAGAGGAGCCTGAGGGGCTGTAGTCCACGGGGTCACAAGAGAGTCGGGCACGGCTGGGCACGTGTGCGTGCACACCGATCCACATGAAGAGTCACTGAGTCCTGAGTCAGAGGCCTGCTGGAGAGAGCAGCCCGCGCCGGGCGCTGAGGGAAACGACGGGCTACTGGGGTCAGGCAGGCCGACTTCTCTGAATATAAATAATCATTCATTCAGTGCAGTTCAGTTCAGTTCAGTCACGCAGTCGTGTCCGACTCTTTGCGACCCCATTAATCGCAGCACGCCAGGCCTCCCTCATCACCAGCTCCCGGAGTTCACCCAAACTCACGTCCATCAAGTCTGTGACGCCATCCAGCCATCTCATCCTCGGTTGTCCCCTTCTCCTCCTGCCCCCAGTCCCTCCCAGCATCAGAGTCTTTTCCAATGAGTCAACTCTTCGCATGAGGGGGCCAAAGTACTGGAGCTTCAGCTCTAGCATCATGTCTTCCAAAGAAATCCCAGGGCTGATCTCCTTCAGAATGGACGGGTTGGATCTTCTTGCAGTCCAAGGGACTCTCAAGAGTCTTCTCCAACACCACAGTTCAGAAGCATCAATTCTTCAGCGCTCAGCTTTCTTCACAGTCCAACTCTCGCATCCATACATGACCACTGGAAAAACCATAGCCTTGACTAGACGGACCTTTGTTGGCAAAGTAATGTCTCTGCTTTTGAATATGCTATCTAGGTTGGTCATAACTTTCCTTCCAAGGAGTAAGCATCTTTTAATTTCATGGCTGCAGTCACCATCTGCAGTGATTTTGGAGCCCCAAAAATTACATTTTCTAAAATCAAAGTGGTTTCTATAGCCCCACAAATAATGGGATTCTCTTATTGTCTTGTATTTGTGACAAGATAAAAGTTATCAACATAGGGGATGCACAGCTCCTTCCCTCCAGCTGCTTCCACAAAGCTTTCTATGGCTGCATACTTAAGCTTCTTCTTGCTTTAGGAGTGGAAAAGAAAGGCGTAGAAAGAACTGCTGTTCTCAGGGCACTGCATATATCTCAGAGCATATGGCCTGGGGCTCAGAAGCTGGGAGTAAAGGGGCAGTCCAAAGTCTGAGAACACTCTTTTAGGTTAGGGTAGTGAGAGATCCCTAGGAATTTCAGAGTATTGCTGACAAGAGTGGACAGGGAATTTAATTAAGAGATTCCATGATTTAAGCAATTGGATTCCTTTAAACTTCTGAGAGAGAGATGACTCAAGATTGAAATTTCCTTTGGAGCTGCACGTTAAACATAACCACTCCCACGCTGAACCATGAGAGTCTACTTTTGCTTTATTATCCTTGTATTAAACTTTGAATTAGTAAAGGAGTGTCAGTGATTTTTTTAATATGCATAAAGGAAATAGAAAACAGAATTGAAAAGCAAAACTGGATTTTCAAATAGAACTTATACAAAGAAAAGAGAAACTTTGCACATGGTAGATAAGAGGACCAGAGCTGGAAAGGGCTTGTTTATAATATAACCACTCCCACGCTGAACCATGAGAGTCTCCTTTTGCTTTATTATCCTTGTGTTAAACTCTGAATTAGTAAAGGAGTGTCAGTGAGTTTTTTTAATATGCATAAAGAAAATAGAAAACAGAATTGAAAAGCAAAACTGGATTTTCAAATAGAACTTATACAAAGAAAAGAGAAACTTTGCACATGGTAGATAGGAGGACCAGAGCTGGAAAAGGCTTGTTTATCTTGACCTACCAGAGCTGGAAGGAAGAATCTAAGTATCAAACTCCCCTTACTCTGCTTTTCACACTTACCAAACATTTTTGATATCTTGGTTACTTTGGTACCAGCAAATGGATGCCAGATAAGATATAAGTAATCCAGCCAATGGAAACATTGATCTTTAAAAAAATTAATAAAGTGATCTTCTAGGACACACAAACACACTGACCTATTATATGTTTGACTAGAGTAAACCAGATACTTGAATGCTGTGATTATTAAAGTTCCGGAACTCTGAAGAACAGTCACCATATCCTGGCCAGGAGTAATTTACCAGAATTTAATGCCAGTCACTGTGGGCTAAACATCACTACAGATATGAAAACAAAGTATAACAAAAGACAAAAGAAATCTCTGATGCTTTTATGACCATTAAGAAAATATACCTAGAGTACTGATTTAAAATTCATAGAAGTGCTGTGGAATATTAGTCAATAATAACTCACCCCATTAACTTGTTAACAAATAGTAAGGTTATTTCTTCAGAGAAATTTCACATGCTGGCTGAGGTAATGCTGGTGTCTGCCAACCAAAGCACATTCTTCGTGCATTGAAAGCTGATCATCTATTGGGCTACTCAGCCATGAATATCTGAAAGAATAACCACAATAATATTGCTCACACTAATCAGATCAGTAACAAAGGCCACATCAGTATTAGTGTTAGTAACAATAATTTCAACAGCCTTGAGTCTGAAGAATATTTGGTGTTTTTTATACATATATGTGCAGTCTAAATCCTCCTGTCACGTGACACATTACAGAATGGACTCATTCACATAAAGGCTCTAACTTCCAGCCACCTAAATGGGTTTGTTTTCCAAAATACCTAAAGACACTGAAACATGTATACTATCATGTAAGAAACGAATTGCCAGTCTATGTTCGATACAGGATACAGGATGCTTGGGACTGGTGCACGGGGATGATCCAGAGAGTTGATATAGGGTGGGAGGTCGGGGGGTGGTTCAGGATTGGGAACTCATGTACACCTGAGACGGATTCATGTCAATGTATGGCAAAACCAATACAGTATTGTAAACTAAAATAAAGTAAAAATAAAAATAAAAAACACTGCTAAAGATTACTAAATCATCTCCCATAGTCTGGCATGGATATAGGGACGTTAACAAGCTATTCCAGTTTGTGTATTTTGAAGCTCATGGGTAACATATATTAAGTAAGAAGTATAGTTGAATATTTTTCAAAACAAAGATTAAACTATATACATACAATAAGAATATGTTCATAACGATACACATACAAGAAGGCATGCAGGCAGAGTGGTTAGTATTTGAAATCAGCACAGGATTACATCATGCTTTTGGATTCTTCTGAGTTTGTTTCACAGACATGCCACATATTTAAAACGATTTTGTGCCTAGGAGTTTAATTTTGGTGACTAATGGTTAAAATAACATAACAAATATGTTAGAAATATCTGGAAAATATAGACTAGTTGTTTTGCACACACTGAGGAGCAGAGGAAACTTGATCTCAGCAGGTGCAGGTTAAAAGTTAACCCCTCACCTCCACTAACAGCAATATTACCTAAAATAAAGTGTGCATTCAGAATCCTGTGCTGTTTTGATGTTAGAATATTTGGTTCATTATCAGATGAACAATCATTAAGTACTTTCCATGTTCAAATTACTATACTATACTATAGGAGACATAAAGAAATCTATAAACACACTTCCTGTTCTTAACTAAATTTAGTTGCTTCCACGCTGTAGCTATTTGATGTTCAGTTCAGTTCAGTCATTCTGTTGTGTCTCACTCTTTGTGACCCCATGAATCGCAGTACGCCAGGCCTCCCTGTCCATCACCAACTCCTGGAGTTCACCCAAACTCATGTCCATCGAGTCGGTGATGCCATCCAGTCATCTCATCCTCTGTCATCCCCTTCTCCTCCTGCCCCCAATCCTTCCCAGCATCAGAGCAATGATTATTTTAAATATACTGTATCCACTTGTTTATATATACTTGTATTCATCTGAATGTAGAAATGTATTAACCTCCTGGTGTAAGACTCTGTTCAGTTCAGTCTCTCAGTCATGTCCTATCTTTGCGACCCCATGAATCGCAGCATGCCAGGCCTCCCTGTCCATCACCATCTGCCAAAGTTCACTCAGACTCACGTCCATCGAGTCAATGATGCTATCCAGCCATCTCATCCTCTGTCGTCTCCTTCTCCTCCTGCCCCCAATCCCTCCCAGCATCAGAGTCTTTTCCAGTGAGTCAACTCTTCTCATGAGGTAGCCAAAGTACTGGAGCTTCAGCTTCAACATCAGTCCTTCCAATGAACATCCAGGACTGATCTCCTTTAGAATGGACTGGTTGGATCTCCTTGCAGTCCAAGGGACTCTCAAGAGTCTTCTCCAACACCACAGTTCAAAAGCATCAATTCTTTGGTGCTCAGCCTTCTTTATAGTCCAACTCTCACATCCATACATGACCACAGGAAAAACCATAGCCTTGACTGCTACTGCTGCTGCTGCTAAGTTGCTTCAGTCGTATCCAACTCTGTGCGACCCCACAGACCGCAGCCCACCAGGCTTCCCCGTCCCTGGGATTCTCCAGGCAAGAACACTAGAGTGGGTTGCCATTTCCTTCTCAAATGCATGAAAGTGAAAAGTGAAAGTGAAGTCACTCAGCCGTGTCCGACTCTTCACAATCCCATGGATTGCAGCCTACCAGGCTCCTCTGTCCATGGGATTTTCCAGGCAAGAGTACTGGAGTAGGTTGCCATTGCCTTAGTCGGCAAAGTAATCTCTCTGCTTTTGAATATGCTACCTAGGTTGGTCATAACTTTTCTTCCAAGGAGTAAGTGTCTTTTAATTTCATGGCTGCAGTCACCATCTGCAGTGATTTTGGAGCCCTGAAAAATAAAGTCTGACACTGTTTCCACTGTTTGCCCATCTATTTCCCATGAAGTGATGGGACCGGATGCCACGATCTTATTTTCTGAATGTTGAGCTTCAAGGCAAAGTTTTCACTCTCCACTTTCACTTTCATCAAGAGGCTTTTTAGTTCCTCTTCACTTTCTGCCATAAGGGTGGTGTCATCTGCATATCTGAGGTTATTGAGATTTCTCCTGGCAATCTTGATTCCAGCTTGTGTTTCTTCCAGTCCAGCCTTTCTCATGATGTACTCTGCATAGAAGTTAAATAAGCAGGGTGACAATATACAGCCTTGACGTACGCTTTTTCCTATTTGAAACCAGTCTGTTGTTCCATGTCCAGTTCTAACTGTTGCTTCCTGACCTGCATACAGATTTTTCAAGAGGCAGGTCAGGTGGTCTGGTATTCCCAGGTCTGGTATTCCCATCTTTTTCAGAGATGGGACTCTGTAGACACAGAGAAAAGGTAAAACATGTTTAAAGGCCCTTAAGTAGAAAAGAAGTAGTATTTGAGGAACTGAAGCAAGTACAAAGCGGTTAGAGCAAAATTAAGAAGTAAAAATGATTCAAGATGAGGTTAGTAAAGTAGGAAGGGAGGGCCTGGTAGATCAATTAAAGGTTTAGGATTTTATCCTAAGAGCAGTGGGAAACCATTGAATGGTTTTAAACTGAGAGTGCTTTNTTGCCTTTTCCATGATCCAGCGGATGTTGGATCTAACTATACTAAGTATACATAGAAAGTAAAAAGCAAAGTTTGAGCATTAAAAAAGAGGCATAAATAGAGATGAAATGTCGTACTGTGAAAAAAATCAGGAAGATAAATGTAAGCTTAAAGGTCATGTTAGAATTTCTGCCATAGGATTAAATAATCATACATGGGAATCTAAATTCTGGAGAAATATTTTAAATCCAATTGCAACCAATAGTTTATTTTAATGATGAAATATTTCAATCTATCCTGGTGAACTGGTGGATAGAGAACATTCCCAACTGCTGGTGAGAATAGGTCAAATTTTCTATGTAGTGAGTCTAATTCAATGAGTCTTAAAAGGAAAGTACAGATTCACCCTCAGGCAAAGTATCAACACCAATGTTTGACATTATATCCAGTTAAAATTGTCTAGGAGGAGTATAAGCAACTTGAGCTCTCCTAGGGTAGCAGCCATATTTGTTTAACTTGACATTTATCATTAGCTAATCGAAGAACATCCGTGAAGAGATACCCCACATCCAAGGTAAGAGAAACCCAAGTAAGACAGTAGGATTTGCAAGAGGGCATCAGAGGACAGACACTTTGAAACCATAATCACAGAAAACTATAGTCAGTCTAATCACATGGACCACAGTCTTGTCTAAATCGATGAAACTAAGCCATACCCTGCGGGGCAGCCCAAGACGGGTGGGTCATGGTGGAGAGGTCTGACAGAATGTGGTCCACTGAGGAAGGGAATAGCAAACCACTTCAGTATTCTTGCCTTGAGAACCCTATGAACAGTATAAAAGACAAAAAGATAGGATACTGAAAGAGGAACTCCCGAGGTCAGTAGGTGCTCAATATGCTACTGGAGATCAGTGGAGAAATAACTCCAGAAAGAATGAAGGGATGGAGCCAAAGCATAAACAAAACCCAGTTGTGGATGTGACTGGCGATAGAAGCAAGATCTGAGTTGTAAAGAGCAATATTGCATAGGAACCTGGAATGTCAGGTCCAGGAATCAAGGCAAATTGGAAGTGATCAAACAGGAGGTGGCAAGTGTGAACGTCGACATTCTAGGAATCAGTGAACTGAAATGGACTGGAATGGGTGAATTTAACTTAGATGACCATTATATCTACTACTGCAGGCAGGAATCCCTTAGAAGAAGTGGAGTAGCCATCGTGGTCAACAAAAGAGTCTGAAATGCAGTACTTGGATGCAATCTAAAAAAATGACAGAATGATCTCTGTTTGTTTGCAAGGTAAACCATTCAATATCACAGTAACCCAAGTCTATGCCCCAACTAGTAACACTGAAGAAGCTGATGCTGAATGGTTCTATGAAGACCTACAAGACCTTTTAGAACAAATGCCCAAAAAGGATGTCCTTTTCATTATAGGGGACTGGAATGCAAAAGTAGGAAGCCAAGAAACACCTGGAGTAACAGGCAAATTTGGGCTTTGAATACAGAATGAAACAGGGCAAAGGCTAATCGAATTTTGCCAAGAGAACGCACTGGTCATAGCAAACACTCTCTTCTAACAACACAAGAGAAGACTCTACATATGGACATCACCAGATATTCAACACTGAAATCAGATTGATTATAATCTTTGCAGTAAAAAATGGAGAAGCTCTATACAGTCAGCAAAAACAAGACCGGGAGCTGACTGTGGCTCAGATCATGAACTCCTTATTGCCAAAATCAGACTTAAATTGAAGAAAGTCGGGAAAACCACTAGATCATTCAGGTATGACCTAAATCAAATCCCTTATGATTATACAGTGGAAGTGAGAAATAGATTTAAGGGCCTAGACCTGATAGATAGAGCGCCTGATGAACTATGGACGGAGGTTCATGACATTGTACAGGAGACAGGGATCAAGACCATCCCCATGGAAAAGAAATGCAAAAAAGCAAAATGGCTGTCTGGGGAGGCCTTACAACTAGCAGTGAAAAGAAGAGAAGCGATAGGCAAAGGAAAAAAAGGAAAGATATAAGCATCTGAATGCAGAGTTCCAAAGAATAGCAAGGAGAGATAAGAAAGCCTTCCTCAGGGATCAATGCGATGAAATAGAGGAAAACAACAGAATGGGAAAGACTAGAGATCTCTTTAAGAAAATTAGAGATACCAAGGGAACATTTCATGCAAAGATGGTCTCAATAAAGGACAGAAATGGTATGGACCTAACAGAGCAGAAAATATTAAGAAGAGGTGGCAAGAAATCTTCATGACCAAGATAATCACGATGGTATGATCACTCACCTAGAGCCAGACATCCTGGAATATGAAGTCAAGTGTGCCTTAGAAAGCATTACTATGAACAAAGCTAGTGGAGGCGATGCAATTCCAGTGGAGCTATTTCAAATCCTGAAAGATGATGCTGTGAAAGTGCTGCACTCAATATGTCAGCAAATCTGGAAAACTGGGCAGTGGCCACAGGACTGGAAAAGGTCAGTTTTCATTCCAATACCAAAGAAAGGCAATTCCAAAGCATGCTCAAACTACTGCACAATTGCACTCATCTCACACACTAGGAAAGTAATGCTCAAAATTCTCCAAGCCAGGCTTCAGCTGTATGTGAACCATGAACTTCCAGATGTTCAAGCTGGTTTCAGAAAAGGCAGAGGAACCAAAGATCAAATTGCCAACATCCACTGGATCATCAAAAAAGTAAGAGAGTTCCAGAAAAACATCTATTTCTGCTTTATTGACTATGCCAAAGCCTTTGACTGTGTGGATCACAATAAACTGTGGAAAATTCTTCAAGAGATGGGAATACCAGACCACCTGACCTGCCTCCTGAGAAACCTATCTGCAGGTCAGGAAGCAACAGTTAGAACTGGACATGGAAAAACAGACTTGTTCCAAATACGAAAAGGACTACATCAAGGTTGTATATTGTCACCCTGCTTATTTAACTTCTGTGCAGAGTACATCATGAGAAACACTGGGCTAGAAGAAGCACAAGCTGGAATGAAGATTGCCAGGAGAACTATCAATAACCTCAGATATGCAGATGACACCACCCTTATGGCAGAAAGTAAAGAGGAACTAACTAAAAAGCCTCTTGAAGAGTGTGAAAGAGAAGAGTGAAACTGTTGGCTTAAAGTTCAACATTCAGAAAAGGAAGATCATGGCATCTGGTCCCATCACTTCATGGGAAATAGATGGGGAAACATTGGAAACAATGTCAGACTTTATTTTGGGGGGCATCAAAATCACTGCAGATGGTGATTGGAGCCATGAAATTAAAAGACGCTTATTCCTTGGAAGGAAAGTTATGACTAACCTAAATAACATATTCAAAAGCAGAGACATTACTTTGCCAACTAAGGTCTGTCTAGTCAAGGCTATGGTTTTTTCAGTGGTCATGTATGGATGTGAGAGGTGGACTCTGAAGAAAGCTGAGCGCCAAAAATTGATGCTTTTGAACTGTGGTGTTGAAGAAGACTCTTGAGAGTCCCTTGGACTGCAAGGAGCTCCAACCAGTCCATTCTAAAGGAGATCAGTCCTGGGTGTTCTTTGGAAAGACTGATGCTTAAGCTGAAGCTCCAGTACTTTGGCCACCTCATGCGAAGAGCTGACTAATTAGAAAAGACTCTGATGCTGGGAGGGATTGGGGGCAGGAGGAGAAGGGGACGACAGAGGATGAGATGACTGGATGGCATCACTGACTCGATGGACATGAGTTTGGTTAAACTCCGGAAATTGGTGATGGACAGGAAGGCCTGGCATGCGGTAATTCATGGGGTGGCAAAGAGTTGGATACGACTGAGCGACTGAACTAACTGAACTGAACTGAACCAAAGAACATCTCTTACATTAAAGGTGGCAAATAGAATTTATATTCTAGTATATTATATTATTTATATGTAATACTTGTTGACCACCTGTTCAACCAGAATTTAGGATTTATAGAAAAGATACTTACTGTTTTTTTTCTGTTCACTACTGTATCTGGTACAGAGTAGGTTCATAATACACACTAACAGAGTGAATTCATTTTCAAAATATATGGAACATTTTATTGAGTCTTCACCTCATAGAAGTATCAATACATTATTATGCTTATTTTTTTTTCTGCTCTGTGAGTACAGAATCCAAAGACCATAATTTTAAAAACTCTGCCTTATTGCCTTGGGTATAGACCAATACAGTGCAAAGAATATTAATATACATTGTATATAGAGTAAAATTTGAATAGATAAAATAAATTCTTAAAGGAGGTAAATAAAATATTAAAAAAATTAAAAATTTCTTATCATATTTTTGAGATAATCTTTATGTTCTTCTCTTCATATCAGGAATAAATACTAAGTTAAAGGGACAGTTGGCATCAACCCAGGCAATAATTTCTACGACAGTTCATTTAGTTTCTACTCCTTTGAATAAATTAAGGCAATATATATGTTGGATAACATGTTAACAGGAAGAAATCTTGAAGTTCTTTAAGCACAAAGGAATAATTGTTATTTTGACTCTGATCACTGTTTCTGTTACCATTGTCACCACAATATTTATGTATAAATATTAATTTAGGCAATATTTACACTGTCATGTGTACAACTACAATTAGAAAAATGGATATATATTTAATATAATTCCCCAAAATACCATGCTTATTTTCTCTATTTGTAAATTCTGTCAAATCTGTTAGCCATTACATAACAAAGCAATTGTAACAAGTGTTTAAATTTATGACAATATGATGAAAGAAATAAAATACTTTAAAATATTTCTCAAATAGAATTTTTTAATTAACTGATAAAAAAGCCTATACATAGTCAAAATAAAACTATTAGCAAAAAAAAACTATCAAAATAAAATTATTTAAAGCTGTTAATAAAAATAAATAATTTTTTAACTTACTGAAATAAAAGATAAAAATAAATAACTAGAACATCATTCATTGATGCAAAATTAATATACAAATTTGAATTAGTGGTACTTTGCCCATGGCTATATGAAAACAGTCAAATAATTTAAAACTCAAAGAAAAACAGTAATTCCTTAGTGAGAAAGGGAGAAGACTAGCACGACATCTGGCCACATTAAGAAAGTTCCTAGGAATTCCACTTCTTCCATGATGTAATAATAGGAATCTGACTTACCCTTTTGCTTTAAAATATTAGACAGCTCAACAAAATACATGAAATGAGTTGTCAGTCATTGGGCTAGCTAACCCAAGAAAGTAATATGCGAGAAAAAGAAGTAAACAAGGTTAATGCTAGGATTTCTTTAGAATGCATCCACAGTGCAGAGATGGACAATCCAGAGGCCATTGATCTACATATATCGCAGAGACAGAGTGTTTAGGAAATGCAGAGAGGTTAGAATTTCTCAGACAAAATGCCTGAGAGATTTCTGGAGTTCTATGGAGAGGTCCCCTCAAGTTTTACCTAGAGAATTGAAAAAAATAATAATGAATTTGAAGAATTAATAAGTAGAACTATTCTAAGTATCACCCCGTGAAAAGTGACTGAACAAAGTGAAGAGAGTATCAAAGAACTTTGAGAAAATATTGAGTGGAGTGATATTTGCAGTTGAAAGAAATGAAAAGGTACACAAAGAGCATGAAATATAAAATAAAATGCTAAATTAGACTTTATGAAAATTTTAACATTTGGCTCTGTAAAAGATATTCTTACTAGAATGAAAGACAACTCACAGATTGAGAGAAAATATTTTTAAACTTTGTATATAATAAATAACTTGTATTCAAAATATATAAAAGGACAGGGACTTAAGTAGGAGTCAGCAGGTATACGAATCATAGGAAGCTAATTAGGTGGTTGCCTAATGGTACATGTTTTATAAGAGTTATATTCTGACTAAATCATACCTCCTTTTTTCACATCTCAGTAAGAGACTCTCTTTCTTTCCCTCTCCTCTCTAGGAAAGGTCCCCTTAGGCCTGGCAAAGGAACAAAGCATCTTCAACCTCTGTAAGCAAGTCTTGCTGGATACTGCAAAATGCCACTGCCCACCTATCCCAGTCTCCTTTACAGGCAGAGGATCTTAAGAAGGTAGTTCAGTTCAGTTCAGTTCAGTCGCTCAGTCGTGTCCAGCTCTTTGTGACCCCATGAATCACAGCATGCCAGGCTTCCCTGTCCATCACCAAATCCCAGAGATCACACAAACTCTCATCCATCGAGTTGGTGATGCCATCCAGCCATCTCATCCTCTGTGTCCCCTTCTCATCCTGCCCCAATCCCTCCCAGCATCAGAGTTTTTTTCTAATGAGTCAACTCTTCTTATGAGGTGGCCAGAGTACTGGAGTTTCAGCTTTAGCATCATTCCTTCCAAAGAACACCCAGGACTGATCTCCTTTAGAATGGACTGCTTGAATCTCCTTGCAGTCCACGGGACTCTCAAGAGTCTTCTCCAACACCACAGTTCAGAAGCATCAATTCTTCGGCGTTCAGTTTTCTTCAGAGTCCAACTCTTACATCCATACATGACCACTGGAAAAACCATAGCCTTGACTAGACGGACCTTAGTTGGCAAAGTAATGTCTCTCTTTTTCAATATGCTATCTAGGTTGGTCATAACTTTCTTTCCAAGGAGTAAGTGTCTTTTAATTTCATGGCTGCAATCACCATCTGCAGTGATTTTGGAGCCCCCAAAATAAAGTCTGACATTATTTCCTCATCTATTTCCCATGAAGTGATGGGACCAGATGCCATGATCTTCGTTTTCCGAATGTTCAGCTTTAAGCCAACTTTTTCACTCTCCTCTTTCACTTTCATCAAGAGGCTTTTTAGTTCCTCTTCACTTTCTGCCATAAGGGTGGTATCATCTGTCTATATGAGGTTATTGTGATTTCTCTCAGCAATCTTGATTCCAGTTTGTGTTCTTCAAGCCCAGCATTTCCATGATGTACTCTGCATAGAAGTTAAATAAGCATGATGACAATATACAGCCTTGACATACTCCTTTTCCTATTTGGAACCAGTCTGTTGTTCCATGTCCAATTGCTTCCTGACCTGCATACAGGTTTCTCAAGAGGTAGGTCAGGTGGTCTGGTATTCCCACCTCTCTCAGAATTTTCCACAGTTTATTGTGATCCACACAGTCAAAGGCTTTGGCATAGTCAATAAAGCAAAAATAGATGTTTTTCTGGAACACTCTTGCTTTTTTGATGATCCAGCAGATGTTGGCAATTTGATCTCTGATTCCTCTGCCTTTTCTGAAACCAGCTTGAACATCTGGAAGTTCATGGTTCACATACAGCTGAAACCTGGCTTGGAGAATTTTTAGCATTACTTTACTAGCGTGTGAGATGAGTGCAATTTTGCAGTAGCTTGAGCATTCTTTGGTATTGCCTTTTTGGGATTGGAATGAAAACTGACCTTTTCCAGTCCTGTGGCCACTGTTAAATTTTCCAAATTTGCTGGCATATTGAGTGCAGCACTTTCACAGCATCATCTTTCAGGATTTGAAATAGCTCCACTGGAATTGCATCGCCTCCACTAGCTTTGTTCGTAGTGATGCTTTCTAAGACCCACTTGACTTCCCATTCCAGGATGTCTGGCTCTGGGTGAGTGATCAGACCATCATGATTATCTGGGTCATGAAGATGTTTTTTGTACAGTTCTTCTGTGTATTCTTGCCATCTCTTCTTAACATCTTCTGCTTCTGTTAGGTCCATACCATTTCTGTCCTTTATTGAGACCATCTTTGCATGAAATGTTCCCTTGGTATCTCTAATTTTCTTAAAGAGATCTCTAGTCTTTCCCATTCTGTTGTTTTCCTCTATTTCATCGCATTGATCCCTGAGGAAGGCTTTCTTATCTCTCCTTGCTATTCTTTGGAACTCTCCATTCAGATGCTTATATCTTTCCTTTCTTCCTTTGCCTATCGCTTCTCTTCTTTTCACTGCTAGTTGTAAGGCCTCCCCAGACAGCCATTTTGCTTTTTTGCATTTCTTTTCCATGGGGATGGTCTTGATCCCTGTCTCCTGTACAATGTCACGAACCTCCTTCCATAGTTCATCAGGCACTCTATCTGTCAGTTCTAGGCCATTAAATCTATTTCTCACTTCCACTGTATAATCATAAGGGATTTGATTTAGGTCGTACCTGAATGGTCTAGTGGTTTTCTCTACTTTCTTCAGTTTAAGTCTGAATTTGGCAATAAGGAGTTCATGATCTGAGCCACAGTCAGCTCCCGGTCTTGTTTTTGCTGACTGCATAGTGCTTCTCAATCTTTGGCTGAAAAAAATATAATCAATCTGATTTCAGTGTTTACCATCTGGTACTGAATGGTCTAGTGGTTTTCTCTACTTTCTTCAGTTTAAGTCTGAATTTGGCAATAAGGAGTTCATGATCTGAGCCACAGTCAGCTCCCGGTCTTGTTTTTGCTGACTGCATAGTGCTTCTCAATCTTTGGCTGAAAAAAATATAATCAATCTGATTTCAGTGTTTACCATCTGGTGATGTCCATGTGTAGAGTCTTCTCTTGTGTTGTTGGAAGAGGGTGTTTGCTATGACCAGTGCGTTCTCTTGGCAAAATTCGATTAGCCTTTGCCCTGTTTCATTCTGTATTCAAAGGCCAAATTTGCCTATTACTCCAGGTGTTTCTTGACTTCCTACTTTTGCATTCCAGTCCCCTCTAATGAAAAGGACATCTTTTTTGGGTGTTAATTCTAAATCGTAGGACACCCCCTCCTTAGTCCTGTTGCCCAACACTGCCTCTTATTCTTTGATGATTCCCAAAATAAAACTTGTGTAAATACATGAAGCTAAATCAATCAATCACTCTCACTTCTGCTGCTGCTGCTGCTGCTAAGTCACTTCAGTCGTGTCCGACTCTCTGTGACCCCATAGACGGCAGCCCACTAGGCTCCCCCGTCTCTGGGATTCTCCAGGCAAGAACACTGGAGTGGGTTGCCATTTCCTTCTCCAATGCATGAAAGTGAAAATGAAAGTGAAGCTGCTCAGTCATGTCCGACCCTCAGCGACCCCATGGACTGCAGCCTACCAGGCTCCTCTATCCATGGGATTTTCCAGGCAGGATTACTGGAGTGGGGTGCCATGGCAGAAACTAAAAGACAAAAAAGTGAAGTGGGAAAGTTGCACAGTAAAAAAATGAAGACTTCAAGCATGCTTTGATTGGACATTGATGGCCTCTGGGAAGTAGATCATTGTATGTGATTGGTTTGGGAAACATATTTCCCTTCCTCTGGCTGGTTATGCTTTGGAAGTGGGTACCAAAAAATAGGAAACTTGGTATTCACTGAATAAGTCCTGAACTGACGGCTATAGAAGTTGGAATAAGGGCTCTGCTGTCATAGATGCTCTAACTACTGTGCTTCTGTATATGCAATCTGTCACAGTAAATACTTTCCAGCTTTGAACAACCTCTTGGAAACTCAGAGTGATTTCCTTGAAGTTTTGAAACCAGATGAGAAATTGAGAAATTACTGTATTGCAACCCAATAGTTGCCTTGAGGTAGATCATAACTTACTAAATAACAGACACAAAAGAAGGTAAGGTTGTGACTCCAATTATAATTATCTGTGGCAATATAGTTTATCTGTTTTTTTTAGGGCCTATCTTTAATATGTCTTATGTTTTTAAGTTTAAAACTCATTTGAATTTGTTTTAGTAATTCAGAAAGTAAAAACAAATGAAAACTATAGTTTCACTTTTTGTGAGAGGCAAGACTAGATCATCTTTTAAAATAAAGAAAAGTGTTCGTTGCTCAGCTGAGCCCCACTCTTTGCGATAGGCTCCTCTGTCCATAGAATTCTCCAGGCATGTATAATGGAGTAGGTGGCCATTCCCATGTCCAGGGGATCTTCTCAACTTAGGGACTGAACCCTGTTCTCCTGCACTGCAGGTAGATTCTTTACCATCTGAGACACAGTGAGGGAGGGAAGGAAAGAAGGAAGGAAGGAGGGAAGGAAGGAAGAATGGATGGATAGATAGATAGATAAATATATATTGTATATAGGTCTTCCCTGGTATCTCAGCTGGTGAATCCTCCTGCAATGCAGGCTGCTGCTGCTGCTGCTAAGTCACTTCAGTCGTGTCTGACTCTGTGCGACCCCAGAGACGGCAGCCCACCAGGCTCCCCCGTCCCTGGGGTTCTCCAGGCATGAACACTGGAGTGGGTTGCCATTTCCTTCTCCATGCATGAAAGTGAAAAGTGAAAGTGAAGTTGCTCAGTCTTGTCCGACACTCAGCTACTCCATGGACTGCAGCCTTCCAGGCTCCTCTATCCAAGGGATTTTCCAGGCAAGAGTACTGGAGTGCAGTGCAGGAGACCTGGTTAAATTCCTGGGTCAGGAAGATCCCCTGGAGAAGGGATATGCTACCCACTCTAGTTTTCTGGCTTGGAGAATTCCATGGACTGTATAGTCCATGAGGTCACAAGGAGTCAGACACAACTGAGTGACTATATTATACATAAATATAAATAAATAAAGTATGCCAAAATATCTAGACTGCTGATAAATACATGCTATAGTCAAGTTGAAAAATTAATAACAAAAAAATAAAACTAAAGCAAAAATATTATGAGCAAAGTACAATCATAGACTATGAATAGGTAAGTCAGGAGAATATCTGTATTATATACAATTTCAAATTGTCACTGACACTTTGAAAACAAAGAAGGAAACAATGAGGTTTTCAAAACAGTGTCAGTACTAAGAATTAGCAAGTTTCTAGTGACAAGGATACGATACTAAAAACTAGTTTATTAAAATGTTATGCATTTAATTTAAAGGTTATATGCAAAAAGGGGACCATTATTTGGCATTTGGTTGATTTTCAATTCATACAGAAGAATTTTAATACAAGGTCTGTTCAGTTCAGTTCAGTCGCTCAGTTGTGTCTGACTCTTTGTGACCCCATGAATTGCAGCACTCCAGGCCTCCCTGTCCATCACCAACTCCCGGAGTTCACTCAGACTCATGCCATCGAGTCAGTGATGCCATCCAGCCATCTCATCCAGCAATCTTATCCTCTCTCATCCCCTTCTCCCCCTGCCCCTAATCCCTCCCAGCATCAGAGTCTTTTCCAACGAGTCAACTCTTCGCATTACATTGCTAATACTCTGGGCTTCTGTTTTTCAGTTTAAGTTTCCATTTTTACAGATCTAAAATGGTATGACATCTATCTTACAATACCTTGGGATTTCAATGAGAATGCATATGAAAACACCTAAGAAAACTCCTGGGTTTCTATACTTCTCACCTGAATATCTCACAAGTGTTCAGTTTTCCACTTCTCTATATCCCCCTTCCAACCAACCAGTGCTAATCAGCTTTCCTTAGTTTGGACCATTACAATAGTCATAAGTTCTTATCTTATTCCAATGTCTTTTCCAAGTGACAGCCAAAATTGTCCTTTTAAATAATTCACATCCAATTTTTTCACTCTGATGCTTAAAATCCATTGATGGTTAACCTTTTTTACTTAAAGTCTAAAACTATTAATGAAGTCTGAAGGGCTTTACATGATCTAGATCAGATAACATTTTCTTGTTCCTTATTTCCAATAATTCAGGATGTTTTCTTCAAAGTACTTTGTTTTTCTCTCTCTTGAAGTGTTCACACTTGTTATTTTTAATGTCTGAAAATTCTTCTTTTTTACTTTTTGGTTCTTTCTCTCACCTTTCCAAGTTAGGCATATCTGCCATGTCCCCAAAGATTCTCCAAGTCTTCTCAACCAGTGTTAATGTCCCTACTATAATTTTATATAATATCCTGTATTTCTGCAGAAAATTGATCATACTACTGACCACTGTGTCAACTGACTTACCCTTCCTATCTTCTTCTGCCACAGGATATGAAATGTAGTCCATTTTTACTAATGAAAAATGGTATTTTTAATCACTTACTTATTGTGTTGTATTTTTTTTTTCAAAGAAACTACCTGAATTTTTCAAAGGAACAACTTGAATTTGCCACTCATCTTCAACTATTTACATAGTACTTACATTATATTTGGGCTTTCCTGGTGGCTCAGACAGTAAAGAATCTGCCTGCAATGCAGGACACATGGTTTGATCCATGGATCAGGAAGATCCCCTGGAGAAGGAAATGGCCACCCACTCCAGTATTCTTGCCTGGAGAATTCCATGGACAGAGGAGCCTGGCGGGCTACAGTCCATGGGGTCGCAAAGAGTCAGACATGACTGAGCGACTGACATTATATTACATTACCTGAAATTAGAGATACGTAAGTCACCCACAACTTAAATTTCTGCGTACTTCTCTTTAGAGATAAAGACAACTCAAATCTGTGTGAGTGTTCATGTGTGTGTTTTCTCTTCTGATCATAACATGAAAACAGCTTGCTGAAACATTTCACTTTGAATCACCACAAAACAGACAATGGAAGAATGACATGAGTTCTCATTTTTCAGACTTTTGCATAAAAGCCTTTAAATTCATTGACAGTAGCAATATCTTTCATTTTCCCTACCTAAAAGCAAAGCACCATTTCTCAGTACAGAAGCTTTCAGAAAACTCATATGTCTAGGTATATTTGATAGATAAATGAATAACATCAAACTAATGCTCTGCTTAATGGATGCACAACTTTTCCAGCATCCATTCATTTGTGTATGAATGCCCCATAAGCGTAGATGGTCTTCCAGTCAATTATACTTCAGCTGAGCATGACAGGATGAGTACACACAAAAACAACCTCCTTGAGGAAGCAGTAATAGAGAATAACAGGACAGATAATCATGAGGGATTAGAACATCGCCACATAAATCTACAGTGGTGCTGACAAGATTTCAGCTTTAAGGATGACAAACCTTTCCTTCTATTCCTGCTGTGGATTGAAAGATGCTAGGCTAATGGACTCATTCAGCCAAAGCTATCATCCAACCAAGGCAGAATTTTGAAAAGGAAAATTTCTACATTGTTTCACATTCACCAAAATCATAGTGCTTGATCTTAATCCAAACTATTCTCATAGGATTTGAATAAATTCTAAAATAACATTTGTTGCTAATAATTTTCAGAACTTATTTATCCTTCACTGGAAATTTACGTTACTGTTCATAAAAATGTAGTCACAATCAGGCTAACCTTCCAGTTCAGGGAAATATTATCAATGTACCTGTAGTTCAATGAACACATGCAAATCACTGGATATGTGCTCAGAATAAGCCTACGTGTACCAAATTGCAAACACTTAAAAATCTAATCCTGAACCTGAGTTTCCAGTGTGAGGAAAATCTGATAAGGAGCTAGTATTTTCTAGACTGTGCTATAAATTTATGGATTTTATCTGATTAATCCATATAATTATAATGATGATTAGCCAGTTATGTAGCCAGTTCTGATCAGAGGTGCATTAAATGGGGTGAGTAAAAGAAGCAGCCCAAAGTCAGTTTCATTATGACTTTTCAAAGTATTCATGAGTTTAATACTCTGACTTTTGAAATTGTACTAAGCAAAACTAGGACATTAAATGATTGAATCAAAACACTCTGAACAAAGATCCACACTTGTATTTAACTGAAAACATAATTCCAGTCACAAATTATTCATGAAGAATTGATATAAAACATGCAGAGAAGAAGGTAGGTCTGGCATGATGTGAGGCTGGAGGCAGGGATAAGGAGTCACTGTAAATGAATAAAGGTTTCTTTTTTGGAAAGCAGGAAATATTTTGAAAATGACTTCTGTGATGTGTGAACAATCCTCTTAATGTAATAAAAATCACTGAACTTTACAGTTAAAATGTATAAATTATATCTCAATGAAGTTTTTGGGAATTCTCAGGTGGTGCTAGTGGTAAAGAACCCACCTGCTATTAATTAAAAAAAAAAAAAAAACTGAGCACTTTGTCTTTTAAAGGGATGTGTGGCCATTGAGTTTTTCTAATAGCATGCATCAGTTTTCAATCTCATGCCTGGTAGAGGTTTTCTGTGAATCTACAGGGATTGACAGGTTAATATAAAGTGGATTTAAAGGAGAATCCTTATTCTTCAGTACACTTTAAAAAGAGGGAGCTACACATTCCCTCATTTTTCAAAGGTATTGAAAGGGTTTTTGATGATCTCATACTGAATTAGTATTCCAAATAATAGAGGCTTTTAAAATCTTCATGCTAACTTCAAACCCTAGCCAATGCGGAAAAGGATCAATTCTGCCCAGTATGTGGTATATAGATGCATACTAAATACCATACTTGTGGTATGTTATATATAACATGTATATGCATATATATGTTATGTACACCCATGCTATATATAATATTCTATGGTAAATTATATGTCACATTTTCTGCTATATGAACCTGCATTATATTTTGCTGTATATAAAACAACTCCACATTGGCAAGCAACTGAGAATTTCTGAGCCACAAGCTTTATCAGCAGTAAGAATCAACTCTTTATATGCAATTTAAATAAAAATTACAAAATAGTTTAACTTTTAAAGTTTTATAAAAATGTTTCAACAACTGCTATTACAAGAGAGACCAGTTCAGTTCATTCAGTCACTCAGTTGTGTCCAGCTCTTTGCTTACCCCATGGATTGCAGCACGCCAACTCCCTGTCCATCACCAGCTCCCAAAGTTTACTCAAACTCATGTCATGGAGTCAGTGATGCCATTCAAACCTATCATCCTCTGTCGTCCCCTTCTTCTCCCCTCTTCAATCTTTCCCAGCATCAGGGTCTTTTCAGTGAGCCAGCTCTTCACATCAGGTGGCCAAAGTATTGGAGTTTCAGCTTCAACATCAGTCCTTCCAATGAACACTCACGACTGACTTGCTTTAGGATGGACTTGTTGGATCGCCTTGCAGTCCAAGGTTCTCTCAAGAGTCTTCTCCAACACCATAGTTCAAAAGCATCAATTCTTTGGTGCTCAGCTTTCTTTATAGTCCCACTCTCACATCCATACACGACCACTGGAAAAAATTTAGCCTTGATTAGACAGAACTTTGTTGGCAAAGTAATGTCTCTGCTTTTGAATATGCTGTCTAGGTTAGTTGTAACTTTTCTTCCAAGGAGTAAACATCTTTTAATTTCATGGCTGCAGTCACTATCTGCACTGATTTTGGAGCCCATAAAAATAAAGGCTGCCATTGTTTCCACTGTTTCCAATCTATTTGCATGTAGTGATCGGACCAGATGCCATGATATTAGTTTTCTGAATGTTGTGTCTTAAACCAAGTTTTTCACTCTCCTCTTTCACTTTCATCAAGTGGAATTTTAGTTTTTCTTCACTTTCTGCTATAAGAGTGTTGTTATCTGCATATCTGAGGTTATTGATATTTCTCCCAGCAATCTTGATTCCAGCTTGTGCTTCTTCCAGCCCAGCATTTCTCATGATGTACTCTTCATATAAGTGAAATAAGTAGGGTGACAGTATATAGCCTTGACGTACTCCTTTTCCTATTTGGAACCAGCCTGCTGTTCCATGTCCAGTTGTGACTGTTGCTTCATGACCTGCATATAGGTTTCTCAAGAGTCAGATCAAGTGGTCTGGTATTCCCATCTCTTTCAGAATTTTCCACAGTTTATTGTGATCTGCACTGTCAAAGGCTTTGGCATAGTCAATAAAGCAGAAATAGATGTTTTTCTGGAACTCTCTTGCATTTTCAATGATCAGTATTGTTGGCAATTTGATCTCTGGTTTCTCTGCCATTTCTAAAACCAGCTTGTACATCTGAAAGTTCATGGTTTATGTATTGTTGAAGCCTGGCTTAGAGAATTTTGAGCATTATTTTACTAACATATGAGATGAGTGCAATTGTGTGGAAGTTTGAGCATTCTTTGGCATTGCCTTTCTTTGGGATTGGAATGAAAACTGACCTTTTTCAGTCCTGTGGCTACTGCTGAATTTTCCAAATTTGCTGGCATATTGAGTGCAGCACTTTCACAGCATCATCTTTGAGGATTTGAAATAGCTCAACTGGAATTCCGTCACCTACACTAGCTTTGTTCATTGTGATGCTTCCTAAGGCCCATATGACTTCACATTACAGGATGTCTGGCTCTAGGTGAGTGGTCACACCATCGTGATTATCTGGGTCATGAAGATATTTTTTGTACAGTTCTTCTGTGTATTCTTGCCACCTCTTCTTAATATCTTCTGCTTCTGTTAGGTCCATACCATTTCTGTCCTTTATTGAGCCCATCTTTGCATGAAATGTTTCCTTGGTATCTCTAATTTTCCTGAAGAGATCTCTAGTCTTCTTTCTTATCTCTCCTTGCTATTTTTTGGAACTCTACATTCAAATGGATATATCTTTCCTTTTTTTCTTTGTTTTTTCCTTCTCTTCTTTTCACAGCTATTTGTAAAGCCTCCCCACAGTCATTTTGCTTTTTTGCATTTCTTTCTCTTGGGGATGATCTTGATCCCTGTCTCCTGTACAATTCGTGAACCTTGTCCATAGTTCATCAGGCACTCTATCAGATCTAGTCCCTGGAATCTATTTCTCACTTCCACTGTATAATCGTTAGGGATTTGATTTAGGTTATACCTGAATGGTCTAGTGGTTTTCCCTACTTTTTCAATTTGTATCTGAATTTGGCAATAAAGAGTTCATGATCTGAGTCACAGTTGGTTCCCAGTCTTTATTTTGCTGACTGTATATAGCTTTTCCATCTTTGGGTGTACTGATTATAAAGCAAAGAGTGAAGTGTGAATAGCTGATTAATAATCATCTTAAGGTAAATGTAATATTTAGAAATGTGTGGAAATCTCAGTGCATCAGTTCAGTTCAGTCACTCAATCTTGTCTGACTCTTTGCAACCCGCATAGTGCAAGTTTATTTTTCCCTTAGCAGTGTTATTTTTTATTAAAGTAACACACACACATGGCTTATAAACCCAGTGCTACTCAAGGATGTATAAAGGAAAGCAAACAGTTCCATTATTCCACTGCTCCTGTTTCCATACCTACAACTTTTTTAAAATAATTATCTGTAACTGTTATTAAGTTACTTACTTTCAAAACTCCATTGATATGTTTAGGACATTGCATATTAATTCATTAACTGTGGGTGTTATTTATTGATTTTGGCCATGACAAGTGAGGATTTAGTATTTCTAGACTAAGGTAATTGGAGAAGGAAATGGCAACCCACTCCAGTGTTCTTGCCTGGAGAATCCCAGGGACGGGGGAGCCCAGTGGGCTGCCGTCTGTGGGGTCGCAGAGTTGGACACGACTGAAGCGACTTAGCAGCAGCAGCAGACTAGGATAACAACATCTGGAGAGGACAATGGCACCTCACTCCAGTACTCTTGCCTGGAAAATCCCATGGATGGGGGAGCCTGGTGGGCTGCAGTCCATGGGGTCGCGAAGAGTCGGACACGACTGAGCGGCTTCACTTTCCCTTTTCACTTTCAGGCACTGGAGAAGGAAATGGCAACCCACTCCAGTGTTCTTGCCTGGAGAATCCTGGGGACGGGGGAGCTGGTGGGCTGCTGTCTATGGGGCTGCACAGAGTCGGACACGACTGAAGTGACTCAGCAGCAGCAGCAGCAGCAGCAGCAGCATAACAACATCTTTATTCACATTCATCCTTATTGTTTTCATTGGTTTTTGACCATCATTTTTAATAAGATTTGGGGAGAAAGAGGAAAATCACATACTCTCAGTCCATCTAACTGAGAAGAAACCTGAAATGCAAGTGTCATTTTTTTTTATAAAACTGTTCATTTCATCAATCTATCTATTTAATGTGCATACCCTGCTCTGTGATTCATCACTGTTTCGGTATCCTAAAGGAGTTCTTCAGTTATGTTGACACTAGCTTTCCCTTTCACAGGTCTCCACAAACCCAATCACAAATCTTACAGATTTTCCTCCTTTAAGTCTCTTAAGTTTCACCCTTTTAGGTTTATTTATCTATCTAGCTGACATCTATGCAATCTTAGTGTAATGACAAATAAAACTAATGTTCCCAAAACATTTCTAATAATGCCTCACAAAATATGACATCATAGATACTTCACAAGTTATTATTCATTGACTTAATTTAACTGAATAAATGTAATTGAAAGCAAACAACTGTGAATCCTATAAATAATAATTTTTATCAAGAAATCAGATTGCTCCCATACCCATTATCTTTAAAACATACAAGATCTTACAGTATATAGTTATAATTTTTTCAGTATAGCACTAAATATCTAAATTTATCCCATTTTGTGGTGAGTGTCTCTTTCTCCTCAGAAAGGATGGGATTTAACCTTGCTGTTTTCTGTTCTTATCCACTAGTCCCTTCCCAGTATGTTCAAATGTATTAGAATAATTTAGGAGTAAAGTAAATCACAGTTGTAAAAGTCTTCAGAAAATGTTAGACTGCGTTTAAATGCCACACAGTCTTACATGAAACAAACTCTAGAATCATCTCTTCCTTTTTTTGTTTAACATATACCATCAGTTGTCAAAACACTTAAATAAGGGCACCGATAAGTATCAGTGTATAAATGAAGATGAAAGAAAGGGGAAAAAAAAAGAGAGAGAGAGAAACTAGGCAGATTATTCGTGAAATTGCATCCTTACTTCTGTTGCATTTGCATACAAATTGATGTGGAAATTCATAACTGACTCCATTAATGAGGTCAAGAACAACATGCAGACTTAATCAAATGTTGCTGTGGATTTGGTTGGTTAACTGTCTCTGGGGATGAAAATTCCAAAATATAAACCATTGCTTGCTACTGTATTCTCTTCTTTCTAGGATAATTTCTACCATAATCTCATAATTAAATTTCATTTAGAAGTTCACTCACTTTTCATTTTTACTCCAAAACTATTGATGTGTGTCATACTTGTCACTTTAATTGAACTTTGAGACATAACTGACATATGGTGGAATCTGGAATGACAGTATAACAAGAATGCTTTATTTCAGAAATTTGAGCAAAAAGGGTGAGTCTTTGAACTGAAATTCTTGCTAAGGAAATAGGGAGGAAATGAGAATACATTAATTTTCTGTCACTTTTCTATCTTTATTATTTCTATGAATTTGTATCACAGATATCCTTTATTTGAAGACACTGTCAAATCAGACTCTGTAATATGACAATTAATTTTAAAAAAGCATATTCTACAATTTTCCTATTAGATAATGTTTTAAAATATTACATTATGTAATTCAAACACTATGTAAGTGCCTTATCACATATTTACATAATGTGCAATGAGCTGAGTGAACAAAAAACTTTGGGAAAGGTTCTTTATGCTGTTCATATTAGCCTCCCCTTTCTGATCCTAACACTTCTCTGTCTGTCTTTTTGCCATACATTTTGATACTAAAACTTGCTATGTGCCCTAACAAGATTTTTTCTGTGGACAATAAGGTGAATATGTGATAAAATTTAATTTGTTCTTAGCAGTCCTGACTCTTCTTTAAGTAAGGAGATATTGTTGAATTAAAATATGGATGGCTAGATAAATTCATCCCTGGTCTGTTTTACAGTATTTCTGATTTCTCAGTGGCTACTTTATGTTACTTTGTAAATATAAGGTTTATATACCAGAATTTAAACAACCTGAAAGATACTATTCAAATCTGGACACCTATAAAAACTAAATACTATGCAAGTTTATTAATATTAAAATTAATTTTAATTTTTTCTTAAATTTACATATGTATTCAAAATATGTTTCTAAACTTGACTAAATAGCCAAGGACACCATTTTACCACTTCATTAGTTTCCCACTTCTCCCAAACTTCTTTTCGTTGGTTACTAAAGGAAAATGTGTCATATCATTTATAATAATGATTCTCTTAGAAGTACCTAAAATTCATTTGGAAGACATTAACATAATAACAGTGATGACAATATCAATGTATCAACCATGTTTTCCATTCAATACTCTTAAGTCTAGACTTCTTGAATTAAATTTCTTAAAGCTAGAACTTTATTGAGAATTTTTTGGTCTGTTTCATATGTCATAACTAGAAAATAAAATATTTGCTGGTGTGATTGGAGTTCTAGCTGGAGGTTACATGAAATCATGTGTTACTGATATATGAACAAACAATAAGAAAGAAATAGGCATTTCTATGGTGTATCTTGTGTAACAGCTGTGTCACACTTAACAGACATTACTTGTTCATTAAATCTCAATCTGTGACCAATGCTATTACTCCGTATTATGATATTCTAGAACCCTCTGAAGTGTAACAGAATGTGTCACCTCGAAATATGACTATAGGAGTTCAGGACGCAGTACCCTAATACTTGCTGCTTTGGTTATATTGTTTATTTTGAGCTGTAGGCATTTGAAATCAGCAGATGAAGGAAGAGGCTTTTTCTGGATTTCCCTTATCTGTCTAAAGGCAAATCCTCCAAAAAGAATTCAATTGCCATAAATCCCTTTCCTAGGAGTTTCATCAAGCAAGGAATACTGACTTTTATCATAGGAGAGTAAGTGACAAGTCAATACCACAACCAGAAAAACTATCACAAACTATCATATCTCTCATCTATTCTTCTAAAGGCCTCTCCATCTTTCCTAAAAATCACTTACTCTGTCCTAGGAAGCCTACATTCTCTCTCCTCTTTCCCTATTAAGATGGCATGTGAGTCTCAATTTAATCCACTATAGGAATAACACATTTTCCCCTGGTTATCACTCAAGAGTAAATGAGGTATGTATATTAATAAACTTGTTTTTCTCTTATTAATCTAACTTTTGTGAAAGAGGTTTCAACAAGAACTCAGAAAGGTATTATTTCTTCTCTTCTATATCCCCTTCAGTTGAATTTTGCTATTATGAAGAAAAGACAAATCACAATCTTGTTATGAATTCAAAGCCTGTAAAGCATAGACATGACTGCAGTTCTGAATGAGCAGCTATATAAAGGGTACTCATGCCTACTGCCAGCAGGAATGGTACTGCACGGGAACGCGCCGTGCACAACCGGCATGGCCATACGTGGCAGCCCTGAGCATCTCCACATCATCTTTGTGGGAGAATTTTACCTTTAGCCTTTCAAGATCATTCTCTGCCGTATGATTTTGCTCCAGGAGATTGACACTGATGAATGTCACTTTCAGGGTCTCATGTGTTTTAGCTTCCCAAGAAGGGCACTAGCAGAAGTTTGTAGTATCATGGGAAAGAAAGGTCAGGGTGCTCTTTTTCCCGGCTCTGTTTCTACTGGGACTTTAAAATATCAGTCACTCTATTATTCTTTCTGTTGGCACAGCTAGAGTCACGCAGGCCTGTTCTGGGTTCTGGTAATACTTCTTTGCCTTAACCCTTCAAGTCTAGGATCTTTAATACTTCCTGTTCTTATAACCCTTTGGGTGATTTAATATCTCTTAATTCCATCATTTCCTATTACTTCATCAACAGTGTCTTCAATATTTGTCACCTAATATTTTAATTTTTTTTAAAATTTGTTTCATTTTGGCTGTGCTGGGTTGTCATTGCTGCATGAGGACTTTCTCTAGTTGTGGCAATCTGGCAAACTCTCTAGTTGCAATGTGTGGGCTTTTAGTTGTGGTGTATTTATTTGTTGCAGAGCACCAGGTCTGGGGTGCATGGGCTCCAAAGCATGGGCTCAGCAGAGCTTTAGGTGCCCCACAGCATGTGGGTTGTTCTTGGGCCAGGAATCAAACCAGTGTGCCCTGTATTTCAAGGCAGATTCTTATAAAGAGACATTTCTCTAGGAAAGCATATAAGTAGTTCCTTTCTTAAATATTTTATCACCACAGTGACTACTTTTATGGAAGGTGTGATTGCCAGATAAATTCTGAACCTGAGTCAGCAAGTACACTACGTATTCTCCCCTGCCTCTCTCTGTGTCCCCAGTAGAGCCATCTATCCAGTCACTGCTCCTTCCAGCTGTGTTAGGATGTGACCTTAAAATCTTAACTGGCAAAGTGCTCCAGATAGTCTCTACTAATCAATAGTCTGAGGTCTACAATTTCCTACATTCACCCATCAATGTAAGCTAAGTATTTTTGCTTTTAAATTCAGCAGCTATACACTTCAAAGAGAATGTTGAGGTCTGTTTTCATTGGTCATTGAACAAAGTATAATCAATCCTAGTGTTTAATCTTCTTGCACACTATCTTCTCATAATGCATTATACTTTTTTCATTTACTCAAACTATTTCCTTTGCTTATGTTTCAAACTCTTCCACAGAGATATTTAGATCTCTATCTTTTTAACCAACCCTGTAACTTCAACTAAGCCTCTCCAGCCACAGTTGTATTTGTTCCACTTGTCTGTTTTAACTGATATGCATATGTAGATCTTCCTTGAAAGTGTTCTTTTTCTTTTCTAGAACTATCTCAAATATGTGATATGTATATACTCTTATCCTCATTCTCATAAGGCCAGGTATTAAGGATGTGCCCCTGTTACATCCACATAATCTCTTCCAGACTTTACATACCATTGCTTTAATCAAAACTGCCTAATTGTAGTTCATTCCATGCCAATTCAGCAGCCCTTTTCTGGACTGTCACCTGAATTGAGGCCACTTTCCCTTATTCACTGAAAACTTTAACACTTTTCTTCTATCACAAACACCAGTATCTTAGATGACTTTAGCATCCACAATGACTTAGGCATTTCAAAGAAGCGGTGTAAGTCAGGTGCAAAAGCATGGACTCTGTAGGCTGCCTGTCCACTTGTTTTCTAAAGCAGGTAACCTTGATCCCAAGGCAAGTTACTAAACTGTTTAGTGATTTAACTTCCTTGTCTGTAAGATAGGGTTTGTATAATAACTCATTTTACAACTGTTGAGAGAAAAAAAAAAAACAGTCAATAAAATTCTCCCTGGTTTATGATAGTCATCAGTAAATACAAACTATTATCATTAATCCCTTCCTCACCATAAATACCTTTGAACATTCACAGCCTCACCTTGAATGTTGTCATCACTCAAAATTGCTAAACCTGCATCACAAACTCAAGAATCACAATCTCTGATTACAGCTTCCTTCCTTTCAACATTCTTGTTCAATAATGATCCTATGGTTTCATTCATCTTGATGGAAGCTTTCAGTGACTGACCCCATTGAAAGCGAAAGTGAAAGTCGCTCAGTCGTGTCTGACTCTTTGCTGCCCCATGGACTATACAGCCCATGGAATTCTCCAGGCCAGAATACTGGAGTGGGTAGCTGTTCCCTTCTCTAGGGGACCTTTGCAACCCAAGGATCAAGCCCAGGTCTCTGGCATTGTAGGTGTATTCTTTACCAGCTGAGCTACAAGGGAAGACCCCATTATTCCAGGTGAATTCTCAAGAAATATACATTTTTATTCCATTCTAAACACATTTGGATTAGATTCCTATGAGCATATTTTAAAAAACATTCTTAAATACTATCCCAAACTACTTAATTCTTCATCTTTTTATAAATTACACTTGCTTGGGCAAAAACCATAACTTTCAATGAAACCAAACACCTACTCTAGCCAGCCCTGCTTCTAAGAAGCTGAAAATGGTTGGTTATAATTATAAAAGAAGTCGACTGGGTCAACTATTAACTAACAATCATCAACTTCCATTAGGCCCTTCAGATGACTTTGCATCTTACCAAAAAATAAAAGAAATAGAAATCTTATGACAGAGGTGCAGTTCAAAATTACTAAAATTATCCTTCATCCTCCCCTGCTGTTACTGTAAGAGGGGAGCCATGCATGTGCCTCAAGCCAGTTTCTACAGGTGCTGGGAAGTACCTTCATTCTTTTTCAGGGCCCTTACACCATCAACTATTTCATTACTCTTGCTTTGCAATCTCTTCTTCTCTCTTGAGTCTTTCCATCAGCCTTTAAACACATCCAATTTCTTGGACCCCACCAGTTCCCTCATTATAGTTCTCTATTTTTCCACACAACCAGACTGTTTGAAAAAGTGATTAAATATATGTTAGAAATGTTTGCCCATTCTATACTATATTGGCTGTGTGCATTCTTTTACAATATTCCACAGCTATAAAGAAAGCTGAGTGCAGAAGAATTGATGCTTTTGAACTCTGGTGTTGGAGAAGACTCTTGAGAGTCCCTGGGACTGCAAGGAGATCCAACCAGTTCATCCTAAAGGAGATCAATCCTGGGTGTTCATTGGAGAGATTGATGTTGAAGCTGAAACTCCAATAGTTTGGCCAACTGATGCGGAGAGTTGACTCATTTGAAAAGACCAATGCTGGGAAAGACTGAAGGCAGGAGAAGAAGGGGACGACAGAGTATGGGATGGTTGGATGGCATCATCAACACAACGGACATGGGTTTTGGTGGACTCCAGAAGTTGGTGATGGGCAGAGAGGCCTGGCATACTGCAGTTCATAGGGTCACAAAGAATCAGACACGACGGAGTGACTGAACTGAACTGAACTGAACTGATGGCTATATTCAGCAGTGCTCTGACTTAATGTGGCTTTAAAATTTTTTGAATATTTCATTTGATCCTCTTGCTATTGGTCCTTCATCCCTATGACAATGTTTAGAAACTGGTAATTTCTTCCATATCCCACTTGCTTGATCCCTATCAGCCATCAACACTTTAATTTTCCTTTGTTTTTGAAACAGTCTTTTCTTTTTGAAACTGATGTGACACTCTCTTGCTTTCCTCCCACCTCTACAACTAGTTTTCTCAGACACATTTATGTTTCCCTTCTTCTGTTGAGTCATTCATTTTATGAATCCCTAAAAGCTGTTGTATACCACTTAAGACATAATCTCTCCTGAGGCCACTTCAACCATGACTAGCCCTTCAATTATAACTTTTATGACAAATTTAACCTGAGGGGCAGATTTTGCATTTTGGCAATAATCTCAAATTTTAAAAGTTGAAAGAGAAGCATTTCATAATATATTGTGATAAAAATAAAAGTCAAAACAGGTTGCTACTTCTAAAAAAAAACAGACTGTGTTGCAATGACGGCACATTCCAAACTGACACACTGAATATGGAAAGAAAAAGGAGACACATTCTTTTGAAAATTAGCACAAAGACAAGTGGACAGACTCAAATGTAAACATTTGTTCCAAAAGAAACTCAAAGATTATAAAAGTGGAAGCTCATTTGTTACACTCTAAAGTAATGGCACATGCATTTGCTTAGTCATCCCATTTAACTTCATACACAATTTATCATTCCCTTTCAGCTCTATTTTCACTAAAAACAGAAAGTGGAATCATCAAGAATACAGAGAAAAGTGATGGTGGTTTAGTGAATACCTTTGGCTTTATGAAATGAGATGAATGTTAGTGGAATGAGGAGAAGAGATACCACAGTGTTTGCTGAAGACCAGGTTTCAGACAGACCAGTAAAAGTTGTACAACCCCTTTTTACCACAGTGTATTCTTTAGTGTGTTGTATAAATTCAGCATATTTGAGGAAAAAGTGATAGTTAATGATAACATGTGTAACTATAATTTCCATCTGTGTATTAGGACTATGTTTAGAAAAAAGTCATATAGCACAGTAATTTATAATCTATAAAAAATATTCTTTGCAGTTCTATCTAATTGAAGAGTTGAATTAGCTCACCTGATCCTCATTTCATAGTTTCTTTGTTACCTCAACCTAAAAGGATCTGTGTGTGGACTCAGTTGTGTCTGACTCTTTGTGGCCCCATGGATAGGAGCCCAGTCCAACTCTGTCCAAGAAATTTTCCAGACAGGAATATTGAAATTGATTGCTGTCCTTATTCGTGAACTCAGGTTACTTTGAGGGTGTAATCCTTACTTGGCTCACCAAAAAGAAACCTCTGCTATCTTCCTTTCTATCAGTACAACCAACATAACCCTGGTTTAATATAAATGACAGTCTGCTATATAATTCACACTCTTGCTGTTTAAAGATAGATCCACAAATATGCTGTTCTCATCACTGCATAATATTCCCAGTGTAGCTTAGCAGTCACTACTTAGAGAAATCTTCCTTGAACTTCTAAAATTGCCTAATAATCTCTCTCTTTCCCTCCTTTCTCTCTTTGATTGAGATCAAATAGATATAAAACATTATGTTAGTTTCACATGTACAACATAATATTTTGATATGTGTATACATTGTGTAATGATGATGCAAAGAACTGACTCATTGAAAAAAACCCTGATGCTGGGAAAGATTGAAGGCAGGAGGAGAAGGGGACGACAGAGGATGAGATGGTTGGATGGCATCACCGACTTGATGGACATGAGTTTGAGCAAGCTCCAGAAGTTGGTGATGGACAGGGAAGCCTGGCATGCTGCAGTCGATGGGGTTGCAGAGTCAGACATGACTGAGTGACTGAACTGAACTGAGCATGATAAGTCTAATAAACAGCTGTCAATTTCCAGTTACAATTATGTCCCCCTTGGGATGAGAAATTTTAAGATCTACTCTCTGAGAAACTTTCAAATATGTAATACAGTATTATTAACTATAGTTACCAAGCTACATATTAACCACTCTCTTTTTCATGCATGCATCCTCCCTCTACACACACACACATACACACGTGCACTCATACACACACAATAATGTACCTCTGAGCCTATCAGGCCTGACCTATGGAGTAAGGTTAGGAGCCTCATAGCAACCTCCACAGTTCTGTTATCATAGCAAATCACAAAATCACACTATAAGGGCTAATCATCCATCACTCTACAACTGCAACCTCCTTGAACTCAAGACTGTTAACTTCCTTACATTTGAATCACCAGTGCCTTCTCAATTTATACATTTATTTCACCACACATTTAAATCTCAGGGAAATAAGTTAAAGGGCTTTTGAAACCTAAAAGAATAATTTTCTTTTCAGAAAAATAATAGCCAAATATTTAATTGTTTGGTGGAAAGAACTCTTTTATCTTTTCAGTACTGTTTTACTCACATTAAATCACAGCTAACAATATTCACAATACAATGGACTAAATTTCCAAATACCTAAACTTGGGCTGCTCTATAGTTTTAATCCTAATTAGTTTACTTTGTGACTCTAACTGATTTTCTTTAATTCACCTGGACTTGAATTTTCGCAACTGAAGATTTAACAGGGTGGAAATAGACTTTTGGTTACTATTATTGGTGTTTATTAGTTTCTTTGAGAATCCAGTTCAGATCTGAAGGCCTAAGATCTAGGAATACAGAGTGCAAGAAACAAAATCAATGTCACAGTTTAAGCAATCAGGCAGGAAAGGCTGAATTCTTTCTTCCTTCAGATTTCTGTTATTTTCTTTCTTTTTTTTAAATTAATT
>SJXQ01009273.1:0-46784 GCA_006408695.1 Aepyceros melampus | reverse complement strand
AATATGCTTGCTCCTTGGGAGAAAAGTTATGACCAAACTAGACAGTATATTAAAAAGCAGAGACATTACTTTGCCAATGAAGGTCCGTAGTCAAAGCTATGGTTTTCCCAGTAATCATGTACAGATTTGAGAGTTGGACTATAAAGAAAGCTGAGTGCTGAAGAATTGATACTTTTGAACTGAGTTGTTGAAGACTCTTGAGAGTCCCTTGGACTACAAGGAGATCCAACCAGTCCATCCTAAAGGAAATCAGTCCTGAATATTCATTGGAAGGACTGATGCTGAAGCTGAAACTCCAATACTTTGGCTACCTGATGCGAAGAATTGACTCATTTGAAAAGACCCTGATGCTGGGAAAGATTGAAGGCAGGAGAAGGGGATGACAGAGGATGAGATGGTTGGATGGCATCACTGACTCAATGGACATGCTGGTGCTGCTGCTGCTGCTACTACTCTGCTGCTAAGTCGCTTCAGTCATGTCCCACTCTGTGCGACCCAATAGATGGCAGCCCACCAGGCTCCCCCATCCCTGGATTCTTCAGGCAAGAACACTGGAGTGGGTTGCCATTTCCTTCTCCAATGCATGAAAGTGAAAAGTGAAAGTGAAGTCGTTCAGTCGCGTTCAACTCTTAGCAACCCCATGGACTGCTGCCTACAAGGCTCCTCCATCTATGAGATTTTCCAGGCAAGAGTACTGGAGTGGGCTGCCTTTGCCTTCTCTGTCAATGGACATGAGTTTAAGTAAACTCAGGGAGTTGGTGATGGACAGGGAGGCCTGGCATGCTGCAGTCCATGAGGTTGCAAAGAGTTGGAGACAACTGAGCTACTGAACTCAACTGATTTACAATGCTTGTTACATATATGTATTTACATATGTGTGTATATATATATATACATATATGGCTTCCCTGGTGGCTCAGTAGTAAAGACCAGCCTGCCAATGCAGGAGATGCAGGTTCGATCCCTGGGTCCGGAAGATGCTGTGGAAAAGGAAATGGCAACCCACTCCAGTATTCTTGCCTGGACAGAGGAGCCTGGTGGGCTATAGTCCATGGGGTCACAAAGAGTCAGAAACAACTTAATAACTAAGCGAGCATGCATCCTTCACCTCAGTCCCTTTATAGCCTTAATATGCTTGTTACATATATGTATTTACATATGTGTGTATATATATATATACATATATGGCTTCCCTGGTGGCTCAGTAGTAAAGACCAGCCTGCCAATGCAGGAGATGCAGGTTCGATCCCTGGGTCCAGAAGATGCTGTGGAAAAGGAAATGGCAACCCACTCCAGTATTCTTGCCTGGACAGAGGAGCCTGGTGGGCTATAGTCCATGGGGTCACAAAGAGTCAGAAACAACTTAATAACTAAGCGAGCACGCATCCTTCACCTCAGTCCCTTTATAGCCTTAAAAATCGAGTGTGGCTAGTCCAGGTCTAGCTGCAGTCTCAGCCTGCACTGCCGAGCTTTTCATTTGCTATTCTACAGCCACTTTGTTTCATATCAGTTTCTACAGAGCCACAGTCTCTTTGACCAATAGTCCTTTCACCTGCATCTATATTCTCTGTAAAATTTCCCTGATTTCTTAATGTGGTGTAGGTCACTCAATTAGTGTTATTGATTCATTTACTTTTTCATATTACATTTTTGCAGTCTACAGTTCTATATATGTGTATTTTATTTAACACTTCTTCTCTTTCCATTTTCCTTCTTCTTCTTTTTTTTTTTTTTAATTTATTTTTGAGCACACTGCCTGCAGCATGTGGGATCTTAGCTTTCTGACCAGGGATTGAATCCATGCCCCAAGAAGTGAAAGTGCGGAGTCCTAACCCCTGGGTCAGGGAAGTCTCACTCCACTCTCCACTCTTATGCTGGGACTAAATAAGCTGTGAGAAAAGAGACTGACTATTTTCTATTATTTCACAGGGCCTGGTACAAAGTAATCACACCCACACACAAATTGTTCAAAGAGTTAACTCTCAAAGGGGTATAAAAGTAACTAGGCAGACAAAAGAGGGAAATTACTCCTGGGAAAACAAGTAGGAAGTATGAAAACTCACAAGATGAGAAGAGTATTGACGCTTTTGTGAATCGCCAGATAGTTTGATGTGGCCAGAGGTCAGTATGCACACAGTAAAGGACAGACAACATACAGAAAAAGTGGATTTGAGGACAAATTCCCAGGAAATCACCTAAGGATTATAGGATAAAAGAAAAGGGATAAGAAAAGTTAATAAACACATAAGATGTCCAGTAATGCATCTAATTCTTTTAAAAAGAAGGAAATACTAATATTTCCACTATTGTTTTCTAAATTACGAATGGATCTTCAAGTGAACAACAGACCATGAAAAGTACATGTGTATATGAATGGGGAGTACTGTTAAATGTTTTTAATTGAAATAATTCTGGCAAAATTTCTGATGTATAGAATCACTTGTGATCTTCATAACAATTATTTCTAAACAGGAATCATTTAACTAAATAGACAATTTCTTCAAAACCTTTGACAAAGGAGAATCTATTGTCTCTATCTGATCTTGCCCCCAACAGAACAGCTTCTGTTGCAGCCCATAGCAGGAGGGTGGGAGTAAGTGAACAACAGACCATGAAAAGTACATGTGTATATGAATGGGGAGTACTGTTAAATGTTTTTAATTGAAATAATTCTGGCAAAATTTCTGATGTATAGAATCACTTGTGATCTTCATAACAATTATTTCTAAACAGGAATCATTTAACTAAATAGACAATTTCTTCAAAACCTTTGACAAAGGAGAATCTATTGTCTCTATCTGATCTTGCCCCTGACAGAACAGCTTCTGTTGTAGCCCATAGCAGGAGGGTGGGAGTGGGGCATGAGGAGTGGGGGAAGGGGTAGGTAACTATTGTAAACAATCTAATTCAATTAAACGTAGATGAATAACCAGATCAAGTTGAAGTCTAATGACTCAGTAATACAACCATTTAATTGAAGCTTTTCCACAAGAAGAAAATAGGTATTGTATAGCAAGGTTATTATATATTCAGAAAACGAAGATCATGGCATCTGGTCCCATCACTTCAGGGGAAATAGATGGGGAAACAGTAGAAACNCCAGATCAGGACAATCCCCTGAAAGAGGGCATGGCAACCCACTCCAGTATTCTTTCCTGGAGAATACCATGAACAGATGAGCCCGGCGAGCTATCGTCCATACTGTTGCATAGAATCAGACACAATGGAAGCGACTTAGCAGGCATGCATTGCAATAAAAGGAAAGCAAAAAGAAGTGTTATGAGGAAACAGAGATAGACCGCATATTCAAGGCTATTAGAATGATGGTAAACATGAGTGGCTGCTGATCCTGGAGTTACTTCACTGTGACAATCTTTTCTTTCTCATCAAAGGAAAAAAGAGAGAACCATTGTGAAGCATACTACCAGAACAAGACTGAAATGTAACTGCGGGACCATATTCATGAAAGGATCCTATGGAAATAGTCTTTACACCAGTCCCATTTTCCTCTCTTGGTAAACAGAGGTATGGGAATTTAAAATAGTCTGTGAGTTAAGAAGCAGGAAATGTGTCTCCTCTAAGTAGTCAAGGTCAAAATCTACCCTATCTAGTCAAGGGAAAAAACTATGCCCAAAATTAAATTCAAAGCTTAAAAGAAGCAATGTAGAGCAAAATATTAAAGAATCAAGAAAGCATCTGCATTGTTTTACATATCTGTGTCATTCTAAGGCACAAATATCATACGTGATTTTCTGTTGCCTTGAATTTAAAGCTCATTATTACCCCCAGATAAACTCAATAGGAATATTTTTCATCTTTTCCTGAAAAAAAAATCATGATTTTGTTGCTGTCAGTTGCCAGTAACCATATGTAACAGAGATGGGTACAGATGGGAGGAAATGGTTAAAAAGGTCAGCTGCAAGTGAGTTTTGCACAAATAAGGCATATTTTGTTGAAAGCTTCAAATCTCTGAATAATTTACTGCATCCTGACCACTTTTAATTTAAAGAAGTGTGAGGTAGGTGGGTAAGATGGTAAAGATTCTGCCTGCAATGTGAGAGACCTGGGTTCATCGATCCCTGGGCCAGAAAGATCCCCTGGAGAAGGGAATGGCTACCCACGCCAGTATTCTTGCCTGGAGAATTCCATTGTCAGAGGAGCCTGGGGGGCTACAGTCCATGGGATTGCAGAGTTGAACATGACTGAGTGACTAACACATACAGACATGAGGTGATACCTGGGTCAGGTCTGCAAACTACCACTTCATTTTAATGATTCCAAGTTAACAACTGGCCAAATTGTCACATAATGTCAGCAAAGTCTGGACCCTAAATTATTTTAAATGAGTACTGAGATTTATATCTACTATATTCTTAAACTTCAAAGTTGTTAATATACCTACATATGCATAAAGTAAACTTAACAGCCTTATTTAAGCAAACAAAACATAATTTGGACCATCCTGGTTGATAAAATCAATTTAATAAAATTATAATGTTAAGCTATTTAAAATACATTTCTACAATGAATTACCGAACTCCTCTGTATTCTGCTATGTCAGAGTTGCCCTACAGTTTATGCTCTCTGATTTATACCTTTTCCTCTTGTTTCCCAGAAACACAATTTCAACATCACACGTGGGTCTCCTTTGTGCCAGCAGGATCTCACTGAAAGTGGTTAGCCTCTCTGAGATTGGCCTGTTTGAAATAAGAATGTCCTTCCTTGACTAAGTTTAACTCTCTTTTCTCAAAGATATCTCTTCTGAATGCTCTGCTCTTTCATAACGCACAGATCTTTCAACAGCCCATAATGTACAGGTCTGAGACACTTTCTCATTTGGCTCATACCAAATGTGATAATAAGCATATAACACAATAAACTAGAATGAAGTTAAGCTTTATCTCCATTACAAATGACTCACCCCTAGCTCTTAATAGCTGGGAGATGTTCTTCATATCATTAATTTCCAGTTGTGTGAACTTGGGGTCAAATGTACCACTCCAACTTATTTTTCTGAGACATGTTAGGGAGAAGAGATGTACATTATAAAATTCATGTAAATAAAAAAAGATTATAATTTAACTTTAAATAGCTATAGGGAAAATTATCAGCATCACTGACTCAATGGACATGAGTTTAAGGGACCACAAAGAAGACAGGACTTAGCAACTGAACAACAACAATATTTGCATTTTGTAGTAAATTTAACCAGCATTAACACTAGGTTTACAGAAGGTCAAGGGCTCACTGCTAGGATCTCTGTGGTTAAAAGAATGGGAAGTCATACTATTACTTCCATAAACAAATTTATACTCTAGTTAGGATAATGAGGTAATCCCAAATATAAAAGAATATGTTTTAAAAAAACAGAACTTTGTGATTGAATTCAGAATGCACTTTCCAAATGAGGTCAATTTAAATTAAATAGGATGATGATGCAGTAGGTAATAAATTTTAAGATGAATTGTAAACTTATAAGACACACAGGTCAGTAAGTAGTAGACACAGAACACAGAAAAGGGGAAGGGTCAAATGTTTGGTTAGTAAAGAACCTTGACCAGAGGCTGCAGCTCTGGACCAAGCTCTCTAGATATTCTAGATATTGAGAGAGAACTTAGGGGTTTCTAGTTTGAACTCTCATGAAGCAACCGTACCCCTCTGCAATCTCCTAAAACATCACCCTGCTTCTCATTAAACTCTAACATTCCAAAGAGCTTATCACTCCCACAATCACTGAATCGGTGTTGAGACAATACAACCTGCAAGAGAGCTGTCCCCTATAAAATGAGCCAAAATTTAGGAGTGAAATGCCTTGACGTCTTTGAACATATTTTGCCCTTGATCATTATATCAGGATTTGAGGTTTATCGAGAGCATCTGCTATAAACAAGCATAAATGGAAATTCTATGAAATTGACTAAATGAAAACAAAGAATGTAATCTAATCTGCTCAATCTAAATAGTTTTAATGGTAAAGGATTTGGGAGTTTACTAGAACTGGCTTAAGAAAATAACAACTACAGCCAATAATCTGATGATTATCGAAACAATGGCAAACTCACATGTTTAAAGAAAGATTTCATCAAAAACAGGGCAGTCTCCCAGAAGGGGAAGGCAGATGAAGGAGAGATGCTAGGGCAGCCCACCGCGTGATCAGGCGGCCGTTGGGTGGACGCCCTGGCCTTGGCGCCTCCGCCCGCTGTGTGGCCACCCGCAAGCTCCGCACCCGCTCAGCGGGTTATCGTGCCCACTCGCCCCAACGTGCTGGCATGCCCGGCAGCAAAGTGAGATACGCAAAGTCTCCAGCCCCGACAGCGGACATATTAACAGTGAGAAGGAAACTTCACCTGCCAAAGAGAGCTTAAAGCCGAAAAGATGCCCAGGCGTCCCAAGACCTCATGTATTGGAGAAAAGCCGTACTGACATTCCTTTTAGGGCCATTGCCTGCGCCTTCTCACAGTTTTTGGTTGGTGCTTTTCTCATCATTACGGGCTGCCTCCTGCTGGCAGGCTATATCAGCAAAGTGGGCGCCAATCGAGCCTTCCCAGTCCTGACTGTCGGCATCCTGGTGTTCCTCCCCGGGTTTTACTACCTGATCGTCGCCTACAGAGCCTACCGAGGCTGTCCCGGCTGCTCCTTCCGTGACCTTCCGGACTTTGATCACTAGCCCCCACCCCAGCCAGAGGAGTCACAGGTAGGAGTGAGCAGAGTTGAAGGCATTGGACAGAAGTTGTGGAAACCTATGCTTAAGAATTAAGGAAATCTACCGTTTTGCAAATAAATGTTTGGCACAACCATGGCCAGATTTTATAAATCCATCCTCCAAATGTTAATTGAGTTTACAGTTAGCCAACTAGGAAGTTAAGAGAGGACAGGTTCTTTTCTTATTTTCCTGGCCCTTGCAGAATCCCATGACAAAATTTTCCACTTGGATATGTATCCAGGAGGAATAGCAATGTTAATTGTGTGAGGAAGTGAAGAGTTACTCTGTGAAAGCAAAATGTTGCCACCGCCTATTTAGAGCTATGTCTTCCTGCAATCTTGGTTCCAGCTTGTGCTTCATCCAGCCCAGCAATTTCGCATGATGTACTCTGCATGGAAGTTGAATGGGCAGGGTGACAATATACAGCAATGGCAACCCACTCCAGTGATGGCAACCCACTCCAGTACTCTTGCCTGGAAAATCCCATGGACAGAGGAGCCTGGTAGGCTGCAGTCCATGGAGTCACTGAATCAGGCGGGACTGAGCGACTTCACTTTCACTTTTCACTTTCATGAATTGGAGAAGGAAGTGGCAACCCACTCCAGTATTCTTGGCCTGGGAATCCCAGGGACGGGGAGCCTGATGGGCTGCTGTCTCTGGGGTCGCACAGAGTTGGACACGACTGAAGCAACTTAGCAGCAGCAGCAGCGTGGACAATTTTATTATATCTTGTGGCAAATAGAAAAATGCAATACATTATGTTAAATTTATTACCAAGTGATTTATTTGAAAAGTTTCTATTTTATCCCTCATATTAATCTCTAACTTTGTATTCTATGGATGATCTTGATAAAACCAAATATCAATTGAGGAAAAATTAAAGAGCACTACAGCTGTGTTGTATGGAGGCTCTACAAGCTTTAGGGTCACACAGAGCTCCGTTTAAATCCCAGAGGCAAACTTTCTAGCTGTATAAGCTTGGACAAATTAATACTCTGAGACACAGTTGGGGACCATAGTTCCTACAGTTTTGGGTTCTCAGTTCAGTTCAGTTCAGTTTCTCAGTCGTATCCAACACTTTATGACCCCATGAACCACAGCATGCCAGGCTTCCCTGTCCATCACCAACTCCCGGAGCCCATGCAAACCCATGTCCATTGAGTCGGTGATGCCATCCAACCATCTCATCCTCTATCATCCTCTTCTCCGCCTGCCCCCAATCTTTCCCAGCATCAGGGTCTTTTCAAATGAGTCAGCTCTTCGCATGAGGTGGCCAAAGTATTGGAGTTTCAGCTTCAACATCAGTCCTTCCAATGAATACCCTGGACTGATCTCCTTTGGGATGAACTGATTGGATCTCCTTACAGTCCAAGGGCCTCTCAAAAGTCTTCTCCAACACCATAGTTCAAAAGCATCAATTCTTTGGTGCTCAGCTTTCTTTATAGTCCAACTCTCACATCCATATCTGACCATTGGAAAAACCATAGCCTTGACTAAAAGGACCTTTGTTGGCAAAGTAATGTCTCTGCTTTTTAATATGCTGTCTAGGTTGGTCATAACTTTCCTTCCAAAGAGTAAGCGTCTTTTAATTTCATGGCTGCAGTCACCATCTGCAGTGATTTTGGAGCCCAAAAAAATAGCAGCCACTGTTTCCCCTTCTATTTCCCATGAAGTGATGGGACTGGATGCCATGATCTTAGTTTTGCGTTCTAGTGGTGGTTAATTAAATAAAAAATTCCATATCAACAACATAGCATATACATGTTTTCAAAAGTGTTAATTTCTCACTGTAAAATAGGGTTTTATAGAAGAATGTACTAAGCCATAAATGAATTACATCTATTCACCTCAAACAACATAGAAGAGCTGGCCACCAGAGAGAATTAGACTGCTAATCTGCAAAGTTACAAGTTTAAATCCAGACACAGCATTACTTTTTATTTGCATGAAACTTCTCTTGATTCCTATAAAGGAATAGGGCAGATCCAGGCTTTGTGGTGCCTAAATTTTCTATAATTTGGATGGAGGGTGTTTCTTAAGAAATAGAATGCAAATTTGTGAATTCAGAATTAAACAGAGGGCTTGTTAAGGGGCATATACAAGGGTGAGGCCCTGGTGTGTAAATCTCATTAGCTCCCTGATAAATTTGGCTGTTAGAGAATGTGAAGAAAGGATCTAGAGAAGAGGACTGAATATGGAGTCAAGGCTGTGGCTCCATAATAAAGATAATATTGAACAAACTAGTAATATTTTCTAGAGAAAAGTATATCATCATATAAAAACAAATACTTTTTGAAGTGTTGTAATAAAGAACATGGATTTGTGAAAGATAAGGAAAGGGGTGTATATTCTGGACAAAGAATATTATCAATTCATAAAAGAGAAGGAAAGTACTCTCAGATGTGTTACTGTTAGAATAAACAGGATGTATTCAAGTTTAAAAAAAGAATTTGGTGATCTTCCATGGGTATTATATTATTGTTCATACCTAGACATATACATAATGAATGTGAAAAACAAATAAAGCTCCAAATATTAGTTTGATATTGATCAAATTGTGCTAAACAAACAGAGATAATATGAAATGTAATTTGTTTGGGCTCAGATAGCATCATCATAATCCATTCTCTTATTAGAAACCACAGAAGAGTATATTGGGAAATAACTGGTAAAAAGTTCACCACAGCTTCAATATGAGGAATTAATATTAAAGAACAATAAATCTGTGCAACATTAGTTAAGGAATGCCAATTCATGAAATCAAAGATCCAAATAAAGTCAATAGTGGTAAACCTTTGTTCAGAGATGAACCTCATCCCAAAGAAAACAGTTAGGCCAGTAAAGACATGCTTTGAGAGCATGATCATACCACAGAAGATGATACTAGAAATCCAAACACTGTTTTAACTCCACATTGTATGGATAGTTTACCAAGTCACATATCTAACAACTCTTCTTGAATTGTAACTTATATTTATGTGCCTTTTCTTTTGTTATACAGAGTTTAGACAAATTTCCTAGAACAACATCCTTTTGAAACGAATAGATTTCCAAGCAGTGCCTGACAGCCATCTGATAACAGTTAATTGGCTCATCAAGTTGAGTCATTGGACACAAGAGATGGTGAGAGAGTGTAAGAAGCAAAACCCATCTCCAGACAGAAGAATATTTCTAATAACATTCTGATAGTAGGAGCTTACCTTTGATTTTGAAACAGAGCACAGTACTTCATTAATTTTTGGAAGAAAGTCTTATGTCTCTGTCCTCCCAAGAGTGTGGGCCGTAAACTCATAATTTACTCTGAGGTCTTCTTCTGTGGTTTTGAAAGTAGCCTGTTTCACTGTGGATTCCACAAGCTCATTCATCAGCTGCTTTTCAAGAAATCTGTAGAACGTGTCAAGTCTTAAAACCCGTACTGAATTGAGAATATTACCTGTCAAAATTTTAAACAGACTAGATGCACCTGCCCAGTAAACTTGGGTCCCATCATCAAGATTTGTGTGGGAGACACAAAGACAAACACCTATCCTGTGACAGCACATTCAGCTTCAGATATATCATTTAAATGAATGTGGGAAAAAAACAAGACACTGGTCCTGCTGAACAGGTGCTAGTAGAGCAGTCAAATGAACTTTTTCCCCATGGCTTCTCCTTTCTGCCTTTCCCTCCTCAAAATACTTTATGAAGGGTCTATTTGACATATATATCATTTAAATGAATGTGGGAAAAAAACAAGACACTGGTCCTGCTGAACAGGTGCTAGTAGAGCAGTCAAATGAACTTTTTCCCCATGGCTTCTCCTTTCTGCCTTTCCCTCCTCAAAATACTTTATGAAAGGGTCTATTTGACAAAGTTGTCAAGTGAAAGTATTGAAAAACAAGAACAAAACAAAACAAAAAAAGAAAACAGGATCATATAGAGCTATGCTTGGAAAAAGGAAATGGGAAGTAGAAGAAAATGTTTCTAGCCTTGAGTAGATCCAGCTCACACTCTAAGATCTTTCAAGTTAGTCATCAATGATTGGGAATTCTTGGGCTCCTTCAAGTTAAGAAAGAATGGTTTGTGCATTTAACAATGAAGTGATATATTCCATTAAAACTGATCAGGATACATATATTTTCTTACACCTTTCCTCTCTTGGGACATGTTTGGGGAAAAAAAATTCCTAAAAAATGATAATAAATACTTCTAACAATATTTTCTAGTGATTATTGATATATACACTGCTGCTGCTGCTGCTGCTACGTCGCTTCAGTTGTGTCCCACTCTGTGCGACCCCGTAGATGGCAGCCAACCAGGCTCCCCCATCCCTGGGATTCTCCAGGCGAGAACACTGGAGTCAGTTGCCATTTCTTTCTCCAATACATGAAAGTGAAAAGTGAAAGTAAAGTCGCTCAGTCATGTCTGACTCTTCGTGACCCCATGGACTGCAGCCCACCAGGCTCCTCCATCTATGAGATTTTCCAGGCAAGAGTACTGGAGTGGGCTGCCATTGCCTTCTCCAGATATATACACTAAAATATTTTAAAAATAAAAATAATTATATGACTTACTATATTTCAGATAAGAATCAATAAAGATGAGTAGCGTGCATTTCAAAGTCTTCCAGCACAGCTAGAAAATTTGGGTTCAAAAGTGGGCATGAAAAGTTTTAGAGCTTTGAAAGTGTGCCACTGATTATCAACTGCTTTTGTTTTGATCTGCCATTGTTCAGTGAAATGCTACTAAAGCAGAGTAGCAATTTAGAAAAAGTGAGCTTAATTTCTTTACTATTTACTGTGTAACAGGGCAGTACATGGGGACAAAAACAAGACAGTCTGCACTTTTGGCACTACTACCAGCCAATAAGGTGCTCTAAAGCCTGATATTCTTACAGATACATTTAGCTTCTAATTTTAAATGGTTCGTTAGATGTTTATGTGCGTTATCCAAGTGCTAAGTTATAAAGAGTATATCATCACATAGCATGTACATAAGTACAAACTTGTTTTGAGTGGCCAAAATACTAGATCATGGTATTTATTTGTATTTGCATCATATTCTCTGTGACATGTCAATGTAATTGATATATTGACATTTTGAGATGGTTGCATTGCTGCTCCTCCATATAAAAATTCTAACTGGAAAATGAAGCATTTATAAATACAATTTAATAGAAAATTCTTTATACAGAATCAGAATATTTCAGGTAAGATATTAATTAACTAACTGACTTGTTCAGTTGCTCAGTTGTATCTGACTCTTTGCAACCTCATGGACTGTGTGTGGCACCAGGCTTCCCTGTCCTTCACTATCTCCCGGAGCTTGCCTTATTGAGGTTAATTTATAAATATGAGCACAAGCCATTCATATCTACACAACTCAAATAATTTGTCAATTAATATATTTCCCCAGATTTTTCAGACACCTTAAAAATGTAACAACTATAGTAGATTATCAATCTTGTTATTTAGTCACTAAGTCATGTCTGACTCTTTTGAGACTCCATGGACTGTAGCCCTTCAGGCTGCTCTGTCCATGGGATTTCTCATGAAAGAATACTGGAGTGGGTTGCCATTTTCTTCTCCAGGGGATCTTTAAACCCAGGGATTGAACTCTTCTGCATCAGCAGGCAGATTCATCAGGGAAGTCATTATCAATCTTGTTAGCTATCGTTTGACAATGTAAATAAAAATTTTAAATGTACATAACTTCTGACCCAGAAATTTCACATTTAGAATTTATCACATATATATAAATACATATACACACATATAAAATATACTTTATGATCTGAACAAACATAATTGTGGTAAGATGTTTAGTGTTAAACTGTTTCAAATATAAAAATTGAACAACTAAGTCTCCATCAATAGTCATTAGGGTTAAATAAATTATAGAACATATTTAATATCAAATATTTTATACACACATATACAAATTTTAGAATATGTTGAATAATTATTGAATGTAATAAACAGTTCTAGAATAGTGCCTAGCATTATCCCATTTGTTTCTTTACAAAGTAAATTCACAAATGCATATATTCCCTCCTAGTTTAACAAAAAAGATAAACTAAATAGTGGGAAAATATTTTTTCTAAGTTCATGCATTTTTATCAGTTGGCTTAGAAATGTACACTGTTACAACATTCATATTTGATTAATGGATTCAAACTTGTATGTGCATAAACTTTTTTACATTTTACTAATACTGTTTAAATGTTTATTATGAGCACATATTATTTCTGTGTTTGAGAACTACTTTTAAGTACCCTAAATAATGAAATTTTATCCTATCAAAAATAAACTACGTGTACTAGATCTATAAAGGTGAGAATGCTGAAATAATAGTAATTTGTGTCATTAAAGCAATCAGGTGAAAGTACTTTAGAGAATGTCTCCAAATACGAAACTCAATATAAGATTAATATCTAACTGCATTAAAAATAATGTTAATCATAATACCACTATTTGACCATAAGTCCTGAAATTCTTACCACAACCCTTTATAGATATTAGTCCCACATTTTTATGGATAAAATCTGAGGCAAGAAGTCTTTCAGAAACTTACCTATGTTTAGCACATAACTAGTAAGTAGAGAGCCAGGAATGGAATTCACAATTCTATGTGTTTAAGTCCTGGCAAAAAGAAAAAATGGAATACCAAAGATGGCAGTGGAATCACAACCAAAATCACCAGTTACATACCAGAAAATTAGAAAACTAGACAGCTTTCTACATTTAGAGAGCTAACAACATTTTTCAGGTAATAGATTTAATTCATCCTGTTCTTACAAAAATATCCGATAGATTTTTATCTTGTGAACAAACCCAAATGCCTCTGCCACCCTTTATCTTAAGAATTCTCAGTTCAGTTCAGTCGCTCAGTAGTGTCCGACTCTTTGAGACCCCATGAATCGCAGCACGCCAGGCCTNGGATGGGGGAGAGTGGTGGGCTGCCATCTATGGGTTCGCACAGAGTCGGACATGACTGAAGTGACTTAGCAGCAGCAGCAGCAGTATGGGGTTCTCAAGGCAAGAATACTGAAGTGGCTTGCCATTCCCTTCTCCAGTGGACCACATTCTGTCTAGACCTCTCCACCATGACCCGCCCGTCTTGGGTTGCCTCACAGGCATGGTTTGGTATCATTGAGTTAGACAAGACTGTGGTCCTAGTGTGATTAGAATGACTAGTTTTCTGTGAGTATGGTTTCAGTGTGTCTGCCCTCTGATGCCCTCTTGCAACACCTACCATCTTACTTGGGTTTCTCTTACCTTGGGCGTGGGGTATCTCTTCACGGCTGCTCCAGCAAAGCGCAGCCGCTGCTGCTTATCTTGGATGAAGGGTATCTCCTCCCGCCACCATTCCTGACTTTCGACGTGGGATTGCTCCTCCTGGCCCTCCTGCGCCCACGCAGCCACCACTCCTTGGACGTGTGGTTGCTCCTCCCGGCAGCCACCCCTGGCCTCGGGCATGGGGTGGCTCCTCCCGGCCGCTATCCCTTTGATGCAGGGTAGCTCCTCTCGGCCACCACCCCTGATCTCGGACGCCGGGTAGCTCCTCTCGGCCGTTCCTGCGCCGTTGCAGCCTGGCACTCTAGGCTGCTGCCCCGACCTCGGACGTGGGGTGGCTCCTCTCAGCCATGCTTAGTGCGTTGGCTGCAGCCACCTAAATGATAGTAATGACATGGTAGAGGAGGACAGTGGGCAGAATGAAAAAGCATATCTTTAAAATGGAAAGAGTTTGTGACTATACTATATAAACTATTATATATATCTTATATCCCACATTAGCAAGAGCTATTTTAGGAAGTTATTAATTGTAAAAGTGTAAAATGGCTCTCAATAAAAAGTCTGAGAGTCAGGAACCTATTTATATAAGAAGTTCCCCAAAATAACCTGGTATCAAGTTGTATGTTATTGTCTGCAAAGGTGTTTCTTTCAGAGTAACTTGAGAATTACAGAAGAATTAGAAGCCTCCCTTCAAGAGTTAAACAGTAATCTGGCCCTAATTTGAGAGTCTGTAACTCACGAGCATTTCTCACAGAAAGATATATCACTATCAGGGAGCAACTGGTTTGTTTCTGAAGTCTGAGATAACAATGAAGTCTGAGTGAGCTAATGTGATGGCTATCATATATGTCAGAGGTTATTGAGATGCAATATTAGTTCTTTATGTCTTTTTTGCATTCTTCCAGTATTTTTTATTCTGCAATGAAATTGGTCTACTAAATTGGCAGTTAGAAACAGGAAAGCGAGAGGATAATGATATGTCCATTTTTTATCTACTTGACACTCATACTCCATACCATGGCCAAATAATAATGATGCTGAACTAAGCTCAAGTAGTTATGGTGTTAGCTTCCTGTACAGGTTTTGTTTGTACACTGGGCATGTCAGTTCAATTATAAAAGATTTAACAAAGTCAGTTATATTTTATCTATAAGAAACCCACTTTAAATATAAATACCATATCAGTCAGTTCAATCACTCAGTCATGTCCGACTCTTTGTGACCATGTGGACTGCAACATGCCAGGCTTCCCTGTCCATCACCAACTCCCATAGCTTACTCAAACTTATGTCCATTGAATCTGTGATGCCATCCAACCATCTCATCCTGTCGTCCCCTTCTCCCACCTTCACTCTTTCCCAGCATCAGATTTCCCAGTCTATTCCATGAGTCAGCTCTTTGCATCAGGTGGCCAAAGTATTAAAGTTTCATCTTCAGCATCAGTCCTTCCAATGAATATTCAGGACTGATTTCCTTTAGGATGGACTGGTTGGATCTCCTTGCAGTCCAAGAGACTCTCAAAAGTCTTCAACACCACAGTTCAAAAGCATCAATTCTTTGGTGCTCAGCTTTCTTTATAGTCCAACTCTCACATCCATATCTGACTACTGGAAAAACCATAGCTTTGACTAGATGGACCTTTGTTGGCAAGTAATATCTCTGCTTTTTAATATGTTGTCTAAGTTGGTCATAGCTTTTCTTGCAAGGAGCAAGAATCTTTTAATTTGATGGCTGCAGTCACCATCCACAGTGATTTTGGAGCCCAAGAAAACAACATCTCTCACAATTTCCATTGCTTCCCCACATATTTGTGATGAAGTGATGACCCTGGATGCCATGATTTTAGTTTTCTGAATGTTGAATTTTAAGCCAACTTTTTCACTCTCCTCTTTCACTTTTATCAAGAGGCTCTTTAGTTCTTCTTCACTTTCTGCCATAAGGGTGGTGTCATCTGCATTCTGAGGGTATTGATATTTCTCCCAGAAATCTTGATTCCTTCTTGTGCTTCATCCAGCCTGGCATTTCACATGATGTACTCTGCATATAAGTTTAATAACCTGGGTGACAATATACAGCCTTGACGTACTCCTTTCCCAATTTGGAACCAGTCTTTTGTTCCATGTCCAGCTCTAACTGTTGCTTCTCAACCTACATACAGATTCCTCAGGAGACAGGTAGGAGATCTAGTATTCCCATCTCTTAAAGAATTTTCCACAATTTATTGTAATCCACAGTCAAAGGCTTTGGCATAAGTTGATGAAGCAGAAGTAGATGTTTTTCCAGAACTCTCTTGCTTCTTGGATGATCCAGTGAATGTTGGCAATTTGATCTCTGGTTCCTCTGCCTTTTCTAAATCCAACTTGAACATCTGGAAGTTCATGGTTCATGTACTGTTGAAGCCTGGCTTGGAGAATTTTGAGCATTACTTTGTTAGCGTGTGAGATGAGTGCAATTGTGTGGTAGTGTGAACATTCTTTGGCATTGCCTTTCTTTGGGATTGGAATGAAAATTGACCTTTTCCAGTCCTGTGGCCACTGCTGAGTTTTCCAAATGTGCTGGCATATTGAGTGCAGCACTTTCACAGCATCATCTTTCAGGATTTGAAATAGCTCAACTGGAACTCCATCACCTGTATTAGCTTTGTTCATAGTGATGCTTTCTAAGGCCCACTGACTTCACATTCCATGATGTCTGGCTCTAGGTGAGTGATCACACCATCGTAGTTATCTAGGTCATGAAGATCTTTTCTGTTTAGTTCTTCTGTGTATTCTTGCCACCTCTTCTTAATATCTTCTGCTTCTGTTAAGTTCATACCATTTCTGTCCTTTACTGTGCCCATCTTTGCATAAATGTTCCCTTGGTATCTCTAATTTTCTTGAAGAGATCTCTAGTCTTTCTCATTCTTTTGCTTTCCTCTATTTCTTTGCATTGATCACTGAGGAAGGCTTTATTATCTTCCCTTGCCATTCTTTGGAACTCTGCATTCAGATGGGTAAATCTTTGCTTTTCTCCTTTGCCTTAACTGCTCTTCTTTTCTCGGCTATTTGTAAGCCCTCTTCAGACAACTGTTTTGCCTTTTTGCATTTCTTCTTCTTGGGGATGGTCTTGATCACTGCCTCTTGTATAACGCCATGAACCTCTGTCCATAGTTCTTTGGGCACTCTGTCTATCAGATCTAATCCCTTGAGTCCATTTGTCCCCTCCACTTTATAATCATAAGGGATTTGATTTAGGTCATACCTGAATGGTCTAGTGGTTTCTCCTACTTTCCTCAATTTAAGTCTGAATTTGGCAATAAGGAATTCATGATCTGAGCCACAGTCAACTCTCAGTCTTTTTTTTTTTTTTTTGCTGACTGTATAGAGCTTCTCGATCTTTGGCTGCAAAGAATATAATCAGTCTGATTTCGGTGTTGACCATCTGGTGTTGTCCATGTGTAGAGTCTTCCCTTTTGTTGTTGAAAGAGGGTGTTTGCTATAAACAATGTGTTCTCTTGACAAAACTCTGTTAGCCTTTGACCTGCCTCATTTTGTACTCCAAGGCCAAGTTTGCCTGTTACTCCAGTTATGTCTTGACTTCCTACCTTTGCATTCCAGTCCCCTATAGTGTAAAGGACATTTTTTGGAGGTATTAGTGCTAGAAGGTCTTGCAGGTCTTCATAGAACTGTTCAGCTTCTTCAGCATTACTGTTCGGGCATAGATTTGGATTACTGTGATATTGAATGGTTTGCCTTGGAAACAAACAGAGATCATCCTGTCATTTTTGAGATTGCATCAAAGTACTGCATTTCGGATTCTTTTGTTTACTATGATAGCTACTCCATTTCTTCTAAGGGATTCTTGCCCACAGTAGTAGACATAATGGTCATTTGAGTTAAATTCACCCATTCCAGTCCATTTTAGTTCACTGATTCCTAAAATGTTGATGTTCTCTCTTGCCATCTCCTATTTGACAACTTTCAATTTGCCTTGATTCATGGACCTAACATTCCAGGTTCCTATGCAATATTGCTCTTTACAGCATCGGACTTCACCTCCATCACCAGTCCCAATCACAGCTAGGTGTTCTTTTTGTTCTGGCTCCATCTCTTCATTCTTTCTGGAGTTATTTCTCAACTGATCTCCCATAGCATATTTGAAACCTACTGACCTGGGAGTTCATCTTTCAGTGTCGTGTCTTTTTGCCTTTTCATGCTTTTCATGGGGGATTCTCAAGGCATGAATACTGAACTGATTTGCCATTCCCTTCTCCAGTGGATCATCTTGTCAGAACTCTTGACCATGATCCATCCATCTTGGAGAGCCCTACAGGGCATGGCTCATAGTTTCATTGAGTTAGACAAGGCTGTCGTCCATGTGAACGGTTTGGTTAGTTTTCTGTGATTGTGATTTTCAGTCTGTCTGCCCCATGATGGAGAAAGACAAGAGGCTTATGGAAGCTTCCTGATGGGAGAGACTGACTGAGGGTGAAACTGGGTCTTGTTCTGATGGGCGGGGCCATGCTCAGTAAATCATTAATCCAATTTTCTGTTGATAGGCAGGGCTTTGTTCCTCTCTGTTTTTCGACCTGAAGCCAAACTATGGTGGAGGTAATGAAGATAATGGCGGCCTCTTTCAATAGGTCCCCTGCACACACTGCTGCACCCAGTGCCCCTGGCCCTGCAGCATCCCACTGTGGATGCATGCCTCTGCCGGAGACTCCTGGACACTCATGGCAAATCTGGGTCAGTCTCTTGTTGGGTCACTGCTCCTTTCTCCTGGGTCCTGGTGCACACAAAGTTCTGTTTGTGCCCTCCAAGAGTCTGTTTACTCAGTCCTGTGTAAGTTCTGGCAGGTCTGTGGTGGGGTTAATGGCAACCTCCTCCAAGAGGGCTTATGCCATACCCAGATCTACTGCACCCAGAGCCCCTGCCCCTGCGGCAGGCCATTGCTGACCCGCACCTTTGCAGGAGACACTCAAACACGGTTCTGGCTCAGTCTCTGTGGGGTCTCTGGGTCCTGGTGGGCACAAGGTTTGTTTGAGCCCTCTGAGCATCTCTGGCAGGTAAGGGGTTTGATTCTAAACGCAATTTCACCCCCATATCATCTTGCTGGGGCTTCTCATTTGCCCTTGGACATTGCATGTCTTTTTTGTGTGTGTGGGATCCAACATTTTCCAGTCAATGGTTGTTCAGCAACGAACTGTAGTTTTGGAGTTCTCGCAGGAGAAGATGAACGCACATCCTTCTACTCTGCAATCTTATGCCACAAACATCGCCAAAATACACATATAGGATAAAGTAAATGGATGAGCAAGAATGCCATGCTAACACTCAAACTCGGAGCAGCTACATTAATTTCAGACAAAGCTAACTCCAAAGCAAGGAAAATTATCAGAGATAAAGAGAGATATCACATAATAAGGGATCAGTCGTCCAAGAAGACATGTGTTCAGTTGCTCAGTCATATCCGGCTGTTTGTGACCCCATGGACGATAGCCCACCAGACTCCTCTTGTCCGTGGAATTTTCCAGGCAAGAATACTGGAGTGGGTTGCCATTTCCTTCTCCAGGGAATCTTCCTGACCCAGGGATCAAACTTGCATCTCTTGTATATCCTGCATTGCAGGCAGGTTCTTTACCATTGAGTCACCTAGAAAGCCCCCAAGAAGACATCAGTTCAGTTTAGTTCAGTCACTCAGTTGTTTCTGACTCTTTGTGACCCCGTGGATTGCAGCACGCCAGGCAAGAAAACATAAAATCATTAGTGGCTTCACACCTATAAGCAAAAAGTCAAAATATATGAGGCAAATACTGATAGAGTTACAGGGATAAATAAGTGAATCCACTATTGGAGTTGTAGACTTCAACACTTCTCTATCAGAATAGATAGATACAGCAAAGAGATAATTAATAGGCACATAGTTGAAGTCAACAATACCATCAATCAACAGACTGTAGTTGACAACTACAGGCTACTTCATACAACAATAGCAGAACATGCATTCTGCTTAGGCCCAGTGGAGAAGGCAATGGCACCCCACTCCAGTACTCTTGCCTGGAAAATCCCATGGACGGAGGAGCCTGGAAGGCTGCAGTCCATGGGGTCGCTGAGGGTTGGACATGACTGAGCAACTTCACTTTCACTGTTCACTTTCATGCATTGGAGAAGGAAATGGCAACCCACTCCAGTGTTCTTACCTGGAGAATCCCAGGGACAGGGGAGCCTGGTGGGCTGCCATCTACAGGGTTGCATAGAGTCGGACACGACTGAAGTGACTTAGCAGCAGCAGCAGCAGCTTAGGCCCAGATGGAATATTCATCACGGTAGACCACATTCTAGGCCATAAAAGCATTTTAACAAATTTAAAGGATATAAGAAAATAAATATTAAAATCATATAGACCACAATGGAATTAAACTATAAATCAATACAGAAAAATAGGTGGAAATCTCAAAATATTTTGAAATAAATGAAAATGAAAATATAACATCAAAATTTGGGGAATGCAGCAAAATCAGTATTTAGAGGAAAATTTATAGAAGTGAACACATATATCAGAAAAGAAGAAACATATACGTCATCTAAGCTTCAATCATCTAAACTTCCACCTTGCTGCTGCTGCTGCTAAGTCGCGTCAGTCGTGTCCGACTCTGTGCGATCCCATAGATGGCAGCCCACCAGGCTCCGCCGTCCCTGGGATTCTCCAGGCAAGAATGCTGGAGTAGGTTGCCAGTTCCTTCTCCAATGCATGAAAGTGAACAGTGAAAGTAAGTCGCTAGTCATGTCCGACTCTTCGCGACCCCATGGACTGTAGCCCACCAGGCTCCTCTGTCCATGGGATTTTCCAAGCAAGAATACTGGAGTGAGGTGCCATTGCCTTCTCCAAACTTCCACCTTAGGTAACTAGAAAAGAGGAGCGAATTAAATCCAAAGTAAGCAGAAGAAGAGAAACAATATAAATTAGAGCAGAAATTAATGAAATTGAAAACAGAAAATTAACAAGACCAAAAACTATTTCTATGAAAGGGTCAATCATTTAATAAGCCTCTAGCAAGGTTAACTAAAAGAAAAAAAGGAGAGAAGTTGCAATTACTAATTCAAAAATTAAAGATATAATACTGCTAGTGATCCTATAGACATTAAAAGGATAATAAAAGATACTATGAACAAGTCTAGGTTTGTAAATTTGATAACTTAGGTAAAATGGACCAATTCCTTGAAAAAAATCAGTCTGCCAAAACATACATAGACATATATGTATAGGCAAGTTCCTCATATATATATGTGTGTGTGTGTGAATCTATTGAAATAATAATCTGCAAAAATAAGCCCAGATAGGTTCACAGGTGAATTCTACCAATTCTCTACAATCTCTTCTAAAAAACAGAACCATAGAAGATACTTTCTGATTCATTCTATGAAGCTAGAATTACTCTAACAACAAAACCAGAGAGATATTACAAGAAAAACAAACTATAATACTTCTTGAGAACAGAGATGCAAAAAACTCTTCCTTATCATCCCTTTCTCCTGGTCTTACCATCCTGCTCTGACTTGTCAGTCCAAGAAAAAAGCCTCCATCATTTCTTGCCAGCTTCAAGGGTGGAGAGAATATGAAGGGGAAAAAAAATGCTATCCCCCCTTCAATCCTTGTACCAATTACAAAAAATAAGATCTCCAATTTATAATTCTAGCTTATCTTTCATTTTTTTTTAGAATCTATTCCAAGAGCTCTAATCGAGGGCCTCTGACTTCAAGGAGTCCCTGAACTAGAAGAAATTACATACGACATTCTGTGTTGCACACCCATGTACATTTTGGGAGGGGTAAAGATCCACAGCTTTGAACAAAGTATTGAAGAGGAGTTCTGTGCTTTTTAACCTCCACTAAACTTGGGGTAGGTGGTGGTAAATACGATGCTTTTTCATGAAGTTAGAATTTATGACCAACAAGTTGTCAATTAGAAGTTATATCAAGTATTAATTGGCTTGTTTTAAAAGAGAGATACAGAACAACTTAACATGAAAGCCTTTAATTAATTTACAGTTTTTAGTCAAAGCCAGGTATGTATGATTCCGTCCTCTATACTTTCTTTTTGTTGGAGATGGAATAATATTAATAGTCATAATCATGACCTTAGATACTGCAAAATTATGAAATTACAGGTGTATTATCAAAGAAAGATTACATTATACTAATGTAGTTTTAAGGTTAATTTGAATTTCAGTTATTAGAAAACAGGTAACCCATGAATTATCTATTTACATAGGGTAACCTTCTCATTACCTTCTCCTTGCTTACTTATCTGGCAGATTTCACAGGAGGGAGAAGAGGAAAATCAGGACTCCTTTGTTTATTGTCCAAAAGTCGCAGGTTTGGTTGGCACAAACGAGACTTTGATTTCTGAGTTTTGGACTCTGATGTTCTGCACACTGGAGTCTCCTTGTCACCTGAACCTCCAGATTTCCAAGGTTTTCACCTCGCCCTGACCCCCGTCAGTCTCTTCTCCGTTACACACACACACACACACACACACACTCTCTCTCTCTCTCAAACACACACAAGCTCTGTAAATGCATTCTCCCCCGCCCCCATTAATGCAAGACTCACTCCTCAACGCTCAATTTGAATCAAAATATTAGTATTAGACCCTGAAAATTCTCCCGGGGCTCCTCCTCTGCGTCGGCCGGGTTCTCAGGTTTCCAGGCGAGCCGGATGGACGGCAGATTAGATTGGCTGAGCTATTGGAGGAGCAGAGGCTCCATCAAATCACACATCCAGGATTTTCATCCTTCTCGGTCTCCTCCCTAGACTCCTGGCAACAGGCTTGCGTTGTTTCTCTTAGGGGAACCCAGCCTGGGGTTGCTATGGAGACATGACGCTGCGACTTGCAGAGCAACCAGGACCCAGATATCGCCTAGCAAACCTAAGCAAAGCCAGTGCCCTGCGTTGCTGCCTAAAAATATTAGTATTAGACCCTGAAAATTCTCCCGGGGCTCCTCCTCTGCGTCGGCCGGGTTCTCAGGTTTCCAGGCGAACCTGATGGACGGCAGATTAGATTGGCTGAGCTATTGGAGGAGCAGAGGCTCCATCAAATCACACATCCAGGATTTTCATCCTTCTCGGTCTCCTCCCTAGATTCCTGGCAACAGGCTTGCGTTGTTTCTCTTAGGGGAACCCAGCCTGGGGTTGCTATGGAGACATGACGCTGCGACTTGCAGAGCAACCAGGACCCAGATATCGCCTAGCAAACCTAAGCAAAGCCAGTGCCCTGCGTTGCTGCCTCCAGATCTGCACGCCCTCTTCATCCAAAACTTTTTTTTCTCTTGACTCCCTCCATGGAAGATTCCATCCCCGTCAACCAAAAAACAGAACACCAAGAACTTGGGGAAACAGGGCGGCCGTGGGAAGAAACGGTAACTACTTCCCAAGATCCTGAGCTTGGGTTATCCGAGGCCCTAGAGTTGGAGCAGGGGCCAGAAACTGGACTCCAGACCAGGAGTAGCCCTCCTAGCATGCCCCTCTCTGGAGCCAGAACGCCGGATCGACCTGTGGGTGACCTCGTAGGACTACGCGCATCATCTCCATCTTCCTCATCTCAGGAGCTCCCTTCCACTCTTTCTCCCCTGGCTCTGGCCAGGCAGGACTTTATGGCACCATGGCAGTCAGACAAGACCACTAGTGTTATTTCTGAAGCTGAAACACCTCATTTTGGCCATTTGGAACAATTATCTGATAAAGGCGGATCAACTCCTCATCAAACATGTCAATCAAATGGAAGCAACTTTCATCAGTCTCAGCAAACTAAATATCCCCTGTATGAACTGAGGGGTATGAGCGACCACACCTCTAAACAGAAAGAGCTGAGATTTGACATTTTTCAAGAAGATGACTCAAACAGTAACTATCATCTAGATCAGCCTGAGCCTGGGGCTTCTGAAGTGGCCCCTAGCGTGCTTGAGATTGCCATTCAAAATACTAAGGCTTATCTACTGAAGACCAGTAGCAAGTCGGGCTTGAATCTGTAAGTCTTGGAAGAAAAGAGAGAGGAAAAGTCGGCAAAGGGAGGGGGTATGATTATCTTTGTGTGAGGATGTGCTTCTGTGGGTGAATGTAAATGTATCTGAAAAGTCTGAATTAGTGAGAGAGTGACTTCATAACTCTTTGTATTGTAGGATCTCAAGACAGGTCACTGGTGGAGTTTCTTTTAGCTTCTTTAAAGATCCTAGATACACAGAAATAAAATCTAGGAATTATGGAATCTGGGGTTTGAAAGAAACCATAAAGTATCTCTGCTACTGCTGCTGCTAAGTCGCTTCAGTCGTGTCCAACTCTGTACGACCCAGAGAAGGCAGCCCACCAGGCTCCCCCGTCCCTGGGATTCTCCAGGCAAGAACACTGGAGTGGGTTGCCATTTCCTTCTCCAATGCATGAAAGTGAAAGGTGAAAGTGAAGTCGCTCACTCATGTCTGACTCTTTGCGACCCCATGGACTGCAGCCCACCAGGCTCCTCCATCCATGGGAATTTCCAGGCAAGAGTACTGGAGTGGGGTGCCATTGAAAGTATCTCTCCAGGATGCTTATTAAAAAGGACTGTCTACCAAAATCTAAGCATTTTCAGTGCTTGTATGGTGTGGTTTCAAGTCCCTACCCAGGCCAGTGCTGGAGTGATAAATTACCTGCTTCACCTGGGACTGTCCCAACTAAGCATGGCATCCTGAGAAACTTCTCAGTCCGAGGTAAATCGGGAGAATTCCTTGCTGTACAGGCCACCCCAAGTGCATGCCATTTTATCCAGATCTCTTAAACTGTGGTAACCAATGACCCAGGAATTTTCTGACCATCCTATTATAGCTAAGATTCAGGTCTCATCATTGAGTCCGGATTTCTAGACGTTCTTGCCTTCAGGGTTATACATAATCATAGGGTCAACAAAATTACAGGGCTAAAAGGGACTTGAGAAAACATCTAATATAATCCGCTTGCTTTTTAAATGAGAGGACTGAGTCATGGAAAAATTAATTTGCTCAACATTTCTCTGGCTACAACACTCTCTGACTCTTACCTTTCCTCCATCACTATGCTTCAGCCACATGGCCTCGTCAGTTCCAGTGTTGCTACCTTGGCCCAGATGGCGTCTTCCCTAAGTCCTCCTTAGTCTTTGCTGACTGTCTTCACATCTTAGGAATCAGCTTCCATAGAACTCTATTATAACTGCCTTCATAGTACTTAAGGTCATTTATAATTGTATAGAGACTTACAGACTTATATTTAATGTTTGACTCTCCCACTAAAGTGCAGGTACCGAGTACAGGGACCATTTGAGTTTTGAACACCGCTATATATTTAATGCCTAGCACAGTGTATCAGCTATTTACTGACTAAAGAATTAATTAATTAATGGCAGTACAAGAGACACAGTCTAGATCTTTTGAGTCTAGTTAATTCTCAACATGGGGGCTTCCTTGGTGATTCAGCAGTAAACAACTCATCTGGCAATGCAGGAGATGCAAGTTCAATTCCTGGGTTGGGATCTCCTGGAGATCCCCTAGAGAAGGAAATGGCAACCCACTCCAGTATTCTTGTCTGGTAAATCCCATGGACAGAAGGAGCCTGGCGGGCTACAGACCATGGGGTCGCAACAAGTTAAACACAACTTAGTGACTAAACAATTACAACAATCCTCAAAACAATTTGCTGAGATGCCTCCTGAATAGTCAGCAAACATTAAATGAATGCCATTCAATATATATATGTTTCAAAATCTTGTAACTATTACTTGGCTTTTAAAAATATGAAGTATAATCTTAAAGCCTGAAGAATAAGTTATCAGTTAATATATAATGTGAGAAGTCTTCACAAAACCCAAATTAAAATATTATTTATAAATTACTGTCTTTAACTACAATTTACTTAAACTTCAGGGATGTGATTTGCTGGATTCTACTTGAATTGCTGATATAAACTTCTTGTCACAATTCCCTGGGTTAAATAGCAAGCAAGAATTTACAAACTTTGATAAAATATCAAAAAAAAGCTCATTATAAATACTTGAAAGTTCACAATTTAAAACTGAATACAAAACATAAAATGGGAAATTTTCTTTTACTGAATTATTTTATAACTGACATTACTTAAATAGCTAAATTTAATTTAGTGTCCAAATGCTAAGTCTCTGAGGTGGTAAATGAATACTGTCCATAATATTCACTATTACTTTCTAAGTGCTTTATAGCTTATAGTTAAAAATGGCTCATTAAAGATGAACTAAACTCTATATCTTATACACAGCTCTTATTTAATAACCATGAAAGCTTTTTTATTGCAATTAAACAATTTTGAGTAAAATACAGAATTGGTTTTCATATTGTTGAATAAAAAGCCTGAAAAAAGACTTCTTCCTTCTTTTCTGCCAGTCATAACATTTCTGTTCATTTATAAAAATAGCAATTTTTGGAGAAAAAAGAAGATATTCTTCATATATAATATTTGCAAACTGTCTGTCACATTGGTTGTGCATATAATTTACCTATTTTTCTTTGACATTCTTAAGATCCATTAGACAAATACAGATATTAAAGAAAGAATTAAATAACTAGGGCAGGTTAAAGATAGTAGGAACTTATTGAACTTCCATTTTGTTTCACTATAATAAGGAAGGAGATATATTAAAACAGCAAACAAAAACCTAATTTCAGCGCTGGAGGAACCTACTGCAGCTGCTGAATGAGAAATATGTAATGCACACAATTACACAGCAGTGTACCAGTGATCTTAGACAGGCCCAGTCCACACTGAGGAAGAACAGTTTCAGGAATAACCTGAGTGGTAAGGCTTTGAGGATTAAGTGTACTTTAAATCATTTCTTGAGAAAAATATGTTTAGGACACCACAAGCAAAGGCTCTCAAGTCAGACAGCAACAAGATGCTGGACAGACATTTACACTGCTGGGCAGACATTCTAACTGAACTAATTATTAGAAATGAAAGTGGAGAGATACAGTGCTTATCCACCAGAGAGGTAATGTATGCAAGTCCTCACAGCGGACAGAGGAATTTCTATCTCGCCTGAGAGCAGTTTGACAGGCATTTTGGGTTCTTCAGTAGTAAATTTCATGTTGAAAAACTGGTATCTTAAAAATCACCTCCTAGCAGTTATGTGTAAAATGTAATGAATTAATGAGAGATTCAGTTCAGTTCAGTTCAGTCGCTCAGTCGTGTCCGACTCTGCGACCCCATGAATCACAGCACACCAGGCCTCCTCGTCCATCACCAGCTCCCGGAGTTCACCTAGACCCATGCCCATGGAGTCAGTGACGCCATCCAGCCATCTCATCCTCTGTCGTCCCCTTCTCCTCCTGCTCCCAATCCCTCCAGGCATCAGAGTCTTTTCCAATGAGTCAACTCTCGCATGAGGTGGCCAAAGTACTGGAGTTTCAGCTTCAGCATCATTCCTTCCAAAGAAATCCCAGGGTTGATCTCCTTCAGAATGGACTGGTTGGATCTCCTTGCAGTCCAAGGGACTCTCAAGAGTCTTCTCCAACACCACAGTTCAAAAGCATCATTAGAGATTAATTAATGAATCAATGGAGAGGTTAGAGGCAGCTTCACTAACTCAGTTATGAAATAAAAAGCTACAGCAGTGGTTTTAACAGAAAAGGACAAAAAATATTAGAGTGCATCACATTTTAATAAACATAACATCAGATGACATTTTTCTCTCTGTTTGTGTGTGCGGGGGGTGGGTTGGGGTTGCAATATGAAATGTGTTTCTTGTAGGTCTAAAAACACTGAAGTATATAACTGGCTTAGGAAATGTGAAAAGAGAATTGACCTTAAAAGAGTCAGCTGGATTTAAAAATCAAATTGGATTCAATGAGGGATAGGAAATGGGGATGGAAAAGAAGTTATGTTAAAAGAATATATAACTGAGAGATTTTGATCTAAAATAAAAAGTAAAAATTGTAGCTGATTTGGAACATGTATCTTGCTGTAATGTGTTTTTCTTTAATAAGCTAAATATTCATATCATATTGAAGGAATTTCTTAAAAAGTTCTAGGATAAATTATTCTTGGCAGTGGTAAAAGTTACTGAGTTTTTCCACTAAAAATCTCTCAAGTCTTTAGGTTGTTGAAGTTTCCTAAAAACCCACTGAATATGTATGAAATATTTCCTCAAATGCTTTAGACAGGGATATTATCTGGAATTTTCTCTTTTCGGGTAGATATGATCATCTTTCTGAAATGCTGACCAAGGTCTTAGATAAACGTCCAGAAAATGCTGTGGATATCATTGAAAATATTAGCCAAGATGTCAAGATGGAACATTTTAGTAAAAAATTAGATACACTCCAAGATGAGAATGAGATGCTTCCAACCTATGAAATGGCAGAGAAACAGAAAACTCTTTTTCTTCAGGGAAATTTAGAAGAGCTGACCAAGAACTGGAAGATGAAATAGTAAGTCACTCTGTAAATTTGAATAGGTCAATCTTATGGTTTTTTTGAGGTGAATCTCCATTCATACCCACTGCCTTTTTATAGCTTACTAAATAGTATTTGCAACCTCATTTCATACCACTCATTTCGTTGGTTAGAGTTTCTTGTGTTTTCACATTGTGTTTTAGTATTTCACAGATTTAGCTATTTTATGTTTGTGGGGCTAAACTCCTTAGTATCAGTGAAAATGGTTTCTTCATCTTTTATATTTTCCAAAGTGCCTGGGACAGCCTGAGTGCATAGCTGTTTCTTATTAAGTACTGTTGAATGAATGAATAAATGGCACATAATTTAAAATTTGGCTTTAAATCAAGATGCATATTTTCCCCTTTAATTTACTGGAAAAATTAAAAGAGCTTCTAATGTCATTTGCATTTTCTTCCAAGGCTACTTCTTCATATTGTAACTTGACAGTATGTATATTATGTCAATGAGACATAATAGGAGAGAAATAAAAGATTTCTTTTAATCCCCAAAGATAAATTGTTGAAAATATTTACAGAGAAAGTTGGTGACAGAGATTAAAAGCTATCATTCAAGAATGAAATCAGCTGTATTACAGAAATTTTACCCTCAAATATTTCAAATCAGTATCCGCTTCGTTTCCTAAATGCCTGCATATTTGCAATTTATTCTACTGAGTAATTTATACTGTATATCTACTGAGCTTCTATGTTCCATTACTGTTAGGCTATTTAAAACTGTCTACATACTTGCAAAGTTGATGTTTGGAGTAAGATATGTTCAAAAAAGGACACAGAATTCAGTCAAGGAAAGATAGGAGGGGTAGGGATATACCACATGGAACTAATAAAGAACCCACCTGCCAGTGAGTTAGAGACGTGAGTTAGATATCAGGCTTGGGAAGATCCCCTAGAGGAGGGCATGGCAACCCACTCCAATATTCCTGCCTGGAGAATCGCATGGTAAGAGGAGCCTGGAAGGGTACAGTCCTAGGGTCACAAAGAGTTGGCATGACTGAAGCAGCTTAGTAAACACACACACAAACCCTCTAGAGCTCTGTAGCCTTCATAAAGAGACACAAATGACACAGTGAGATATAGAGTAGTCAGAAGGGACAAGTGATATATGTCAAGGACTTGACATTAGCTGATCTTTTCTAAAAATATCTTACTCAAAACATTTGGTTATGGAGCTGTATATAGCATTGACAAGTCTGGGGACAAACAGCATGTGGAGATCAAATATTTTGTTATTTTTGCTTTTATTTCTTTTGCCTTCAGAGACTGATCTAAGAAAATATTGCTATGATTTATGTCCAAGAATGTTTTGCCTATGTTCTGTTCTAGGAGTTTTATGGTGTCATGACTCATATTTAGGTTGTTAAGCCATTTTGAGTTTATTTTTGTAGTTTATTTTCCAGCTTTCCCAAAACCAGTTGCAGAAGAGATTGTCCTTTCTCCACTGTACACTGTTCTTGCCTCCTTTGTTGTAGATTAATTGACCATAGGTACAGGTTTATTGCTAGGTGCTCTATTCTGTTTCATTGATCTATATGTCTATTTTGGTGCCAATACCATGCTGTTTTGATTATAGTAGCATTTGTAGTATTGTCTGACGTCTGGGAGGGTTATACCCCCAACTTTTTTTTCCCCTCAGGATTACTTTGTCTATTCTGGGTCTTTGTAGCTCCAAATAAATTTTAGTATTAATTGTTCTAGTTCTATGAAAAAGGTCATTTTTATAGGGATTGCATTAAGTCTTTGGGTTGCAAGCAGTTCTCTTATGGATAAAATATTAATCGCCGTGCTTGTATTCCCAGGCAGAACACGCTCTTCCAAACATAATGGAATCAGCTTTTTATTTTGAACAAGCTGGAGTTGGTTTGGGCACAGATGAGACTTACCGCATATTTCTTGCCCTCAAGCAGCTTACTGACACCCACCCAATCCAAAAATGTCGTTTCTGGGGCAAGATCTTAGGTCTGGAAATGAATTATATTGTAGCTGAAGTGGATTCCGTGAGGGAGAAGATGAAGAGGAGGTGGAAGAGGAAGACGTACCTGAAGAGAGGGACAGTGGAGATAGTGAAGCTGGTGAAGACGATGCAGATGAATTACCAAGGCCCTTTTACAAGGCCCCACAGGCTATTCCAAAAGAAGAAAGCAGAACAGGTGCCAACAAATATGTCTATTTTGTTTGCAATGAACCAGGAAGACCATGGGTGAAGTTACCAGCAGTGACACCTGCACAAATCGTTACTGCAAGAAAAATCAAGAAGTTTTTCACTGGGCGATTGGATACCCCCATTATAAGCTACCCACCATTCCCAGGAAATGAGAGTAATTACTTACGAGCACAAATTGCCAGAATTTCAGCAGGGACCCATGTCAGTCCTCTAGGATTCTATCATTTTGGTGAGGAAGAAGGAGAAGAGGAAGAAGAAATAGAAAGTGGGCGAGATAACTTTGAAGAAAATCCTGATTTTGAAGGCATCCAAGTGATTGATCTAGTGGAATCCCTATCCAATTGGGTTCATCATGTACAACATATCCTCCCTCAGGTAGGGGTTTTGCAATTCTCAGCCTATCAGCTAGTCAGTAAATCTGTATTAAATTCTGTCTATAATGCACACAGTATATTCCAGACAAAGGCCTTCAGACTGTAGACAAAGACAGAGACAATTAAAAAAATCTAAACACAAAGTAGTATATAATTGCCAAGTCGCTTAGACTCAGAATCTTCAAACAGATTTTATTTCCAAATGGAAGTAAAATGGGCTTTATTTTATTTGCGCTTCCCTTGTGGCTCAGATGGTAAAGAATCTGCCTGTAATGCGGGAGACCTGGATTTGATCCCTGAGTTGGGAAGATCCCCTGGAGGAGGGAATGGCAACCCACTCCAATATTCTTGTCTGGAGAATCCCCATGGGCTACAGTCCATGAGGTCGCTAAAAGTCGGACACAACTGAGTGACTAAGCACACATGGAGTATTTGGCAAGTTATGGAAGAATTTAGGTTTAGGTGTGTTGTGAAATATCTTTATATGTTAAATGTAAATGGGTACATTAATTTTGGGAAGAGTTCTTTTATTCTATTCTTATTAGCCAAGGAAATTTTTTTGCATGAACAATAAAAGATTAAAAAAAAACACGTGTCATATAGTAGTTATATAGAACCTATTCTGCCAATTTTAATAGCACTTTATATATAGTAGCTCATTTAAAACTCACACTTGTATAGAAGACTAATTTCCTTATTGTACAGATGAGGAAATTAAGGCAGAAAGTTTAGGAAATGTCACAAGGGAAACATATTTAATAAGTTTCAGATATGAATGAGCAGAATGGATTCAGAGTCCACACTCTTAAACAATCTGGTAAAGAGTCTCATTGAGAGGTAGAATATCTTCACTATACTTTGATGTAGATAAGAAATATTCTTAAATATCTCTAGGTGAGTTAATTAAATGAGAAATTATAATCTCAAAACTCCATACCTAATCTTATTATCACATTGTTGCTATTAATAATAATAGTACTTTACTGTCATATTAATTAGTAAAATGTATTATTACATTTTTCACTAAGGTTTGAATAATTTTAATATATAAATATCCTGTAACAATATTTTGCTTGAAATAATATAGATCAAAATAGCATTTGGTAAATATACATTGAATGAATGAGTGGTCAATATGCCACACAGTGGAACACCATGCAGATAATTACTTCAATCCAAAGGAATATTCTGGCATTTTAAAGTCCTCGTTAGACCACTAGATCTTGCAGTATTTTTGCCCAGGGCCGCTGTAATTGGTTCAACCCCATACAAAAAAATGAGGAGGAAGAGGAAGAAGACGAAGAAAAAGAAGAAGAAAAAGGAGAAGAGCCTGATGACATAGAACAGGAAGTGGGGCCTCCACTCTTGACACCAATCTCTGAAGATTTAGGTAATTTTACATATCCTACATATGTATGTGTGTCCATATATGTATATGTATATATATGTGTGTGTGTGTGTATACAGGAATACATAAATATGTACACATGTATATACGCGCTCAGTCATGTCCGACTCTTTGCAACCCCACGGACTGTAGTCTACCACGCTCCTCTGTCCATGGGATTTTCCAGGCAAGAATACTGGAATGTGTTGCCATTTCCTTCTCCAGGGGACCTTCCCGACCCAAGAATCGAACCTCAGTCTCCCTCATTGCAGGCAGACGCTTTACCCTCTGAGCCACCAGAGAAGCCCATTTACGAGCATATCTTGGAGATATTGTAAGACAGATTCCAGACCACTGCAGAAAATGTGAATATTATAGTAAATGAGTCAACTTTTTGGTTTGCCAGTGCACATAAAAATTATGTTTACACTCTACTGCAGTCTATTAAGTGTACAATAACATAATATCTAAAAAATGTACATGCCTTAATTAGAAAATACTATATTGTAGGAGGATGAGAGAATTAGGTGAGGGAGATTAGGAGAGACAGATTTCTACTTACAAGATAAATCACTCATGGCTATGAAATGTAGTGTGGGGAATATAGTCCAAATAACATAAGATCTTGGCATGGTGACATGCTGCATGCTAAGTTGCTCAGTCGTATCCAACCCTTTGTGACCCCTTGGACTGTTGCTCACCAGGCTCCTCTGACCATGAGGATTCTCCGGGCAAGAATATTGGAGTGCGTAGCCATGCCCTCCTCCAGGGGATCTTCCTGACCCAGGCATCAAACCGGTGTCTCCTACATTGCAGGCAGATTCTTTACTGACTGAGCTATGAGGGAAACCCGTATATGAATATACACACAGATATTTCTGGCTTTTCAAAAAATCACTTTACAACACTTTGCTTTTATGAGAGAACTACATTAGTACCAATTTTCACTAATAGAAATTTTTTTTAAAAAAAGGCAAAACAAAAGTAATGTTCAGCATTTTTGCAGTGAGCAGTTATAGGGCAGCACACACTTCAGGCTGTCAGAGCTGCACCTCCAAGCTCCTTCCCCAGGAACTACACTCAGCATCAAGTTGTCATAGTTTTGAATTGTGATTGGAGCTTCTGTGCTTTATTTAGTTTATCTAGGCAATCTATTAGCAAGATGTGTCCTAAGGTAATTGCATCTTTGCTCTATATCATTTCGGCTTACAAAAGGTTTCATAGCAGCGCTCTACTTTTGGATAGTGGGGGAAACCTTTACACACACTCACACTGTAGTTAATGGTGGGAGTAAAGAATGTAATGTGGCCAGCCCCACAAATAACTTTCTAGGACGGAGGTTGCAGGAGTGTATTGTAGAGGGGAAATGTAAGTTGGCTCTCTTACTAGAAATGCTGACAGTTATCTTTTTTTTTCATACTTGTTTTGCATTCTACAGATCATAAACACATGACATAGAGTAAAATATCGTGAAGTACTATTTTTTCCAATATACTATTGTTCTCATATTCTTCTTTTCTTCCTATTCAGTTTTGGAGTATTCATGCTCCAAACCCTAGCTCTCTTTCATAATACTGATTTGGTCATCACATATTCTTCCCTCTACCACAATGGCCTCCTCTCCCTTGGTAAAACTTATTTTCTCTGTTGTTCACATGTACATATATAAACACAGACAAATATATATAAATACATATTTTTTTCAAATTTCATGGTTACACAATGTTCAAATAGTACCCTCCTGATTCTATGTTAAACAGATGTTTTAACTTTTCTATGTCAAGTATGTGTGTGTTTTAAGGTTTATAAATACAGCTTTCCTGTTACACAGTATATGCTTATCTGTTTAGGAGTTAAATCTATTTTGAATTTCTCTTTGATTTACAGAGATCCAGAATATATCACCTTGGACAACACGGTTATCTTCAAATCTCATTCCTCAATATGCGATTGCAGTCCTTAGATCCAACCTTTGGCCTGGAGCGTATGCCTTTTCCAATGGCAAGTATGTGCCCACTTGTAAGGCTGTTATTTTGATGATTTAACTTCTGAAAATTATAAGTTATCACTGGAATGTTAAGTTACTACTGTTTTAACTCTTCTTTGGCATGTCAAGTCTGTAATGGTATAAGATGAATTAAAACAACATCCATCTACAAAACAAAGCATCAAATTCATAACATTAGAGTAATTCAGACTTCTGTGTTTTCATCTGAATTATCCAATTTATGGGGCTAAAATGTTTTTAATTCTAGGGTTATTTGAGTAATTGATAATCATTTCATGGAGGTAATTCTAAGCAGTGTTAAATTGAGTCTTATTTTTGTTAGATATCTTGAGAAAAGATAAATTAAAATATGTATGATTTAGGCTATCACTTTCAAGAGAATTAGGATAAGAGGATAGTCAATGTCCTTTTGTCACCCAGAGCATATACTTCCATTTGTTTTATGCTTCCATTTCTTACTTAATTATCTAGAGTCAGAAGCTTGGCTGAGCTGGAGAACTGAGTAGTCAAATGTCAGAGTAGCTATGAGATCAACAAGCCAAAAATGAAAGTGTTTTCAAGCCTTTAATCACTTGCCGTGATGGCATAAGCAAGTTGAAGCACTGATTCTACTCGTTGTCCACCACCTCATTCCATTTGCCCACGTGGAACGGCACACTGGTGGAAGGTCAGATGGGTCAGCACAGTTGTGAGGGCATCCCACTGACAAGGAAGTCCTCAACATAAGGCTTTTGCAGTCTCATGGACCTGTGACCAGAGGAAGGTGGGGAGGGCTAGGAAAAAGTACTGGGTACTGGGACTTCCCTGGTGGATCAGCGGTTAAGACTCTGAGCTGCCATTCCAGGGGATCCAGATTTGATCCCTGGTCAAGGAACTAGATCCCACATGCCATAACGCCAAAAATAAAAAACAAAACCAAAAAACTACTGGGTACTGAGGCAGAGTAGGGGAAAGCATCTATAAGTTCTCCTCCTCTCTTACTCAGCCCCCATTAGGAAGCCTTGGCAGAGGGACCTGAAGACTTCTGCTGAAGGCCCCAGATGAAGAGGCTTGGGAATAAAGGCACCTGAGCCAGAAACACAATTCTATCAAGAGCATGACAGGCCAGAGGGGCCAGAGTCCTTGCCCACAACTCCTCTGAGACTGCAGTGCACTGGCTCTGCACCAAGTTGTTGCAGAGAGTGTACTTTTCTCCATGAGGTCTACCAGGGAAAGCTTTTGTGATTGCCCAAGGTTGGACCTGAAAAATCATCCATAGGTTTCTAACCACAAGCCCAAATCCTCATGCAGCCAAGTTTGCTAGACTGGCAACTTCTTAATTCTTCCTAACTCTAAGGAATGTATGCAACCTTTAACTTAGTTTTGTTTTTCTGAAAATAATTAAAAGATCAAAGGCTGTGGTCCAATCCAGGTGTAGGGTACATTTTGACAGGGTCTGGCCCTGATTTCTTAACCAGCTTGAGCAGTTTGGATCGTAGTAACCCTCTGTGGGCTTCCCAGGTTGTGCGTGGTAAAGAATCCACCTGCCAGTGCAGGAGATGTGAGAGATGTGGGTTCAATCCCTGGGTCAGGAGGATCCCCTGGAAGAGGTAACAGCAACCAGCTCCAGTATTCTTGCCTGAGAAATCCCATGGACAGAAAGGAACCTGGAGGGCTACGGTACACGGGGTTGCAGAGTCGGACACAACTGAGCACACACACACACACACACACAGTTCCCTGTGGTAGAAGAACCATTTAGGGATATTTCATCTCTAATGCATTTTAAATATACTGTACTGTTTTAACATTATGGGACTATGATACTATTAAGTACTTTATTCTTACAGAAAAGGGTTTTTCTTACTGAAAACTTATATGATCTATATTTTAACTTACAGAAAGTTTGAAAATTTCTATATAGGCTGGGGTCATAAATACAGTCCAGACAGCTATACACCTCCAGTTCCCCCACCTGTTTATCAAGAGTACCCCAGTGGACCAGAAATTACGGAAATGGATGATCCTACTGTGGAGGAGGAGCAGGCCTTCAGGGCTGCACAAGAAGCAGCAGCAAATTCAACAGAGGAGAATGAAGAAACTGAGGAAGAGGAAGATGATTATGACTAACACAAGCAGAATTAGCCCAGTCTTATGAGACCGATGCACACATACTCTTTATTTGGGACTGATTTATATATATATAAAATACACTATTCATGTGTAAACTGTCATTCCTTGAAAACAAAAATTTGGAATTTCACATTTGGAACTATTAATATGTACTTTTAGAAAGATGCTCAACAGATTTTTCAGAGGCTAAATGACATTTTCTTTTTAAAAAAATCATTTTATTATTATTTTTTAAATTTATTTAATTGGAGGCTAATTACAATATTGTAAATTACTGTTTTGATGGCTTCAGCTAACCGAATATGTACTTCTGTATTTTTTAAGCCTCAGGTTGAATTTCTAATAGGCAAACAAGGTAATATATACCCCACAAAAGCTACTTGGGGGGATTAAATATTTTTTGAGTTTCAAGGAATACTGAGACCAAAAATATTGATAATTAGAGCATGTGTTCTTCAGCAATTTGTGATACTGTTGCAAATACTGTATGTATATACATCTATCTATCTATCTATATATATATATTCCTCCCAACCCTCTGTGTGGAGAGGGTATACAATACTATTACCTGCTCCACGACTGTAGGAACATTCAAAGTTTTTAGCTTTTACCTGTTGCTTCTTAAAGAAACTTCTCAATGTAACTCTTCTTTCATCGTTTGGAAATTGGTTTTATCTGATTTGGGGAAAAACTATTTGCAGAGATGGCTAACTGGGACATCAAAAGACTTCAGACTGATATTTTCTATCACTGCTTTTCTAAAACTAGTTATTTTTATTCACTGAAAAAGTATTTTTAAGTCCTATATCCCTGGCACTCCAAGACTACTGTTAAAAACTAGGCATTGCTTCAGAAATCTTAGGAGCTTACTTACATTCAAGGAGGTAAATATTTTGTGATACAAATATTATGCCACAGTACAGTGTCAAGCCCTGTGGTGAAGAACCAATTAAAAAATAAAAATAAAAATAAAAAACCCTTCTACTCCATGGTTAGTATCTATGTAAAATAAAAGTATCAGTAATTGTAGTTTCTGTAATGTTCTTGTCATAGACTGGCGGTTTGCAGATCAGTGATCTTTGAGCAATATTGCTATTCAAACCTTAGAAGGTGTATTTAATCCAAACTTGAGCAGTTCAGGAGTTACTTCTAAGAGGAAGCTCTTCTAAGAGGAGAACTAAGGGGGAAAGGGTCCTAGGCAGCGCCAGCTGTATTTTGGAAAAGGACTTTAGGCTGAAAGGAATGAAACTTTGAGCATGGTAAGAGATGAAACCGAAGAGGTAAGCAGAGCCAAGATTGTGTAGGAAGTTTGGATTTTAATCATGAGCAATGAAGGGAACTCAACTAGGCAGTCACAAAATCATATTTGTATTTTAGAACAATTTGTCTTCTATGTGGAAGATGGACTGACAGAGGATCAAGACAAACAGATCAGTTAGGAGGATATCACACTGTCTAGGTAAGAGATAATGATGGCATGAAGCACCATAACTGCATGGGGATATATAGTGGAAACCTGTTTACCAGTCTGAATGACAGTATTAGAAAGGAGGTTTTCCAGAATTTTCCAATTGGCAGTACTATTCATTCCAGGAGTGCAACACTTAGTATTTAATATAATAGATAATATTCATAGAACTTCATTCAAGTAAGTTCTTGTTCGTTTTTTAATGGGGTAGCAGCCCCTTACTGCTTCTCCTTTTTAATATCTCTTTTTTCATCTACCCAGATTTCTTTCTGAGAAAGGGCCTCTGACCCATGGCAGACAGTCACATGCTAATCAGATGTGCTCTCTCTGGAATCTGAAATCTAAGCAGACATTCTACCTCAACTCCTAACCTGATTGCCCCTGCTGTATTAGGCCATATTCTAGCCTCAACTGTTGCCTTTGTTCTAGAATAGCTCCCTAATTACCTGTGGATTCTGTGAACCTCTGATAATTTGAACGAATTCTCTTCTGCTTAAAACTGGCCAGAATAAGATTCTTGCTTCAACCTTAACTGGCAAATCTTACATGAAACTGAAAGATTCCTTCTTACTGGACACATTAAACAGAAGACTCTCACAATTATATAAGAGTGTAAATATTTAACAAAAGCAAATTACTCTTTTCAGAATTATGCTATGAAGTATTAAGCTTCTTTGTATCTAGTGAGGAGGGAATTTCATTACATATATAATAGTAACAGAATAAAGCAGAATGCTATAATGGTAAGAGCTTGGAGGTGAGACAGTCTGGGTTCACATCTTAGACTAGGGCCACTTTCTTGGGCAAATTACTAATCTTGCAAGTTTCAGCTTCCTCACAGGGCTAATAACAGTATTTGTCTCACAAAACTATTAAATGTTTTGGAAATCAAACTAATTAATACATGCAAAATACTGAGAATATCTAACACAAGCTAGAATTCAACAAATAGTCATATGACTACAACACAAAACTAGTTTCTGAAACATGGCTAAATAAAGAAATACAAAACTCACAATACAAACAAGATATTTTATTGGAATAATTACTAAACAGTGAAGCACTAAAGGTATAATTTAGACATTTTAGAAATTAAAATATAAATGGAGTATTTAGAAAATCCACAGATTCATATGTTGTATTAAGGTTAATACCGGAATTTGGAAAACGAAGTAAAATTCCACAATCACTGAAATGCTGACTTCTTCAAGGGATCTTCTCAGCTGTAAAGACTTGAGAAGCTTGTCTCCTAGCCTTGAAAAGAAATTTTAAAAATGTTAAGTAGGTGAGAAGTCAATTAATTAAAATATGCATTATCATCTAATATCAAAAAAACTAAAATCTGGTATTTTTTTTTCCTTGTAAGGAATAGTACAACTTCAAATTTAGGAAATTAGGAAATCATTTTTAAAGTCAAGCCATAAAAAATTAAAAGAAAATTTGAGATAAAGATAAAATGCAAAAAATTAAAAAAATACCACCTTTTTATGGAATAATGAATCAAAAGTAAAAATCTGGCTGAAACTCAGAGACAAGTAAAAACAGGGAAGGAGAGATAAAGATGAGACTATGAGCAGAGAAATACCACCAATGCCTCTCTTTCAAGACCAGAAAGATATCAGCCAAATAAAATACTCAGCTAAACTCCATTTTAGTATCTAACCTCATCTATGATCTAAAGGTTATCTGCTCTCAAAGGTGAGCAAGCATCTTGCTTTTTCTAACAGTTAAAATTAACCTCTAACTTCATTCAGCCAAATAAATGATAGGATTTAAAAAAAGGAATGCAATTTTGGTATTTAAGTCATTGCAAAGAAACCTCTTTGGATAAACATTTTCAAAGAAACTTATCATAATTAAATTGAAGAACTTCTTCAACAATCCTTGCCTTTATATCCCAAGTTGTAAGGCTAAAAAGATTACTCTAGCTCTCTCTCATTTCAAACAACTTTAGTCCTTTCCCTCATGATCCTATTATTCTTCATAATTGCTCCTCTCTACTGCGGTGTCTCTTCTCCCTTTGAAAGTGAAAGTCGCTCAGTCTTGTCCAACTCTTTGTGACCCCACAGACTATACAGTCCCCATGGAATTCTCCAGGCCTGAATACTGGAGAGAGTAAGTATTCTCTTCTCCAGGGGATCTTCCCAACCCAGGGATTGAACCCAGGTCTCCCCACATTGCAGGAGGATTCTTTACCAGTTGAGCCATAAGGGAAGGCCTTCTCTCTTTAGAGGGAAACAAATGTGGAGTACTTAAGAGGGACCTTTTTTCTTCAAGATTAGAGGACTGTGCATTTTCTAGACTTGATATGCTACCATATAGCTTCTGTTTATACAAATGGAGGGGCTCCCCTCCTTAGGAATTTTTCTATAATGTACTGCTCATCACTTAAACGCAAGGGATAAAGAGGCAACACTATTGGAGTTAATTTCTGGAATTGTATATATCCAGTAAGTATTATGTGTATGAACAGTTCTTAAATCTGAAAGAAAAACATGTCCCTCAGAGTACTTAACTCTCTCAATAGTGTGATAATTATATCTCCAATAGTACATCCAATATATCCAAGGGCCTAACATAGAGCCTCAGGAATCTCTAGAATCACATTTAATCAACCAAGACCAATATGAGCTGGAACTCCTTAAGTTAGACTTTCTTATCATACTGTTGCCGTTTTCATTGCTGCTGCTGCTGCTAAGCGCTTCAGTTGTGTCTGACTCTGTGCGACCCCATAGACGGCCGCCACCAGGCTCCCCCGTCCCTGGGATTCTCCAGGCAAGAACACTGGAGTGGGTTGCCATTTCCTTCTCCAATGCATGAAAGTGAAAAGTGAAAGTGAAGTCGCTCAGTCGTGTCCGACTCCTAGCGACCCCATGGACTGCAGCCTACCAGGCTCCTGCATCCATGGGATTTCCCAGGCAAGAGTACTGGAGTGGGGTGCCATTGCCTTCTCCGCCGTTTTCATTACTCTCCTGATAATCAAAATTAAATTATATGTTATAAAATTAAATATTTTTATGAAGTTCTGAGCAAAGTATCTGACAATAGTTGGGTATCATCTGAAATTTAAAGATGTCCATTCTGGAATTAAATGAAGTAGTGAACAACAACATATCTTTGCCAATCTAATGTGACAGAATGAGGTGTTAGGAGTTACAAAGGAATAACATTGATTTTTAACTTAAAAATTTTACACTCTAAAGTTCAACCTGTCCAAGCGTCACATGAAAAATATTTAGATACTTACAATTTTCTCCTCTGAAGAAAGCACACCTTCTACTGCCACTATCTGGTATTGCTTATGTTTTAAATTCCCCACAAACTTCCGCAGTTGCTTGAGACTGCTAACTTCCATGTCTTGCTTTAAGAGTTTCTGCATTTCTCGAGAAGGACATCCAGGATCAAATACTAGTAAACATAATGTTCGGTTTTTTCTCTCTTCAATTCCAACAACTGTTCGACTATGACCTGTAGAAAAATCAAGAAAGAGTACATATATAAATGTGTGAGAGATACCTATTTGAGCAGCTCTAAGTTACTATACACACAGACACACAGACATATATAGACACCCTATATATACTTTTTATGTGTGCTTCGTATATAAATACAGTCAGTCCCTCTGACATATTGGTTATCTGAGTTCTTTGAGTTCTCAGACACAAAACTTCAGTTCTACTTCCTAACCTCCAGTTTTCTTTCGTTCAATTTTAGTTTTCCAAGGCTTCATGGCAAAATATTCTACTTCTCATATGCCAAATATTTTAGTTTCCTTTCCTAATCCCATAGTCCTTTTTATTCAAGTGATCTCAGATAAAAGGATTTGAAATTTAACTGCTGGGGAACAAAAACTCATGGTTCCAAAAGGTAAACAAAAGTTAATTTATATATAAGAGAATTTCAATGGGAAGGGCTTAACCTTTATAGCTTATATCCTAAGCAATGAAATTCCTAACATTTACTTCTCCTTCTTCCTGTCAATTCAAATCATCCCTTGAGAAATTTCATGAAATACCCACACATCAGGCACTGTTCCAGACAGTTCGTGACACAAAAGCAAACAAAACAAACATGTCTGCTTTCATGGAGCTTACATTCTAATAGGAAGAATAGGAAGAAATACTCCATAAACAAGGTAAATGAGTAAAGTCTATATAAAACGAAGATCATGGCATCTGGTCCCATCACTTCATGGAAAATAGATGGGGAAACAGTGGAAACAGTGTCAGACTTTATTTTTTGGGGCTCCAAAATCACTGCAAATGGTGACTGCAGCCATGAAATTAAAAGACGCTTACTCCTTGGAAGGAAAGTTATGACCAACCTAGATAGCATATTCAAAAGCAGAGACATTACTTTGCCAACTAAGGTCCGTCTAGTCAAGGCTATGGTTTTTCCTGTGGTCATGTATGGATGTGAGTTGGACTGTGAAGAAGGCTGAGAGCCGAAGAACTGATGCTTTTGAACTGTGGTGTTGGAGAAGACTCTTGAGAGTCCCTTGGACTGCAAGGAGATCCAACCAGTCCATTCTGAAGGAGATCAACCCTGGGATTTCTTTGGAAGGAATGATGCTAAAGCTGAAACTCCAGTACTTTGGCCACCTCGTGCGAAGAGCTGATTCATTGGAAAAGACTCTGATGCTGGGAGGGATTGGGGGCAGGAGGAGAAGGGGACGACTGAGGATGAGATGGCTGGATGGCATCACGGACTCGATGGCCATGAGTCTGAGTGAACTCTGGGAGAGGTGATGGACAGGGAGGCCTGGCGTGCTGCGATTCATGGGGTCTCAAAGAGTCGGACACGACTGAGCGACTGAACTGAACTGAAAGCAAAATAATGCAGGGAAGAGGGAAAGGAAATGCCAGTGCTAGACAGGGATAGAATAATGAGCTAAAAATTTTTAAAGGGTGGCCAGGGAAGGCCTCATTGAAGTGAGGTAAAGCCCTGAAAAAAATTAACGATGAACAATAAAGGAAGAGGTAGACCTGAATTAGGTAGCCCCAAAGATATCAAGGATATCATCCATTTCTGCAATGTATTATGATGATGATATAGCTCTAAAAATCAGAGTAATGTCAGTATACTTTTCTCCTCTATTATCAGAATCTTAACATACCCTAAAACAAAAGCTAATTAGTTGTCTTACATAAATATATCATCTTATAAGTTACACTCAGTAGCTATAAATTATACTAACCTTGATGCTGAAGATAGATAGGCGGTTTAGATGTACACACTACTTTTGGACTTCCTTCTCTCTCTGAAGCATAGTAGCTCAATATCCATTCAAATAAGCGAGGGTGTGTACCCAAAGGACCAGTTGACTTGTGAAAGTCAATAATACGGCACCTATAAAAAAATTGACAAAATGGATTATTTAGAAAATACTTTAAAAACTTTTTATCAATGGAGTTATAAAATGCAAACATTTTAAATTAATTTTATTTCACCATTGTTTTCCTAAGAAGAAATAAAATTTTATTATTTATCTGAAAACTGTTATTTTAGGAGGAAATTCTTTAAATAACTTAAGGTTGATGATAGCTATCAAAGTTACAAATATTTTCTCACACTGAAAATCTCCCTTCGTAGTAAATGAGGATCATACCTGATTTTAAAGAGTCTACATATAACCTGAGACATGGGGACTTTTATTCTAAAGTCTCTAAACCTGATGATTAATTAGAAGTTGATTTTTAATTCCTCAGCAGCCATAAGGAGATATCAAAAATATCCTAAATATTTTTCCTGTCAGTTCTCTCAAATTCAATAATAGGCAAGAAAAGAATACCAGTGAAGATCACAGAAGACCTGTGAGTACCCCCGTCTATACATCTATCTATCTACTGTTTGGCAACAGGCCACACCGGTACTGTTTCCTCAAGAGGAAGTCAACCATGAATAAATCAAATTATTTTAACCAGGAGCATTATTTATACTTCTCAACAACTATTTTAAAAAGACTGAGTATAAAGGAAAGGAAAAACAATTAAAAGATTTATTTTCAATTTAAAGTATAGCTGCTGCTGATGCTGCTAAGTCGCTTCAGTTGTGTCTGACTCTGTGTGACCCCAGTGACGGCAGCCCACCAGGCTCCCCCGTCCCTGGGATTCTCCAGGCAAGAACACTGGAGTGGGTTGCCATTTCCTTCTCCAATGCAGGAAAGTCAAAAGTGAAAGTGAAGTTGCTCAGTCGTGTCTGACTCTTAGCAACCCCATGGACTGTAGCCCACCAGGCTCCTCCATCCATGGGATTTTCCAGGCAAGAGTACTGAAATGGGGTGCCATCGCCTTCTCCGTTGAAGTATAGCACAGACATCCTATTCTTGTCTTTCTTGGCCATAAAGTTTACAAATACACCCACATTGTACTAGTTGCTATCTTCAGCCTCAGCAAGTTTAATACTTATAACTTTCAGCTGATTACTCCTGAGCTTTAAATACTGAAATGAACTTCTGGAAAAGCTATCAACAAGTAAGAACAGTGATCTTGGGTTAGTAGTTGACTACAGGTTTAGATTTAAAATCTGAATGGTATTCTATGAATAAATTCATAGAGAGCAAAAGGAAGACATTTAAATAACTAGTAAACAAATTGAGGGTATAGTAATAAAAAGGCTTTACAAAGAACCAATTTATTTCAGATACCAAGAAAACAGCTTGATATGTCAGGTACTTTAAACAAAAATTTTCCTTTCCTTAAAAATGACTTAAAAGCTCAAAATATGATATAGTATAAATAATCTGAAGGTGTGAACAGACTGGCAAAAAGGAAAAAAAGAAAAATTTAAGGGCATTAAAACAGTCCTTTGAATTTAATAATTCAAGAAAGTTATTATACACACAGTCATTTTTCTGTTTAAAATTTAAGAAGTATTTTTATCTCTGAATATAACTCATATATAGAAAAACACTGGCAAAATGACTTGGAAACAAACATAAAAGGAAATATACAGTCATGAAGCTTAAGGCAAACTTTCTATTAAAGATGATCATAAGCATTTATCTCTGATGCCTCTTGAAAGCCTGACAACATAATGCTGAAGGAGAAAATGATTTAAACATCTATGGAGAAAGAGAATAGGATCCAACAAGAAACTGGCACACATTTCTGGAAAATGGATAGCAGGAGAGAGTAAACATACAAGTGAATGCAGAGAAATAGAGACAACTTTCTTAAAACCCAAAAGAGGACAGAAGTTTAATGAACACCAGGTACTGGGCAGAGTAGTCCTGAGGCTGAAAACAGATTAATTGGAAGGCTGAATAAACAGAGCAAGTCACTAATCAACTCCTCCCCTAGGGGAGGAACTATAGGCAAGAATGGACTCTGAGAAAAGAGCTCTCTCTTATACGAATATTTGAGAGTCCCCAACCACACAGCAAACTTCCACCTAAGAAATGAAGTTTTCTCAACTACAAGCTCCATGAAACCCTACAGGACTGCCAATCAGCTTTTTTAGTTTTTTAGTGCCTCATTCTTTAGGAAAAACAGTAAGGATTTTTAAAAGTTAGAAGAAAGTCTTCTAAATGAACAGACTAAAATAAATAGACATGAAACTAATTTAACATGGAGGAAACAGAAAAATGCAAGGAATAGAAAAATTTTACAATTATAATAGGCCATGATGCTATGAAATTACCTCTTAAAATAGAAAAACATTATTGTTAAAATAAAAATTTCAATAGAGTAGTGAGGAGATAAAGTTGAGAATCCAGAGAGTAAAACAAAAGCAAAGATCAAAAAGTGAGACACAACCAGTGAATTCAAAATGTCAAAAAAGTTCAGCGGCCAACAAGAGTGCCAGGAAAAAAACAAAGAAACTGGAGAGATCATACTCATCAAACAACAGTGAACCCTTAAGCTCTTACTACATGCCAGTCACAGTCTTAACCACTATATTATCACTACAACTCTATGATGCAGTCACTATCTATATGTTCTTTTTTCAATGGTGGAACTAGGGTACGAACAAGTTAAATCATAGAGCTAATAAGCAGAGAGCTAGAATCAGTTGTAGGCAATTTTATTTCAAAAAGTCTAAGCTCTTAACCACTATGTGCTTAGTCCCTCAGTCATATCCAACTCTTTGTGACCCCATGGACTGTAGTCCACCAGGCTCCTCTGTCCACGGGATTCTCCAGGTACATCGTCTTCTCATTAAGTGATATTGATTGTTAGAAGCCAGTAGAGGAACAACTTAATCTGATCCGTAAATGATTGTGAGTTAAGAATAACACAGCAACACAAACTATCACTCAGTAATAAGACTAGGCATCCTTTCTTAGGAAGCTAATAAAGGAAAGTGTTCAAGTAAAAGAGAATTATCCAAAAATGAGAAAGACATGGAATCCAGGAAAAAATAAAGGATCCAATTCAACAGAGTGAAGAAATGGGACATGATTAGAGCTATGGAAAGGATCTAGAAGCAAACAATCCAGACTAGAGAAGGACAATCGGCTTCAAGAAAAACGTCTCCAGGAGTAAGGAGTACCTCAGATTACATAAGTGGAGCTTCTGCAAAAACTTGACCATGATGCAGACAAACAGTAAAAGGGAAAAAGTAAGACAATTCTTAAGGAAAACTTTAAAAAGCTTTTTAGGAAAGATATAAAATCATTAGTGAATAATATTTACATAGTTATGACTGTAACTTAATAAAAACTGAGATTTAACCATGTTATAAAAAGTGAGGAGAAACAGGTGGGAGACACAAGGAGAATGCAACAGACAATGTCTAAAGCTGACAAACCAAGAAAAAGCCATGAAAGCATATTATTTAAAAACAATGAAAGTGACAGCCGTCTCTAAGAAATAAGACTTGAGAATAGA
>SJXQ01009272.1:386763-397763 GCA_006408695.1 Aepyceros melampus | reverse complement strand
AAAAGACCCTGATGCTGGGAGGGATTGGGGGCAGGAGGAGAAAGGGACGACCGAGGATGAGATGTCTGGATGGCATCACCGACTCAATGGACGTGAGTCTGAGTGAACTCCGGGGGTTGGTGATGGACAGGGAGGCCTGGCTTGCTGCGATTCATGGGGTCACAAAGAGTCGAACACGACTGAGCGACTGAACTGAACTGAAGTGTTTTCCACAGGTTGACATGATCCACATGGTAAAAGCTTTTAGCATAGTCAATGAAACAGGGATAGGTGTTTTTCTGAAATTCCCTTGCTTTCTCTATAATCCAGTGAATGGTGGCAATTTGATCTCTAGTTCCTTTTCCTTTTCTAAACCCAGCTTGGACAACTGGAAGTTCTTGGCCCACATAATGCTGAAGCCTAGCATGCAAGATTTTAAGCATGACCTCACTAGCATGGGAGACGAATGCAATTGTCTGATAGCATGTTCTTTGGTACTGCCTTTCTTGGGAATTTGCTGTAAAGAAGGCAGAACACCAACCAATTAATGCCTTTGAACTGTGCTGCTGGAGCAGACTCTTGAAAGTCCCTTGGGCAGCAAGGAGATCAAGCCAGTCAATCTTAAGGGAGATCAACCCTGAATACTCACTGGAAGGACTGATGATGAAGCTGAAGCCCAAGCATTTTGGTCATCTGATGCAAACAGATGATTCATTGGAAAAGTCCCTGATACTGGGAAAGAGGGCAGAAGAAGGGGGCATCAGATGGCTAGATAGCATCACAGAAGCAATAAACACGAACTTTGGCAGACTCCAGGAGACAGTGACGGACAGGGAGGCCTGGCGTTCTGCAGTCCATGGGGTTACAAAGAGTCAGACACAACTGGGTGACTGAACAACAGCAACAACATCTAATCTTGCTACATTTCTCTCCACTTAACTCTGCACATTTCATGAGAAAACTAAGAGTTTGCTTCAGAACATATAGTGTGCTTTCTGTTTGTTGATTTTGCTTTGTAGCATTTTGTCAAAGTAAATCATACCAGATTTTATGCTGAGTCCTGAAAGTCCTTCTAGAATCACTGAACATATGGTAGTGGTGGGTACCTCTGACAATTAGATAATAATAAAAATAAAAGTCTGGATATTCTGCATAGTCTTGCTGGACAGCAATGTATATTCTGTTAATAAGCCAGTTTTTCTACTGCTTAAAAAATTTCCGGGCTTCCCTGGTGGCTCAGTGGTAAAGAATTCACCTCCCAATGCAGGAGACACAGATACAATCCCTGGTCCGGGAAGATCCCACATGGACTGGAACAACTAACCAGTGCACCATAGCTATTGAGCCTATGCTCTGGAGCCCATAAGCCACAACTACTGAGCTCACATGACCTAGAGCTCCTGCTCCACAACAAGAGAAGCCACTGCAGTGAGAAGCCATGTACTGCAACTAGAAAGTAGCCCCTGCATACTGCAACTAGAGAAAAGCCCATGCAACAAGGAAGACCCAGCGCAGCCATAAATAAATACATAAAATTATATTAAAAATCTGGCTGTCAACCATGTGACACATTTAAAAATAAAGAAACAGAAGTTTCCATGTTACAGAATAACTTTTTGCAGAAGATATCAGCATTCATAAGCTTTTTATTTAAAGTGAGCAGCACTTTGAGTAGGTTGCTTCTGTGGAACACCCTTATAAAGAGAGGAAAAGTCTCTCCCCTGTGACCTAGGATTCTCTAGCCAACAAGGTGCTCTTACAGACTCCAATTTACTCGTCTAAGATGACACCACTGGGAAGAGTCACATCATCCTTAAAAATGGGTTTGTGTGAATCTTACCAAGGCTGGCTAGGGATTAAATGAAAGCCTCTGTGTGAATCTCAAAATAGCTGTGCCAACTTTTAACTTAGCACATCAGGATGCTACTTTATTACTTAAGCACTTGGATAAACACACTCTCTCATCCATATCAAACATGCCTTTCAAGCGTTTCTCTTTGACCATCTCTTCTCTTAACTGCAGGTGGCATGAAGTTCAGTCAAAAACAGTTTTGAAGAAGGGAAAAACAAAATACATTTCAAAATACATTTTCAAAATACATTTCAAAAATATAGCACTGCAGAAAAAAATGATTTTTTTTCCTTAATAGTTACTACATTAGATGTGAGATGTGGATATGAGAGTTGGACTATAAAGAAATCTGAGCTCCAAAGAACTGATGCTTTTGAACTGTGGTATTGGAGAAGACCTTTGAGAGTCCCTTGGACTGCAAGAAGATTCAACCATCTCCTTTGCATCCTAAAGGAAATCAGTCTTGAATATTCATTGGAAGGACTTATGTTGAAGCTGAAACTCCAATACTTTGGCCACCTGATGTGAAAAGCTGACTCATTTGAAAAGACCCTGCTGCTGGGAAAGATTGAAGGTGGGAGGAGAAGGAAATGAGAGAGGATGAGATGGTTGGATGGCATCACCGACTCAATGGGCATGAGTTTGAGTAAACTCCAGGAGTTGGTGATGGACAGGGAGGCCTGGCATGCTGCAGTCCATGGAGTCACAAAGAGTCAAACACAACTGAGGCACTGAACTGAACTGAACTACATTACAAGAAGTGTGGGATAAAAAGGGGGGGGGGAATACAGAAATATTGATGATCTGATCTATAGAATACTGTAAAGAAAGACTGACCCATACATTTACTTCAACTTATCCCAAAATTTCAGGGAAATGACAAACATATTTGAAAACAAGTCTGAAACTGTGCTGGAAAAACAAGGGATAGTTTTATCAGTAGATGACAATAAACAGTGGAGAAACCTACATCCCAACATAGGGAGATTCAGGGGCTTATTGAGATGCTTACTGGTGGCTTTGGAAAATAGCTGTGTGAGTGGTGCCCACAATCTATATGCAGACTTTCCTCTAATCCTGATGCCCCTGGGGAGGAAACTTTGAAAGTTGAAGGCTCCAATCAAGCTTTAGCAGCAATGAAGCAAGCATATTTAACTTCTTCATAGATTTCTCCATCCCTTCAGAACCTATAGAAAGCACTGATGATTTTAAAATCTGTGGCTCTGTTTCTGTTCGTAAAGAAATTTATTTGTATTATTTTTTATATTCACATATATGTGATATCATGTAGTATTTGATGTTCTCTGTCTGACATTTCACCTAGTTTGATAATCTCTAGGTCCATCCATGTTGGTGCAAATGGCATTATTTCATTCTATGTTATGGCTGAGTAATATTCTACTGGGGCTTCCCATGTGGCACAGTGGTAAAGAATAGTCTCCCTGCCGATGCAGGAGACTCAAGAGATGAGGGTTTGATGCCTGGATAAGGAAGATCACCAGGAGTAGAAAATAACATCCCACTCTAGTATTCTTGTCTGGAAAATTCCATGGACAGAGGAGCCTGGCAGACTACAGTCCATGGGGTTGCAAAGAATCAGATATGACTGGGCACACACATAGAATACATAGAATACATCTAATACATAGAATAGAGTATTAATAAAATATGGTATATATATATTTTCTTTATCCATTCCTCTGTCAATGGACATTTAGGTTACTTCCATGTCTTGGCTATTGTCAATAGTGCTGTAGTGAACATTAGGGTGGAATGTGATAAATTAAGAAAGATTAGAATTAACATATACACATGACTGTATATAAAATAGCTAATAAGAAGAACCTTACTGTATAGCACAGGAAACTCTACTCGATCTTCTGTAAAATCCTATATGGGAAAAGAATCTGAAAAAATAGTGGAGATGACTTTCAGTCATCTGAAAGTAGCACAACATTGTAAATCAACTATACTTCAATAAAAATTCTAAAAGGAAAATAAAAGTTGATGAGCTTGGTAATCACATATACTCTCCATGATTACATAGAGTCCAGAACAGTATTACACTTACCAAAGTGTAGTAAATGCTAAATGGTTGACAAAAAGAAATTTAATTCTTTCATCAATACTTCAAAAAATGGTCACAATTTAAATTTTACATGATTGACTTCTCAATATATGTTGATAGGCTATGGCTTATAAACTATTTTTCTAAAGTATTTTAAACATATGATTAACTTACAGATAAAAACATCACACAAATAAATTGATGATCTTAATCACAGACTGTGGTAGGTATTAATGCAATAATTACAATAGCACTTTTCATATAATTCTAATGAAGGTAGTTTTACATATAATAATTTCAGAACCACAAACTCTTATTAAATAAAAATTTTTTTCTTCCTTCCTTTCCCTCTCTTTTTCTTTCCTTCCTTCCTTCCTTTCTTTTTTTCAGTAAGCCATCCAACAAATAGACCAAATATTTTGACTTCTTCTTTAGAGCACTCCCTGTTCTAGGCACTGGAAAACATCATCAGTTCAGTTCAGTTGCTCAGTCATGTCCGACTCTGCAACCCTATGAACCGCAGCACGCCAGGCCTCCCTGTCCATCACCTACTCCCAGAGTTTATACAAACTCATGTCCATTGAGTTGGTGATGCCTTCTAACCATCTCATCTTCTGTTGTCCCCTTCTTCTACTGCCTTCAATCTTTCCCAACATCAGGGTCTTTTCAAATGAGTCAGCTCTTTGCATCAGGTGGCCAAAATATTGGAGTTTCAGCTTCAACATCAGTCCTTCCAATGAACACCCAGGACTGATTTCCTTTAGGATAGACGATCTCCTTGCAGTCCAAGATAGTCTTAAGAGTCTTCTCCAACACCACAGTTCAAAAGCACCAATTCTTTAGTGCTCAGCTTTCTTTATAGTTCAGCTCTCACCTCCATACATGACTACTGGAAAAACCATATCCTTGACTAGATGGACCTTTATTGGCAAAGTAATGTCTCTGCTTTTTAATATGCTATCTAGGTTGGTCATAACTTTTTTTCCAAGGAGTAAGCTTCTTTTAATTTCATGGCTGCAATCACCATCTGCAGTGATTTTGCAGCCCCCAAAATAAAGTCTGACACTGTTTCCACTGTTTCCCCATCTATTTCCCATGAAGTGATGGAACTAGATGCCATGATCTCAGTTTTTTGAATGTTGAGCTTTAAGCCCACTTTTTCACTCTCCACTTTCACTTTCATCAAGAGACTCTTTAGTTCCTCTTCACTTCTGCCATAAGGGTGGTGTCATCTGCATATCTGAGGAAGCATCATAGGAAAAGTAGATAGTTGTCTTACTGCAGGGGAGCTTACATTCTTGAGAAAGACATTTTAGCTAAGATTAGGTCTGGCCTTAAATGACCAAAAGCACTAAAAAATGATGGAAAACAAACTTGTAAAATGTGCTTGCAATCCACGATCAGTTATGGTGTGGTGATTATCAAGCAGGTCTATCAAGTATGGTTGTACAGGTTCTGCACTGCACAATTCTAGAAAGTGTCATTCAAACCACAGACATGGTAGATTTTTTATCAACATTTTGACACAAATGAAAGCTGACTTCCTCAGTGAGAAATGCCTGACTTCTATTTTACACAAAGGCACCATCCATGTTAAGGAAGAACCTCAACACCCTCATCTTACAGCTTCTGCTTTGTGATACTCAGGTCAGCCCTACAATTCAGCTCCCAGAAGACAACAAAACTTAACTCTTCCCTTTACCTGTGCTTTCTACAGGTTAAGCATTTCCCTTGAGCTCATGCATCCTGATCTACAGCCATACCCTCACCAAGCTGCAGAAGAGACTGAAAATGCCCTCTGTTCTGATCTGCCACATGTCTAAACAAAGATCAGAAGCCTTTCTGGTTCCCATCAAATGTGAATTAAAGCAGCTGATACTCTCTCCCCAAAAATAAACCATGGAGACACCACACAGGTTCATAAACTTATATACATGGCAGATGATCAAACTTTTCAAATTGCCTTTGATAGTACACACTTGAAGAGATCTTTATTTCTCTGTGTTGTACATAGGATCCTGCATAGTACTGTGCAAAAAATAAGCACTCAGTAAATATTTGATGAAAGATTGACCATTTCTACCTCCTGCTCTGTTATTCTAGAAGAGAAAAATTACCCTGCCTGATGATTCACCATATGCCTGAAGACTGACATCATCACCTCTCAGACTTATCTTCTGAACCAACTAATCTGCTTTCCTTTATCTCTCCTATTGATTCAGCTGAAGACACCTAATTACCTTCTAAGTATTACTACAAACTCTTTCCACCTGGACCACATGAACAAACCTGATAAACCCAAAAGGCAATTAGTCCATAACATAGATTATCAGATTGCATCAACTCTCTCCAACAGACTAAATATTCTGTATGCATTTGTCAGCAAGGACCCGTGGATGAAGATTGTTTTATCATCATTTTAGAGAGAATATGGGTTGGTGGGGATAGTCACTATGGAGAACAGTACTGACATACACTAAAACACTAAAGACCCTGCAATCCCACTCCTGGGCATATGTCTGGACAAAACTATAATTTGAAAAGATACATGCACTTCTATGCTCATATCAGCACTATTCACAATAGCCAGGACATAGAAGCAACCTAAATGTTCATTAAGAGATCAATGGATAAAGAAGATGGTGTATATAAACCTAACGGAATATTAGTGAAGTCGCTCAGTCATGTCCGACTCTTTGCAACCCCATGAACTGTAGCCTACCAAGCTCCTCTGTCGACGGGATTTTCCAGGCAATAGTACTGGAGTGGACTGCCAATATTACTAAGTCATAAAACGAATGAAATAATGCCATTCACAGTAACATGGATGAATCTAGAGGTTATCATATTAAGTGAAATAAGTGAAGAGATTATCATATTAAGTGAAAGGCAAACATATGATATCATGTACATGTGGAATTGAAAAAAAATACAAATAAATCTATACAAAAGACAGATAGACCCAGAGACAAAGAAAACAAACATGATTACCAAAGGGGAGGAATAGGATAAATTAGTCTTGGATTATTAACTTTATAATCCATCCTTCTGATAAATTTTCTCTTTGTGTTTGGCTAAAATAACTAATTTAGAAAAATTAACTCTCTGAAGGGAATTGAGGTTGGAAAATCTACTTAGCCCTTAAGGTTTGCTGCAGTCTTCAATAAGAAGAGATATATTTCCTTGAGAAAAATAAAGAAAGAAAGACTAGTCTTCAGGGTGACATGATAAAGCCCAGAAATCCTTAACATCTTTTGTTTACAATAAACAATCTTTACAGACAGTTTGGGTGATGATAAAAGACACCTTTTAATTGGCAAGGCCCTTTTAGCTTGTTTCCTGGCAGTCATCATTCATTTATTCATTCAATTTTGGAACCTGTACTGTATGCCAGGCATTCTTCTAGCTTTGGGGACATGGCAATGAAGGAGATTCACTTGCCATCATGGAAGTGAAACAAAATTTCCAGTCATCGTTAGCCTCTTTATTTTTTTATGAAATACTACTTAAGTTCAAGATAGGCCATATATTTTCGTGTGTAAGCTTTGTTGACTGAGTTGGGACTCCTGATCTAAAATACAAATGGGTACATTATCAAAGATGCTTCTTTCTTTCCTCTTGGTTTTAACTAAAGTAATGTATTTTGTTGTTCAGTCACTCATGCATGTCCTATTCTTTGCAACCTTATGGACTGCAGCACACCAGCCTTCCTTGTCCTTCACAGTCCCCCAGTGCTTGCCAAAACTCACGTTAATTGAGTCAGCAATGCCATCCAGCCATCTCATCTTTTGTCAATCACCTTCTCCTACCTTCAATTTTTGCCAGCATCGGGGTCTTTTCTAATGAGTTGGCATTTCACATCAGGCAGCCAAAGCATTGGAGCTTCAGCTTCACAATCAGTCCTTCCAATGAATATTCAGGATTGATTTCCTATAGGATTGACTGATGTGACCTCCTTGCAGTTCAAGGGACTCTCAAGAGTCTCCTCCAATACCACAGCTCATAAGCAACAATTATTTAGCATTCAGCCTTCTTTATGGTTCAACTCTCACATCAATACACGACTACTGGGAAAACCATAGCTTTGACTAGATGGACGTTTGTCAGCAAAGTATTGTCTCTGCATTTTAATAAATTGTCTAGGTTTGTCATAGATTTTCTTCCGAGGAGCAAGCATCTTTTAGTTTTGTGACTGCAGTCACTATCTGCAGTGATTTGGGAGCCCAAGAAAATAAAGTCTGTTACTGTTTCCATTGTTTCCCCATTTATTTGCCATGAGTGATGGGACCAGATGCCCTGATCTTAGTTTTTTGAATATTGAGTTTTAAACCAACTTTTTCATTCTCCTCTTTCACATTTATCAAGAGGCTCTTTAGTTTCTCTTCACTTTCTACCATAAGGGTCATCTCATCTGCATATCTGAGGTTGCTGATATTTCTCCCGGCAATGTTGATTCCATACTGTGCTTCATACAGCCCAGTATTTCTCATGATATACTCTGCATGTAAGTTAAATAAGCAGGATGGTAGCCTTGATATACTCCTTTCCCATTTTGGAACCAGTCTGTTGTTCCATGTATGGTTCTAACTGTTGCTTCTTGTACTGCATACAGTTTCTCAGGAGGCAGGTAAGTGGTCTGGTATTCTCATCTCTTTAAGAATCTTCTGCAGTTTATTGTGATTCACAGAGTCAAATGTTTTAGGATAGCCAATGAAGCAAAAGTAGGTGTTTTCTTTTATTTAATTCTCTTGTTTTTTCTATGATCCAATGGATGTTGGCAATTTGATCTCTAGTTCATCTTTCTTTTGTAAATCCAACTTGTACATCTAGAAATTCTTGGTTCACTCATTGTTAAAGCGTAGATTGGAGGATTTTGAACATGACCTTGACAGTGTGTGAAATGAGTGCAATTGTGAGGTGATTTGAACATTCTTTGGCATTGCCCTTCTTTGGGAATGAAAACTGACCTTTTCCAGTCCTGTGGCCACTGCTGAATTTTTCATATTTGCTGGCATATTGAGTATAGCACTTTCACAGCATCATCTTTTAAGATTTGAGATACCTGAGCTGGAATTCCATCACTTCTACTAGCTTTGTTCATAGTGATGCTTCCTAAGGCCCACTTGACTTTGCACTCCAGAATGTCTGGCTCTAGGTGAGTAATCACACCATCATGGTTATCTGGGTCTAAGATCTTTTCATATAGTTCTTCTGTATATTCTTGCCACCTTTTCTTAAAATATTCTGCTTCTGTTAGGTTCATACCATTTCTGTCTTTTATTTTACCCGTCTTTGCTTGAATGTTCCCTTGGTATCTCTAGTTTTCTTGAATAAATCTCTAGTTTTTTGTATTCTATTGTTTTCTTCTATTTCTTTGCATTGTTCACTGAGGAAGGCTTTCTTATCTCTCTTGCTATTCTTTGGAACTCTGCATTCAGATGGGTATGTATTTCCTTCTCTCCTTTGCCTTTTGCTTCTCTTCTTTTTTCAACTATGGTAGGGTTAATGGCAGTTATGGCGATCTCCTTCAAAAGGACTTATGCCAGCATGCCACAGCTCCCAGGACTTAAGTAGTCAGTGTCCCTGATCTGACAGCAAGCTTCTATCAACTCACACCTCTGCCAAAGACTTCCAGACACTCAGGAGAAGATAAGTGCATGTCCTTCTACTCTACCATCTTGACAGAGCACCTTGTCTAACTCAATGAAACTATGAGCCATGCCATGTACGTCCACCCAAGATGGATGGGTCATAGTGGAGAGTTCTGAGAAAACGTGGTCCACTGAGGAAGGGAATGGTAAATATCTTCAGCATTCTTACCTTGAGAACCCATTGAACAGTATGAAAAGGCAAAAAGATATGACATTGAAAGATGAACTCCCCAGGTCGGTAGGGCCCAATATGTTACTGGAGAAGAGAGGAAAAGTAGATCCAGAAGGAATGATGAGGTTGAGCCAAAGCAAAAACAATGCCCATTTGTGGATGTGTCTGGTGGTGATAATAAACTCTGATGCTGTAAGGAACAATATTGCATAGGGACCTGGAATGTTAGGTCCTTGAATCAAGGCAAATTGGAAGTGGTCAAACAGGAGTGAACATTGACATTTTAGGAATCAGTGAAGTAAAAGAGACTGGAATGGGCAAATTTAATTCAGATGACCATTACATCTACTACTGTGGGCAAGAATCCCTTAGAAGAAATGGAGTAGAGTAGCCCTCATAGACAACATAAGAATCATAAATGCAGTACTTGGATGCAATCTCAAAAATGACAGAAGGATCTCTGTTGACTTCCAAGGCAAGCCATTCAATATCATGGTATCCAAGTCTATGCCCCGACCACTAATACCAAAGAAGCTGAAGTTAGAGGGTTCTAGGAAGACCTACAAGACCTCTTAGAACTAACACTAAAAAAAAAAGAAGAAGAAGAAAGATGTCCTTTTTATCATAGGGGATATCATGGTAATCCAAGTCTATGCCCCGACCACTAATACCAAAGAAGCTGAAGTTAGAGGGTTCTAGGAAGACCTACAAGACCTCTTAGAACTAACACTAAAAAAAAAAGAAGAAGAAGAAAGATGTCCTTTTTATCATAGGGGACTGGAAGTAGAAAGTCAAGAGATACCTGGAGTAACAGGCCAGTTTGGTCTTGGAGTACAAATACAAGCAGGGCAAAGGCTAATGGAGTTTTGGCAAGGGAACACATTGGTCATACCAAACACCCTCTTCCAACAACACAAGAAATGACCCTACACATGGATATCACCGGATGGTCAATACTGAAATCAGTTCAGTTCAGTTCAGTCGCTCAGTCGTGTCCGACTCTTTGCGACCCCATGAATTGCAGCACGCCAGGCCTCCTTGTCCATCACCAACTCCCAGAGTTCACTCAGACTTAGTCCATCGAGTCTGTGATGCCATCCAGCCATCTCATCCTCGGTCGTCCCCTTCTCCTCCTGCCCCCAATCCCTCCCAGCATCAGGGTCTTTTCCAATGAGTCAACTCTTCGCATAAGGTGCCCAAAGTACTGGAGCTTCAGTTTTAGCATCATTCCTTCCAAAGAAATCCCAGGGTTGATCTCCTTCAGAATGGACTGGTTGG
>SJXQ01009272.1:317338-386046 GCA_006408695.1 Aepyceros melampus | reverse complement strand
TTGCCATGGGGATGGTCTTGATTCCTGTCTCCTGTACAATGTCATGAACCTCATTCCATAGTTCATCAGGCACTCTATCTATCAGATCTAGACCCTTAAATCTATTTCTCACTTCCACTGTATAATCATAAGGGATTTGATTTAGGTCATACCTGAATGGTCTAGCGGTTTTCCCTATTTTCTTCAATTTAAGTCTGAATTTGGCAATAAGGAGTTCATGATCTGAGCCACAGTCAGCTCCCGGTCTTGTCTTTGCTGACTGTATAGAGCTTCTCCATCTTTGGCTGCAAAGAATATAATCAATCTGATTTCAGTGTTGACCATCTGGTGATGTCCATGTGTAGAGTCTTCTCTTGTGTTGTTGGAAGAGAGTGTTTGCTATGACCAGTGCATTTCTTGGCAAAACTCTATTAGTCTTTGCCCTGCTTCATTCCACTCCAAGGCCAAGTTTGCCTGTTACTCCAGGTGTTTCTTAGATTGATTATATTCTTTGCAGTCAAAGATGAAGAAGCTCTGTATAGTCAGTGAAAACAAGACCAGGAGCTGACTGTGGCTCAGATCATGAACTCGTTATTGTAAAACTCAGACTTAAACTGAAGAAAGTAAGGGAAACCACTAGGCCATTCAGATATGACCTAAATCAAATCCCCTATGATTATAGAATGGAAGTGACAAATAGATTCAAGGGACTAGATCTGATAGACAGTGCCTCAAGAACTATGGACAGAGGTTTGTGACATTGTACAGGAGGCAATGATCAAAATAATGTAAACAAAGCCAAAAATATAGAACTTCCAATAGAAGGGTAAACAGGATCTGAATTTGTACTTACTTTCCTACACTTGTAGGAAATTATCCTGCAACAATGAGAATGAGTTCATAAATCTTCACACACACAAACACACACACAAACACACACAACATTTTCTCATATCTTTAGATTTTCCCATATTTTTAAGTACTTAACTATGTCAGTTAAATGCATAGATGAACCATAAATGGAGTATAAATACACATTTTAAACTAATTACTTATGTCCATTTGAAACATTATAACATGTTATGATAAATGATAGCTAGCAAGGAACTTAAGGAGATCCTGTCAGATCTCATTAGTGTTTGTGTTGAAACATACATAAGAAAAGTAATATTGAATAAGGAGAATTAAGACTTAGTTCCTTAAGTGAAATTATCTGAAAGCAAATAAAAATACAGCTACAGATACATATTAAAACTATAAATACTTAAAGGGTCACTTCGTGTGTCCTCTGCATTTAAAATATATATATTTGCTGTTATAAACTCTAAGCCTTTTGAACCATGGTTACCTACTTTCCTTTTATTATGAGAAACATGTATTCATGTATTTAACTTTCTTTTAACATTTCACGACTAACAAGTTTAAACAAACACTTGACTTCACCAAAGAGTATCTTATTCCATTTTCCAAATTGCTGTGTCGCACTATTCAACTCCAGAGCAATCAAATAATATCAATTTAGGCTTATTGTTTTCCAATCTACTTTCACTGCTTTCTGCTCACCTACTGCATCAGCAACTCATTCTACCTGGTTGCTTTTAGTTTTTCTTCTCATCTTGTGTTCATGAGAACAATTCAGTGTATCAAGACACTGGAAATTGAAAGACTTAGAAAACAATGCTGTTGAAACAAAGAAATCTGTTTATGTAGACGATCTGAAACCAGACTGCCTGGATTGAATCCCAGCTCCTCTGTGTAAAAGCACTTTGGGGAAACTGTCCATGGTTCTATTTCCTCATCAGCAAAAACAGGAATAATACAAGTATAAACTTCATCATTCAGTCCCATCACTTCATGCCAATAGATAGGGCAACAGTGGAAACAGTGACAGACTTTATTTGGGGGGGCTCCAAATCACTGCCGATGGTGACTGCAGCCATGAAATTCAAAGATGCTTACTCCTTGGGAAAAAAGTTATGACTAACCCAGACAGCATATTAAAAAGCAGAAATATTACTTTGCCAACAAAGATCCATCTAGCCAAAGCTATGGTTTTTCCAGTAGTCATGTGTGGATGTGAGAGTTGGGCTATAAAGAAAGCTGAGCATTGAAGAATTGATGCTTTGAACTGTGATATTAGAGAACACTCTTGGGAGTCCCTTGGACTGCAAGGAAATCCAACCAGTCCATCCTAAAGGAAGTCAGTTCTGAATATTCATTGGAAGGACTGATGCTGAAGCTGAAACTCCAATACTTTGGCCACCTGATGCAAAGGACTGAGTCATTTGAAAAGACCCTGATGCTGGGAAAAATTGAAGGCAGGAGGAGAAGGGGATGGCAGAGAATGAAATGGTTGTATGGCATCACCAACTCAATGGACGTGATTTGAGTAAGCTCTGGGAGTGGTGATGGACTGGGAAGCCTGGCATGCTGCAGTCCATGGGTCACAAAGAGTCGGACACGACTGAGCAACTGAACTGAACTAAACGTCATCGTGGTATTATGAGGATTAAATGTATTAACGTTTCTAAAACACTTAGAATATTGCTGACATTTTAAAAGTGCTATATGCAGACACAGATTTAGAGAACAAATTAGTGGTTACCAATGGAGAGAGGCAAAGGAGAGGGCCAATAGAGGAGGAGGGGTAAAAGGGTGGGGCTACTATGGGGTTTCACAAAATCACATTTGTGATATTTTTGAGAATTTTAAAGCATTTAACAGAATTTTTAATCCAAAGTTTTAAAGTTCAGATAAATAAAAAGTGCTGTTGTTTATTAATAAATAAACTAAAACTACTTAGCATCATCTTCATTTGCCTTCCTTCCACCTTAAGTGTACACACATGAACACTTAAAACAGAAATTCTAAATACTTCACTAACAATCCCTATTAGTTAAATATCATCGAGTTATTAGTAAAATTCCTTCCTGGAATGAGAATATTGAATGACAAAGGATGACAAGAGAATGTAATTTGAAAAACCAAGTACTATTTCCTCTGCATGTCAAGGAGATTTCACTTCAGAACTGGAAAAAGCCACAGATGGGCAGAGCTTCAACCATCACTTCACATACACATTAGCAATTTATGAGAAAAGTTCCTGGCTTGTTTCTTCTGTTGCTGAAAACTCATGATTCAGTAAAAGAGATTTTTTTTACTTTAGTTTACAATTTCTTTGTGTGCAAAAATACAGAACAAAAAAATACATTGTGAACATACTAATAGAATAACAGCTATGAATGCAGTCATAAAGTATGTAGCTACTCAAATTAACAAGCCTATTCCTTAATGCCAATTATCATACTCCATTAATCATAGAAAACAGTTGGCACTGCCTCCTAATCTTGATTCAACACTGAAGGAAATTGTGAAAAATGTGAATGTAATTAGATTGTGCCCTGACATAAATATTTTCAGGCTGCCCAATAAAAAATTAAAAATAGGCAATGATATGAGGTCCTGCTTTATTCTACTAGAGTATGCTGGCTATTTAGAGAGAAGGTGTGCATACAGTACGCTGGGGAATGAGGGAATAAAACAAAAAATCTCACCATCTTGCTAATGTCAGAGTATGTATGTGTGTCTATATGTATGTATATTTATAATGAATTCCCTTGAATAACCTAAAAGTTGTCACTTCAGAATAGAAAGTATTAATAATTTTGAGGCTAGAGTATACGAAACAGATTGGACTATAAAGAAAAGAATTTAAAATAAAAGAAAAGAAAGAAAAGAATTGCTCATTAGAGAAAGTAGCCAATGGCTAGTTACTAGGCTTGTTTTTCAGTAACTTCAAAATACATCAAAGTACATACGAAATGCTTTATAGAGCCCAATACATTATTTTGGGTTGCAAAGCACCTTATTATTACCTCCTAGATAAAGAGATGGGAATACCACATCACCTGACCTGCCTTTTGAGAAATCTGTATGTAGGCCAGGAAGCAACAGTTAGAACTGGACATGGAACAACAGACTGATTCCAAATTGGGAAAGGAATACATCAAGGCTGTATATCATCACCCTTCTTAATTAACTTATATGCAGAGTACATCATGAGAAATGCTGAGCTGGATGAAGCACAAGCTGGAATCAAGATTTCGAGAAGAAATATCAATAGCCTCAGATAAGCAGGTGACACCACCCTTATGGCAGAAAGTGAAGAGGAACTAAAGAGCCTCTTGATGAAAGTGAAAGAGAAGAGTGAAAAAGTTGTCTTTAAACTCAGCATTCAAAAAACTAAGATCATGGCATCTGGTATCATCACTTCATGGAAAATAGATGGAGAAACAATGGAAACAGTAACAGACTTTACTTTCATAGGCTCCCAAATCACCACTGATGGTGACTACAGTCACAAAATTAAAAGATGCTTCTTCCTTGGAAAAAAAGTTATGACCAACCTAGACAGTATATTAAAAAGCGAGACATTACTTTGCCAACAAAAGTCCATCCCGTCAAAGCTATGATTTTTCCAGTAGTCATGTATGGATGTGAGAGTTGGGCTATAAAGAAAGCTGAAGGCTGAAGAATTGCTTTTGAACTGTGGTGTTGGAGAAGATTCTTGAGACTATCTTAGACTGCAAGGAGATCCAACCAGTCCATAGTCCATCCTGAAGGAAATCAGACCTGGGTGTTCATTGGAAGGACTGATGCTAAAGCTGAAACTCCAATACTTTGGCCACCTGATGTGAAGAACTGAATCATTTGAAAAGACGCTGATGCTGGGAAAGGTTGAAGGCAGGAGAAGGGGACGACAGAGGATGAAATGGTTGGATGGCATCACCGACTCAATGGACATGAGTTTGAGTAAACTCCAGGAGTTGGTGATGGACAGGGAGGCCTGGTGTGCTGCACTCCATGGGGTTGCAAAGAGTCAGACACAACTGAGCAACTGAACTGAGGTTGAAAACCATTCAGGGTTCCAAGTGTGATGTGATACAGTCATTTTCTGTCATTTACTCTAGAACTGGAAGTAACCATCATGGGTATTCAAAATTTGGCCCATTAATTTCCTCTATAAATGATGTCCTTCTAAGTTAGCTTTTCTAATTTTGTAGTAATAAATACATGTGGCAGATTGATTTATTGACTACAAGACTTCACCTCTTCTGTGTCCAATCCCCTGTGATGGATACTTTGTTAGAGGAGGGTAAATGGTGTTTTCTCAGCCTTTGACATTGATCTTGACCCTGGGACTTCTCCAGGGAAGCAGCCTTTTTTGCATCTCTGCCATCTTCACAAGGAGATCACAGAACATCCACCTGGTGGCCCAATGAGAATGAAGAACTCATGCAGCAGAGTGACCTCCACTGACCCAACGAGCAAAACACCTATGGCAGAATCCAGGTGCACAAGCTTGTGAGCGAATGACTTACTTGATAGACCACTGAGGTTTTCTGATTGCACGTGCTATCTTTATAGAGTTCACTGCTGAAAACACGCCATAGTATATCTTTTGACTCTGATTTCAGCTCATCAAGCAGAAGTGGGTATTTTGGTTGAAAGATTAAAAACAGTATGATCTCTCTGCATTTCAGATTCTTTTCCATTATATGATTTTACAAGATATTGAATATACCCCTGTGGAAACGGCAACCCACTCCAGTGTTCTTGCCTGGAGAATCCCAGGGACGGCGGAGCCTGGTGAGCTTCTGTCTATGGGGTCGCACAGAGTCAGACACGAGTGAAGCGACTTAGCAGTAGCAGCAGCAGCAACTATACAGTAGGCCCTTGTTCTTTATTTTATATGTAGTAGTGTGTTCTATTATTCCTAAACTCATCTATTGCTACTCTCCTTACTTTTTGGCAACCATATGTCTATTTTCTATGACTATAAATTGATTTCTTTTTTGTAAGTTAGTTCATTTGTATCCTTTTTTTAGATTCCACATGTAAGTGATATCATATAATAATTGTCTTTCTCTATATGACTTACCTCACTTTGTATCATAATCTTTAGGCCCATCCTTGTTACTGCAAATTACAATACTTCATTCTTTTTTTTAAAAGGCAGGTACCTTGATTGCTAAAGTAGCAATTTTTTTTCATACACATACATGGAATAGTACTTTAAATTGTTAGGAGGGGAAAATTATTCCTAGATTTTTCCTATGCATTTATCACCTTTATTTAATGTTGTATCTTAATCTTAATCATGTGTAGATAACCTGTTTTTACATGAAAACTGTCCTGAATAATTCAGAATTACTCCTCAGAAATCATAGAAGCAACCCAATTCCATTCCTGTAATCGCAGCTAGGGTAATGCTTTTCTTCTCATTTCCAATATCTCTCCAGCTAAGTATATAATTGACTTTATTCTCTCTACCACATGAGCCAAATTGGCTTTGATGGTTCAGATACTTTATTGAAGACACTTGATGTGACCATATGGGATGTCAAAAATAACTAGAGTTACAGTAGACATTTCAGACACTTCAGATTTTGCTCTATTTTCACATTATTCTAATGTATTTGGAACCATGCCTCATTTTCAGGAAGCTTGTTTTATAAAGATTTACATACAATCCAGCAATCATAAAATTACTCTTCATATTTGGTTGTTGTTTTCTATTAATTTTGAGTTATTCTTAGTGAGCAAAGGGGATGAGAGGAAAAAGTAATATTTAAAACCTTCAAAATCTCTCCTATATGAAAATTCTAAAATATATTTTATAGTTAAAAGTTAACATTTTCAATGGTATAATATCCAGTACTTATTCTGGAAAAAGTATCACTCAAAGTCTAACTTCTCTCAATTAGACATGTGTGTATGTGTGCTAAGACACTTCAGTCATGTCTGACTCTGCAATGCTATGGACTATAGCCCAACAGGCTCCTCTGTCCAGTGGGATTCTCCAGGCGAGAATACTGGAGTGGGTTGCCATGTCTTCCTCCAGGGGATCTTCCAGACCCAGAAACCAAACAGGCTCTCTCTTAAGACTCCTGCATTGGCAGGCAGGTTCTTTACCGATAGCGCCATCCAGGAAGCCCCACACATTCTTCATTAAAAGTTAGTAATTCTTCCCTGAAATTCATTCAATTACATCCTTAACTCTGACCCACCTTGTCCTTACATTTATCACAGTTGGTGGTGGTGATAGTGTTTTTAAGCAATACTTATATTGGTCTCTTAAGACCAAAGCTCAGGACAATTAAAAAAAAAAACATTTTTTTTTTTATTTTTACTATTGTAACTCAATTTCTCAAGTTCAGAAGACATTTAAAACAAACTGATTGATTATTTTATACTCACTAATGTATAATATGAAAGATGCATTTTACTAAGATTATATTATTCCCAATGAATTGTGATATTCGATCTGTGATTGGTATGCCAGCAGGTACAGTCATCAAAAGTTTTCCTGAATTCTTTGCATAAGGCATTTCCCAAGCACACTACTAGCCCTGCTCCCTGCCCCAGTCTATGAGCTGTCTTATTTATTATCCCCATCATTTCACAAACAAGGAAACTGACACTCTGACAGGAAATTTGCCCAAATTCAGATGGTTCATGGGAATAAACTCAGGCAGTCTGACTTAAGAGACGATGCTTTCCTGAACTCTACTATACTGTCTCAAAAATAAGAACAAGAATATTAATGATAACTATGTGACATGTTGGGCTTCCCAGGTGGCACTAGTGGTAAAAAAAAAAAAAAAAAAAAAAAACCCAGCTGCCAATGCAGAGACCCTAAGAGATGCGAGTTTGATCCCTGGGTTGGGAAGATCCCCTGGAGGAGGGCATGGCAATCCACTCAAATATTCTTGCCTAGAGAATCCCATGAACAGAGGATCCTGGTTGATTATGATTATGATTAGTCGCAGAGTCTGACATGACTAAAGTGACGTAACACGCACATATGCACACGTGACGTGTTAGGTATGATTCTGTGTGTAGTACAGACATTAATCTTCATTGTAGGTATAATTATTATTCCATTTTATAGATGAGAATACTTATGTACACAGAATTTAAATAACTTGTCCAAACAAGTACAGAGAGTTTTAAAAACTTATCGTTAGATAATTCTATGATTATGAATTTCTGCTTTTTCTTGTGTTTACCCCCTTCTATTTTTCCTGGAAAAGCAGTCTCTCATTAATCTGCCCTTACCTATCGGCTTATGTTACCCTTGAAAAGTAGAATAACGTTGATGAGAGCAGGGAGATTCCTTAGTTTTGTTTGTTTGCTTTTGTTTTCAAAAGGTAACCCCAATGGGGGGATTCAACTCAGTAGTTCTGAGGTAGTAAGGAGAAAGACATATGAGAGCAAGTGCACTTTCCACAACCGAGAAAATGAAAAATGGTAGATTTCCCAGATGAGAAAAACATCGTTGCATTCCCACTCATTGTCCTCGGGTACACAAGAATTCATAAAGAAAGGAAATAACGTGATCCACTTAGGGACCCGGTGAAGGCTGGGCTGAGGATGCAGAATGTGCAGCCCTGATTGGTGGCCCATGCCTCCCTCCTCCACACGGCAGGTCTCTCACTATCAAGAAACAGGGGCATGGACGTGAGGAGTGACATCTAAAGCTCAGGAGGACCTTCTTTGTAGGACTCTAAGACCTCTAGTAATAATTGCATGTTTAGGGTACGGAGAAAGAAAGAAAGAACTGAGTTGGCATCTCCTATCATTTGAAATTAGGTTTACAATGGCACCCCACTCTGGTACTCTTGCCTGGCAAATCCCATGGACGGAGGAGCCTGGTGGGCTGCAGTCCATGGGGTCGCTAGGAGTCGGACACGGCTGAGTGACTTCACATTCACTTTTCACTTTCACGCATTGGAAAAGGAAATGGCAACCCACTCCAGTGTTCTCGCCTGGAGAATCCCAGGGATGGAGGAGCCTGGTGGGCTGCCATCTCTGGGGTTGCACAGAGTCGGACACAACTGAAGCGACTTAGCAGCGGCAGCAGTTTTAGAAAAGAACAAGATGTACTGAGACTAGAACAGCTGAGTGCCTCAAGAGGAGACTGTCCAGACTGCACTTATGCTGCGTCCACTTGAGAAACTGCCGTAGGTGTTCCAGCAGATAGGTCCAAAGAGAGTTATTGCCAGGAATTATTAACATACGTTGATTTCTGAACACATTTCCAAAAATCTGTGTAAATCAACTTCACAAGTCCACTGATTTCTAATTTTCCAAAATGTTCACATTTATTCTAACAGTATAGTGACAAAGAGAGTTTGAGTTGTGGTCATTCTGTTCAGGAAAACATTTTAAAATATAAATTCCTGCTTTTGAAGCAAAGAGTCATGAGCAACTGTACAAATAATTCTGAACTTTAGTCTGAAAGTATAATAGCATAACAGTAGTTTTTATTTTAACTGACTATAGAAATGATAAAAATGCCTAAATTTTATGTGTCAGCTATAGGAATGAATTCTTATGAAAACTGAAAAACTACTCTTTTTGTAACTTTGCCCCCTGATAAATTAGGAAATAATCTATCTATAATTATCTTTTTTTTCCACCAAGCAAAACATTTTCATGATTTTCTTAAAAACCAAATAAGAATAAAGAAAGTTTAATGTTGTTGCTTCTTATAGAGTTATTTAAAATTATGTACACAGTTTTCAAAATGATGGACAGATTATGCACACTGCTAGAATGGAATATATGATAGGAATAAATGCTTCTTTGTTTTCCTGTTGAAGATTTTTCTCCATGACAAGGCACAGCTGTCAAGGCTTCAACAGAACTCTGTGTTTTTGGCAGGGAAAACAATTACAATCCAAGGTTTGCTGACTCCTTTCCAAATATAACTCCCTTCTCTATAAAGGTAACTGACAGACTACAGAAACTCTAACCAAACAGAAAACCAAGAAGGCACCTCTTGTTTCTGGAAAATGTATGTCAAGCCATCAGCTTCTCCAGTTAGAAGCCCTCAAAGACAGTTATTTAAAGAAACACTTTGAAACTCATATGTTTTTTTAAAGGCCTAAGAGACACAATGGTTTCTATTATAGATCTATGAATAAATATTATTTTATTATTTGTTCCTAAGTAAAGATACACAATTCTAAGCCAAAATGACACATCTGAATTGAGGGATGAATTATAGAATAGCTATGATACATTTGTTGTTGCAAATCAATCAAAAGTTATTATGTTATATGTGTCAAATATCTCCAAATGTATTTATATCAATAATTTCCTTTATGTGCTGAATATATTTTCAAGATAAAGGGGTTTTTTTGGTATTTTTAGTCAATATAGAATTTTTTAAATTAAATTTACAATGTTGGGTTAGTTTCTGCTGTACAGCAAAGTGAATCAGCTGTAAGTTTACATATATTCCCCCCCCCCTTTTTTTTTAGATTACCTTCCCATCTAGGTCACCACAGAACACTGAGTAGAGATAAGGTTTTAATTATCATTTTAGGTTATGGCACCCTGTATTCTAAGTCAGGATCATGAGTGACTGGTGGGAGAGTAGCTTAATAGTGTTAATTTTAGGGAGTTGTTTTTGGTTTTGTTTGCTTGCACCCTCCCCAGTGCTTTAGGCACACAGACAGCAAGAAGTGGCTGGAGTGGTCTCAGCAATTAGAAAGCCTACATGAAGGGCTGTTTATCACTGCAAAAGACCACAGCAAGGTCACAATGAGAAAGACGGTGTTCTGGATGTTGCATATGTGGTTTGCTTAATTGATTTTGGTTTAGTTTTACTTTTAAATTTCTTTGTTTGGTGGGAGTAATATGAGATAAAGGAATGGTTTTTAAACTGCTGCAGATCTATTCTTTATTCTAAGCAGGCAGTTGAAGTTATTCTCCACTCAGACATTTGAATAATCTGAGCTGCTCCAATATCTTGTTGAAACTGATGTTAGCTAATTGAATTTCTATGGCATTCATCTGGAGAGTTTTTCATTCTGTTTCAGAGCAAGCCAATTAGAAGGCAGAATCTGAAAAGCCTGGCCTTTCAGTCATCTAATAAATCCCAATGTTTGAAGGAAGAATGTATCTGACCATGTTCAACTTACATCTTTGTTCCTGATTCTCAAATAGAATTTGAATTGGCTTATATGAAAGGCTATAATTATTACAAGGCTGTTTAAAAATATACACATAAAACTCCAAGCCTTTAAATATAGGTAGAAATAAACATGGTAACCGTAAAATTGAATCCATTAAGTATAAGCTACCGTGACATTTAGCTCTGAACTTTCTCTGCAGACAAAGCAAAAATAGGAATGCAATCAATTCTGTGTGTTTTATTTATTATTTGATAGGCAAAAGCAATGTAATTCTTCAATAAAGAGTATTTTCTTTACATTAACTCCTAAAAATTGATTTCATGGAATTCTTGCCTTTTAATACTCTAGGAGCAGCACCATATATAAGTGACCTGTGTCTTGGAATCAATAGGCAACCGACTTATAAAAAAGATTTAACCATCTCTTATCTCATTTGAATAACCAGATGTTTGAATTGAAAGACAGACAGAAATATTGAAAGTATATCTATTGTTTTTTGAGAACATCATATTGTTGTTGTTCAGTTGCTAAGTGATGTTTGACTCTTTGTGACCCCATGAAATGCGGCATACCAGGCTTCCCTGTCCTTCACTTCTCCCAGGGTTTGCTCAGACTCATATCCATTGAGTCATTGATGCCATCCAACCATCTCATCCTCTCTCACCCCTTTTCCTCCTCAAAGTTGCCCAACATCAGGGACTTTTGCAATGAGTCAACCCTTCACCTCAGGTGGAAAAAGTATTAGAGCTTCAGCATCAGTCCTTCCAATGAATATTCAGGGCTGATTTTCTTTAGGATTGACTGCTTTGATCCTGTTGCAGTCCAAGGGACTTTCATGAGTCTTCTGCAGCATCAAAGTTCAAAAGCATCAGTTCTTTGGTGTTCAACCTTCTTTATGGTTCAATTGTCGCATCTGTACCTGAATACTGGAAAAAAACTGTTTGACTATCCAGATCTTTGTCAGCAGAGTGATGTACCTTTTAATACGCTATCTAGGTGGAAATGGCAACCCACTTCAGTATTCTTGCCTAGAGAATTCCATGAAGAAAGGAACCTGTAGGGCTATAGTACATGGGTCACAAAGAGTCGGACATGACTGGGTGACTTACACTAGCCACTAGTCATTGAAGAAGGCAATGGCACCCCACTCCAGTACTCTTGCCTGGAAAATCCCATGGATGGAGGAGCCTGGTAGGCTGCAGTCCATGGGGTTGCGAAGAGTTGGACACAACTGAGCGACTTCCCTTTCACTTTTCACTTTCATGCATTGGAGAAGGAAATGACAACCCACTCCAGTGTTCTTGCCTGGAGAGTCCCAGGGACGGGGGAGCCTGGTGGGCTGCCGTCTCTGGGGTTACACAGAGTCGGACATAACTGAAGTGACAGCAGTAGCAGGTTTATCATAGCTTTCCTTCAAGAAGAAAGAGTCTTTTAATTTCATGGCTGCAGTCACCATCCTCAGTGATTTTTGAAACCCAAGAAAATAAAATCTGTCACTTTTTCCGCTTTTCGCCATCTATATGCCATGAAGTGACAGGACTGGATGCCATGACCTTAGTTTTTTGAATGATGAGTTTTAAATAAGCTTTTTAACTCTCCTCTTCCAACCTCACTCGAGACTCGTTAGTTCCTCTTCACTTTATGCCATTAGAAGGGTATCAACTGCATAACTGAAGTTGTTGATATTTCTCCCAGCAATCTTGATTCCAGCTTGTTATTCATCCAGCCTGGCATTTTGCATGCTCTACTCTACATAAATAAGCAGGATGAAAATATACAACCTTGATGTACCACCTTCCCAATTTTAAATCAGTGCATTGCTCCATGTCTGATTCTAATGTTGCTTCTTGACCTGCATACAGGTTTCTTAGGAGGCAGGTAAGGTGGTCTGGTATTTCCATCTCTTGAATTTTCCACAGTTTGTTGTGATCTATGCAGTCTAATTCTGAAGATGAGCCCTGGAATTTCTTTGGAAGGAATGATGCTAAAGCTGAAACTCCAGTACTTTGGCCACCTCATGCGAAGAGTTGACTCATTGGAAAATACTCTGATGCTGGGAGGGATTGGGGGCAGGAGGAGAAGGGGACGACAGAGGATGAGATGGCTGGATGGCATCACGGACTCGATGGATGTGAGTCTGAGTGAACTCTGGGAGATGGTGACGGACAGGGAGGCCTGGCGTGCTGCGATTCATGGGGTCGCAAAGAGTCAAACACGACTGAGCGACTGAACTGAACTGAACTGAACTGAACAAGCCAGTTCCAACACATAGCTAATTCCAGGTATAACTGTATTACTCCTAAGATGTTGGAGTGTTAGTCACTCAGTCATGTCCAGCTCTTGTGACCCCATGGACTGTCACCAGACTCTTCTGTCCATGGCAAGAATACTGAAATGGGTTGCCATCCCCTTCTCCAGGTGATCTTCCTGACCCAGAGATGAAACCTGGGTCTCCCTCATTACAGGCAAATTCTTTACCATCTGACCCACCAGGGAAGCCCAAAACTCTAAAAAAAAGGTCTCAAATAGAAGCCAAGTTCCTGGAAGCAACTGAGAAACTATAGAAATGCTATTGAAAATATATCTATGAATTCATGATAAACTACCACATTAGGGCACCAGGAATCAACACTGAATATACTTTATTTCCAAAGATACAGTGTCACATCCTTACTCTGACATACACCACAAATAGAAAGACATTACTGATGACATTTTATTTCCTTCATGAAACCATTTTAATGAAATATTATGAGATGAAAGTTAAATATTATGAGATAAAGAGCTACCTTATCATTCTCACTCATAACCTCTCTTCTACACTGACCACCCTTCCTGTATTATTGACTTTGGCTGGTGGTGCCACCCACGATTGATGATAGTCAGACATTTGGAAGTAGTTGTAAGTTCTTCCTTCACCTTGTCTAATTCCCCTATCACCTCTTTTGTCAGACACTCCTTGAGCACTTCAAATTTCCTGGGCCTTCTCTCACATCCCAAACCTTTAATAAGACCTGAGCCACCACTTCTGAACTCCCCGTGGGCTTCAAAGAATTTCTTGAAGGTACACACCTAGAGTATTCTCAAACCCACAGCACACCATGCTCACTCATACACAATGCCTGTCAGATTGCCTTCTTTCCTCTCTATAGGAAAGCCCCTGTCTGTTTTCATTGCAGAGTTCTTCTGATGCACAGTTCCCTCTTCATGCTCATAAAGCATTCCATGGCACGCTGTGCTATGGCATCAGATCCAAGCTCCTGTCATGACACAAAAAACCTCCATCTCCAGTCCTAGTCCCCACAACTCCTCTTAACACTCTGGTAATAACAGACTCAAATTTTCAAATGGTTGTTTCCTTCTATATTCTGTTTAAAATTCCACATTTGTATTTACATGTAAGGTATGAAATGTTGCAGAACAGTGAGGCACTAACATGCTTCTTTATTGCTTAATCAGGGATGTAGGTATGGAGTGTCTTCTCATATCCTACCCTCCCCTTACCTTTCTGCCCATTCTGTATCCTAAATATCTCTTGAATTTTTTCATCCCCACTCATATCATCTTAGGGCTTCCCTGGTGGCTCAGAGGTTAAAGCGTCTGCCTCCAATGTGGGAGACCCGGGTTGGATCCCTGGGTCGGGAAGATCCCCTGGAGAAGAAATGGCAACCCACTCCAGTATTCTTGCTTGGAGAATCTCATGGACTGAGGAGCCTGGTGGGCTGCAGTCCATGGGGTCACAAAGAGTCGGACACGACTGAGTGACTTGACTTTACTTACATATCATCTTATTGGAATACACTGTCATCAAGTTCCTAGGCTGATTAAATAGCTAATCACTGGTATTTCTATATTTCTTCTTTTTCGTTCCAAATCACACTGAAACCAGGTATTTCTTAAAAGGCATGAATCCCCTCTAAAATCTCTTAAAGTTAAAAAAAATTTCATAACCAAAAATCTCTCCTACTTGTATGTCTCAATTGAAGCAACATTTCTTCAAGGAAGCATTCCCTAATATCACAGATTAATCAGTTTCTCTCTTTTTGAACACTGATGGAATCATACACTACATAGAAATATAACAAATAATGTAAAATCATTCATTTCAGGCTTCCTGTGGTCCCCACTATCCCGTGTGAAAAAAGCGTGAGTCATGTCTGTTTTGTTTACCAAGCATTCAAAATCTATTTGTTAAATGTATGCATTCGTTAATTAAGTAAACAACCACGTTAACATCAATTCAGCTCTCAGAAGGGAAGCCCTATTCTTAAGGTGATTGATAAATCAAATAAGCAGTCAGGGTAAAATTAATTGGTGCTATCCTTTAGTTTTTCATGCTTACACATGAAATGGTTCAAAAACTTCCTGTGTAAATGCCACAACATTAATTCAGTGTAATGTTTCCTATTGCTACTCTAATAAACTATCACAAACAGTGACTTAACAAAATTATTCTCTTATACTTCTGGAAGTCAGAAATCAAAAATTAGGATTATGCAGCTAAAATCAAGGTGTCCATAGGATTAATTCATCTGAAACCTCCAGGGGAGAATCCATTTCCTTGTCTTTTCTTTCTTTTTTCCTTGTTTCCTTCCTTCCTTTATGTCTGTTCCTCTCTTTTTTTATTGGTGTATAATTGATTTACAACATCTTATTAGCTTCAGGTGTATACCAAAGTATTTATATGTGTGTGTATATTCTTTTTCAGATTCTTTTCCCTTACGGGTTATGGCAAAGTATTGAGTATAATTCCCTGTGCTATACAGTAGGTTCTTGTTCATCTATTTTATATATAGTCATGTGTATATATTATATATCTTAATCACAAACTCCTAATTTAACCCTCCAGACAACTTTCCCCTTTCCCCTTTGGTAACCATAAGTTTGTTTTCTATGTCTATAGGTCTATTTCTGTTTTGTAAATGTTTGTATCATTTTTTTTTAGATCTCACATATAAGTTATATCATATAGTATTTGTCTTTCTCTGTCTGACTTACTTCACTTGGTATGATACTCTTTAGGTCCATCCATGTTGCTGCAAATGGTGTTATATCATTCTTTTTAGTGGTGGTATAATATTCCATTGTGTACATGTACCACATTTTCTTTATCCATTCCTCGGTCAATGGAAATTTAGGCTGTTGCCATGTCTTGGCTTCTGTAAACAATCCTACTATGAACATTGGGGTGCATGTATTTTTCTTGTCTTTTCCAGCTTCTAGAAACCACCTCTGCTCTTGGCTGATGATCCCTTCCTGGCATCATTCCCATCTCCTAAGCCCTTTGTTGCATCTACCAGGATACCGTCCTGCTTCCCTCTTATAAGGAATCTTGTGACTGGGGATGTCAGGCCCACCCAGATAATCCAGGGTAGTCTCCCCATATTTGGGATAATCTCCCTCTCTTCAGATCCTTACCTTAATCATAACTGCAAATTTCTTTTTTACCTTATGAGGCAATGTAGTCACAGTTTTCAAGGATTAGAATGTGGAAAGCCTTTCGGGGGCCATAACTCAGCCTACCACATTCAAATATAAGAGCTTTTAAACAATTCTTATGTAGAAAGATCTGCTAAATTTTCTACCTATTTGTGGGAGAGAAGAATGTTATTTATTCTAGATATTATTCTAGATATTCTAGATATTATTAAGTCCCTTCTACAATATAGTTTTATGAAACTTTAAAAATGAGCTTGGCTGCTTAAGGGGAAGTTTTATTATAATAATTTATAAATCTCTTCAAGCTTTGTTACTGTTTTCTCAATTCTGCATCCACAGCTGTCATCAGGATGACATGAATGAGCTAAAGGGTATTTTTAAAAAACCACTTGTGGGAAGACTCCCTGATTCTTTTTTCCTGATATCTATAACAAGACACTTTTTTTCTTGACCACATCTTATCTAATGATGAGATACCATAAACTGTTATCTAGCTAATAAAAACAAACAAATGAGAATTACTAAGTTCAGTTTCATTTCCGTAAATGGCAAAGGAAATTGTCCTAGACCACCCTGTTAGCTATTATTTATCAAAACATACACACAAACACATATATACACATACAGAGGAACTCTATTTTAGTCTTCTGATCTAAGATACGAATTCTGAGAATACTATGATCTTTATCTCCCCTCATCACACTACAAACTGGCTCTTTGTAAATGAGTCATCTGGTCACTTAACTGCCATTGTAAAATTAAACCTAACTGTAAGAGTCACCATCAGGGCAACCATCTTTAACAAGTAAAGCATTCAACCAACATTATGACAATGTTACATGTGATAATGATCCTGGGCTCTGATTCAGAATTTACAATAGATCACAAATCCCGCCACAGCTGTCAGTGTTAGTCCTTCCTTCAAAGCATGATAGTGAGACATACGATTGAAAATTGTGAAGAGTGGATACATGATTGCAGGTCTGGTTTTATACATTGCTTAAACATCTACCTCCTTGTTTTATAGAAATATTTGGCATAATCTGAAAGACTATGAAAAAGTGCCATTCTAGAACTTATTCTATTACTTGAACCTAAACCTATTTCATTGTTGTTTGCAGAAGTGTGAGATAGTTTTTGTAAATACACTTCAAGTCGCTGAATTCTGTGTGTATACATTGATTGGTGATGGATGAAGTCCACCTAAAATTCTGCTGCATGTCAAGGAAAGTTTCATATTTGAATTAAAAAAATAAACAAAACAGTATCAGCAATACTCAAAGGCACAACAGTATTGATTTCATTATGGATCTATTATTTTGTTAATATTAAAAAATAATAATTCATTGAGATGAAATTCACAAAAATAAAATAAAGTACATATTTCAGTGGCATTTAGTACATTTCCAATGCTCTGTGACCATCACCTCTACCTAACTTCAAATTTTTCCATCTCTCCAACAGCAAAATCCTTAGCCATGAAGCAGTTTCCCCTACTCCCTCCTCCCTACAGCCCCTTGGAAACAAGCAATGGTATTCTGCCTTCATGGTGATGCTTTTGAATTTTGACTCCACAGATATGTTACAATTTTTATGTTTCCTGAGAGGATTTGATTAGATCCATAGAAAACATTTTAACACATCTCTTAGAATGTCAGAACTGTCTACTTTGTTGACCAGTTGAGTAGATTGTTTAAATTAAAACTGAATTTTTTTATAAGCAGATTATAAATTGGATACTTAATATATTGGGGGTGATGGTTTTAATTGCATAAGCTATTTTGGGCTTCCTTGGTGGCTCAGCTGGTAAAAAATCTGTCTGCAATGCAGGAGACACCAGTTCAATTCCTGGGTTAGGAAGATCCCCTGGAGAAGGGATAGGCCACTCACTCCAGCATTCTTGGGTTTCCCTGGTAGCTCAGATGGTAAAGATACTTAATATATTGGGGGGAGAGGGTGATTGTTTTAATTGCATAAGCTATTTTATGAAATATTCTTCAATAACTGAGTTATTATCTTATACAATTAATTTCTGATGAAACCAATGGGTTTTTTTATTCCTTATATGATACATAAATAATTTGAATGTTTGGATATGCAATATTTATATTAACTTATAAAATGGAAAATACATCTACTATATAGCACAGGAAACTATATTGAATATTTTGTAGTAATTTATAATGGAAAAGAATCTGAAAAAGAATAGATAGATAAATATAACTGAATCACTGGGCTATGCACCTGAAACTAACACAGCATTGTAAATCAACTATGTTTCAAATAAAAAATAAAAAACAAGCAAAAAGTAGAAAATATATCTTATTTCAGTCTGAGTCTTGAGATATAGATAACTCACTAAATCACAAAAGTTCTATTATCTCTTTGAACCCCTAATCCAATATACCCTCCTTGTATTTATAATACAGCAATACAAACCATCAGAAATGAAAGTATTATTCATATAACAGTTATATGAAATGTTATATAATTTTCTAGTCACTACAGTATTATTTCATTTTCTCCCTGCATTTAATTTATCTTGACTTTATTTGCATGGTAGTCTTATTTTTCGTTTCAGGAAAACCATCATTATTGTTTGGGTACCACGTCCCCTCTTGTCCATGGGATGACCAGCCACCACCCCAACTCCATAACCACATGGTTGGCAAGTGCATAATCCACCCTGTAGCATTGTATTGAACTGGAATCAAGGAAAGGCATTCCATTTTTCTCCAGTGATGAAGCTAGAAAAATATAAGCCATGGTTGCCTCTGCCAGCCTGGATTATGTCTTCATGGGGAAAACTAGCTTGGACAAATTAATATTACTCTCAAAGGGAAGCGTTAATAAAAGATGCAGAGTGAAGGCCATGGCAGCGCTTGAACCCTGGATTGCAGTCGTTCCAAAGATCCTGCTCCATTCCCATGCATGCTCTGTGTTGGGTGGTGGAGTCAACAAGTTCCTTTCTGTGCTTAAACTAGTACAAGAGTCAAGAGAACATGGTGTGAAAAAGAAGCGAAGAATGAGTTTTCATGGAAGTGATGACATTGTGATTATTTGGAAGATTGGTAAGTATATTTTTATTGAAATATAGTTGATTTGCAATGTTGTGCCAATTTCTGCTATACAGTAAAGTGACTCAGTTATATACATATATATGTTCTTTTTTATATTTTGTTTCCATTATGGCTTATCCCAGGAAATTGGATATAATTCCCTGTGTTATACTGTAAGACCACATTGTTTATCCATTCTAAATGTAATAGTTTATATCTGGAGATGAGACAAAGTGGCAGATAGGAACAGCACAAACAGCCATAGTTGGAATAATTGAACATGTAATAGAAATGGGTTTCCTGCCTCACCAAACCTCCAGTACTGAGAGCCTTCTTTCCACAAGACCTCTGTCAGTCTGGATGTCATCATCTTCCCTGGCTATTCTTCAGTGTTGCCTGGGCATTGGGAAAAGCAATGTCAGCACAGGGAGTTTGGATGGAACTCATCACACTCAGTGAGCGGGGAGTGCGTCACTTCTGCTAGACATCCTGAGGACAGCATACAAGCTTCCACTGAGGCAGGACAACAGGCAGCCAGGAGCAGATCCACTAGAAGGATCTCTCAGTGGCAGCAGCACCCAGCACTCATCAGAAGGAAAAGAGATATTTGCCTGCCTCTCTGGTGCTGGTCACCTAAAGAATTCAGCAGTTTCTCCAAGCAGGTTTCACTCCCCTAAATCCAGGCACTTTATTCCAAAAACTACTGGGTTCCTCCAGTGTCAAGTTCAAAACCCTCTTCCTCCTGCTCTTGGCAAGGGAATGTTCCTATTCCCCTGTTTTCTGTTGTATTTGATGCAATAGCATAAGGTCCACATCCTTCCTTCACGGCCTCTCTTGAGTTCTTAAGAGTCTTTGTTCTCTTAATAGAATTTATATCTTGCAAACCAAAGTTTACTTTTTCAAACGTATTTTTGCTGGCATGAGTTTCAAAAGCCTACTTTATGCTTTCTGGGCATCCCATTTTGTCACACAGGGTATTAAAAAGAGGGATAGTCAAGGATTGAGATTTAATAAAATCAGTGCTTTTTACTGCCTCAAAAAAAAAAAAAGGCCTACTTTAAAAATTAAAAGAACAAGCTAAACATTGTTTCTAATTCTCAAGTCACCACCATGCCTCGGAATGGCTTGAAGGGTTATTTACAAAAGTGCAAAAGTCCACTGAGCTCTTGCTTCATGTCAGGCCCTGCTCTAACATCCACCAGAACTAACGAGCCTAAGGCTGCTCCACAACTCTCTTCACCCTGGTCAGTTTCTCATCTCTGTCAAGGTCATTTTCTCTCATATGTGCACTAACCCCAAGGCTTAGTCATTTAGTGCATCCCATTTGAGTAAATTCAGTTTAGGAAGACATTTTTAATCCAAATAAGGTACCAGAAAACTGAATAAATAACTGATTTTCACAACTATCATTCTTGGGCTTTCTCCTCCCAACTCCCACCACTGAACTCCTAGGGAGTGTTCACTTTCACACATTTCTCTTGTTGTACCAGCATCAGAGTAAAAAGGTCTTTTCCGTGACCCTTTGCAGGAGGTGACTGGGAACAGGGATGCTATGCATGTAGTTTGTGGTCGTCCTTACCTGCCTGTAGCCTTACACTCCTCCTGGCTGCATCTGGCTGGCTCTCAAATGAAACATCTGATTGCACAGCTTCCTGGGACAGGCAATGCAATGTGGGCAGAGACACCTCCTTCCCTTAGGCTCATTCCTGGTCTTCCCCTGAGACTGATTTTGTTGTTTTTTTTTTGTCAGTCTGCTGTGGTGACAGCATGAACTGCCTCCCCTAGACCCCAGGCTCATCTTCAACTCCCAGGAAACACCATCTGACCTTATCCTGCTGGTGTGGACTCAGGCTACTCCTACTAGATTCTCCCCAAAGACCAGTGTGAAATGCAAGCACTGTGAGAACCTGTCTTTGGTACCTCCTAGACCAGGAAATGGACACCATCGCTCAGGCTCAGATTGCCCCAGATTTTCCTGAGGGATACTTTGGAGCAGAAAGAGTTAAAAGCTGCCACACATCAGCCGGTGGATGAGAGGGATCACGTGCTAACACTATTTTTCTGTAATCTCTGCTTTCTAGAAAGATCATTGTCTTCCAGTGATTTTTTATTCATGCTCTGACTTGAAGAGAGGAAGGTGGGAACAAATATTGACCTTTCTTATTCAGTTTTATCTCATGGCTTAATAGGGGTCACTGAACCTCACCATCACTTTTCTCATTTCTCTGTGCTCAGGCTATAGGGAACTCAATACAAACACAAGGGGTTGCCATAAATAAATAAGCCATAGGCCAATTCATTTTATACCTTTGTTATATTTTTGAGTTTTCAAACTACTGGGGTTGTAAACTACATTAAAGAGAAGAAAGCTTTTCAAAACCATAATTCAGCTTACCTCTTTCTCCTACATGCGGCCGTGAGGTAAGCTTATTCAGAATCATGCTTTAAATCCAAATGTATCATGGTGAGTTCTGAAGGCCCAGACTCAGCCCTGAAAGCCAGACTTCTATGTTTAAAGGGCTATTTAGGTATCTTTCATTTGTCAATTAGTCCAGCAAATACTTATTGACATTATTTGCAAGTCACAGTTCCCACACTTGAGAAAGAGAATGATGGTTTTAAAATCTTGGTAAAAAGCAACAATCAGAACTAAATTAAATTTGCTTGCTCAATCAAAAATAACTTACCTCCCCAAACACGCTTCTGAAAGCCAGACAACCAGTACCATTCTCCCACCTTTACAACCATTCTCTCACCTTTACAGCCAGCCAATCAGCACCATCCTCCCACTTTTACAGTCAAAGTGTTGGACACAGCTGAGTGATTAGCACACACACTGCTAGTTAGTCTCTCCTAATTCTTATAACAAGATCCAAAATAGAGCTTGAATTAATCTCAGAATGCCTGATGACAAAATTCGAGTTTACTATAGAAGTCTACCTGTATGGCTGTGTCAAATGCATTCTGAGTGTATTAGAGTATGGAGCTGCCTTAACATATCACAGACTGAGTGGCTTATCTCCCAGAACTTTATTTTCTCCCTGTTCTGAAGGCTACAAGTCCAAGATCAGAGTGTGGACATGTTTGGTTCTTTCTGAGGCACATACCTTAGAAGTGAGAAAGGACCAGCACCAGCTGGCCATGTACCCTGGGAAGAATCCCAATGAACCAGCTGTAAGATCCTTCAGTTGCTTGACATTAAATTAGTGTTTTCATGAATTCAAGCAGGTGCTTTCTTCTTGAAGTTATATAACCATTTTTCAACAACGGACTTGTTGAGGAGGAAGAAAATCCTTCAAAGGCCTACAGTATGTGGGCAGACCATGGACATTTTCATAACAAGACTGCCATTCTGATCTCCATAAATGATCACCTTAACCATCAGGCACAGAGAACATACAAAGTGCAGAAGACTGTTATGCTGAGGTCACATGTCTAAATCTGCCAGTGCTTCTCAACCCTTCTGTGCTAGAAGACCAGTTTTGTTGGCCTTTATTTCCACTTCATTTTTTATATTGTTGAACTAATATTTTGGGTCTATATCCTGTTCAAGGAGATAAGTCCACTTGGATGATAGTGCATTTTGACAATGTCAAATTGCTATAAAATGTTTCTATTCACTGGCCCTGATTCTCCTCACTTACCTTTCTGCAGATTGGTAACTTATCTTATGGTGGACCGGGTAAGATAGCACAGGGTCTGAGTAGCACAGCTCTGTGTAATCAATCGGCCACTAGAAGGAGGATGACAGCCTCACCACATCCCTTCTCTGTCTCACTGCAGACAAAAATGAAAACAGATGAAAGCAAATTATGTCACATGGACTTAAAAGCTTAAAACCTATCTCCCCGACATTGACATAGATGAATATGGCAATCCACTCTCATCTCTCAATTTTTTAATAGTAAATCTGAGGTGGAAATGGATGTAAATCTTTAACAATAAAGAAATTCATTTTTTATTTTTAATATGCATTTATTTATTTTAATTGGAGGCTAATTATATCCATTCAGCCAGTCTTTGTCTTTTGGTTGGCTCATTCAACCCATTTACATTTAAGGTAATCATTGGTAAGTATGATCTCATTGCTATTTACTTTACTGTTTTGGGTTTGAGTTTATACACCCTTTTTGTGTTTCCTATCTAGAGAAGATCCTTTAGCATTTGTTGGAGAGCTGGTTTGGTGGTGCTGAATTCTCTCAGCTTTTGCTTGTCTATAAAGCTTTTGATTTTTCCTTCATATTGTGTGTTATTTGTTGTTTTTCCCTTGCTGCTTTTAATATTTGTTCTTTGTGTTTTGATTATTATCTCTGTTAATTTGATTAATATGTGTCTTGGGTTGTTTTGCCTTGGGTTTATCTATTTGGGACTCTGGGTTTCTTGGACTTGGGTGATTATTTCCTTCCTCATTTTAGGGAAGTTTTCAACTATTATCTCCTCAAGTATTTTCTCATGGTCTTTCTTTTTTGTTTTCTTCTTCTGGGACTCCTATGATTCCAATGTTTAACTTTGTCCCAGAGGTCTCTGAGATTGTCCTCATTTCTTTTAATTCGTTTTTCTTTTTTTGTCTCTGATTCATTTATTTCTACCATTCTATCTTCTACTTCACTAATCCTATCTTCTGCCTCCATTATTCTACTATTTGTTCCCTCCAAAGTGTTTTTGATCTCATTTATTATGTTATTCATTATATATTGACTCTTTTTTATTTCTTTTAGGTCCTTGTTAAACCTTTCTTGCATCTTCTTAATCCTTGACTCTAGGCTATTTATCTTTGATTCCATTTTGTTTTCAAGATTTTGGATCATTTTCACTATCATTATTCGGAATTCTTTATCAGGTAGATTCCCTATCACTTCCTCTTTTGTTTGGTTTGGTGGGCATTTATCCTGTTCCTTTACCTGCTGGGTATTCCTCTGTCTCTTCATCTTGTTTATATTGCTGTGTTTGGGGTGGCCTTTCTGTATTCTGGCAGTTTGTGGAGTTCTCTTTATTGTGGAGTTTCCTCACTGTGGATGGGGCTGTGAAAAGTGAAAGTGAAGTCGCTCAGTTGTGTCCGACTCTTTGTGACGCCATAGACTGTAGCCCACCAGGCTCCTCCCTCCATGGGATTCTCCAGGCAAGAGTACTAAAGTGGGTTGCCATTTCCTTTTCCAGGGGCTCTTCCTGACCCAGGGATCAAACTCGGGTCTCCTGCATTCCAGGCAGACACTTTAACCTCTGAGCCACCAGGGAGTGGTGGTGGTGTATGGGTGGCTTATCAAGGTTTCCTGGTTAGGAAAGCTTGTGTCAGTGTTCTGGTGGGTGGGGCTGGACTTCTTCTCTCCAGAGTGTAATGAAGTGTCGAGTAATGAGTTATGAGATGTCAGTGGGTTTGGAGTACTTTGGGCAGCCTGTATATTGAAGCTCAGGGCTATGTTCCTGTGTTGCTGGAGAATTTGTGTGGTGTGTCTTGCTCTGGAACTTGTTGGCTCTTGGGTGGTGCTTGGTTTCAGTGTAGGTATGGAGGCATTTGATGAGCTCCTGTTGACTAATGTTCCCTGGAGTCAGGATTTCTCTGGTGTTCTCAGGGTTTGGACTTAAGCCTCCTGCTTCTGGTTTTCAGTCTTATTTTTACAGTAGCCTCAAGACTTCTCCATCTATACAGCAGCATTGATAAAACATCTAGGTTAAAGATGAAAAGTTTCTCCACAGTGAGGGACACCCAGAGAGGTTCACAGAGTTATATAGAGACGAGAAGAGGGAGGAGGGAGATAGAGGTGACCAGGATGAGATGAGGTGGAATCAAAAGAGGAGAGAGGAAGCCAGCCAGTAATCACTTCCTTACGTGCGCTCCACAGTCTGGACTGCTCAGAGGTGTTCACGGAGCTGGAGGAAGGAGACAGAGGTGGCTAGGAGGATAAAGGGAGGAATCAAAAGGAGAGAGACAGATCCAGCCAGTAATCAGTTCCCTAAGTGTTCTCCACTGTCCGGAACACACAAAGAGATTCACAGAGTTGTGTAGAGAAGAGAAGGGAGAGGGAGGAGATAGAAGCGACTTGCTGGAGAAAAAGGAGAGTCCAAAGTGGGAAAGAGCAGTCAAGCCAGTAATCTCACTCCCAAGTAAAAATAGGTACTGAAGATTGGGTTCATAAAGGTATAAAATTGATAACAAATACCAAAAAGCAAAGATTAAAAATCTAGAGGAGAGGTTGGATTTTCAAAAATACAATATTAAAGAAAAAGAGAAAAAAAATCACAAAAATTATTTTATATACATATATATATGAAGTTTGCTTTAAAAAAATAGGATCTCTCTCTCTTTTCTTTTTTTGCTAAGTTATAGTAGGTTATAAAAATGAAAATTAAAAGAGTAATAGAGAATTTAAAATTTTTAAAAATTAAAAAATGATATTAAAAATAGAAAAATATATCTAGGACTCTGTCTGGTGTTTTCGTGGGCAGTGTGGGCTCAGTTCATTTTCGGATAGTTCCTTGATCCAGCTTATATTTCTCAAGACCTATCTGCCCCTTCCTATGTAGTTGGTACGACCTACAGGGTTGTAATCTATTGCACCTGTCACTTCCAAGGAGGGTCCCTCTGTTTTAGCTTCTTCTGTTTGCTGGTCTCTTCAGTGTCTAATTTCCACCCTGGCACCAGGGGGGCAGAAAGTGAAGAGGAGCTAAAAAGTCTCTTGATGAAAGTGAAATAGAGAGTGAAAAAGAAAGTTGGCTTAAAGCTCAACATTCAGAAAACGAAGATCATGGCATCCGGTCCCATCACTTCATGGGAAATAGATGGGGAAACAGTGGAAGCAGTGTCAGACTTTGTTTTTTTGGGCTCCAAAATCACTCCAGATGGTGATTGCAGCCATGAAATTAAAAGACGTTTACTCCTTGGAAGAAAAGTTATGACCAACCTAGACAGCATATTCAAAAGCAGAGACATCACTTTGCCAACAAAGGTCCATCTAGTCAAGGCTATGGTTTTTTCAGTGGTCATGTATGGATGTCAGAGTTGGAGTGTGAAGAAAGCTGAGCGCTGAAGAATTGATGCTTTTGAACTGTGGTGTTGGAGAAGACTCTTGAGAGTCCCTTGGACTGCAAGGAGATCCAACCAGTCCATTCTGAAGGAGATCAGCCCTGGGATTTCTTTGGAAGGAATGATGCTAAAGCTGAAACTCCAGTACTTTAGCCACCTCATGCAAAAAGTTGACTCATTGGAAAAGACTCTGATGCCGGGAGGCATTGGGGGCAGGAGGAGAAAGGGACGACTGAGGATGAGATGGCTGGATGACATCACTGACTCGATGGACGCAAGTCTGAGTGAACTCCGGGAGTTGGTGATGGACAGGGAGGCCTGGCGTGCTGCGATTCATAGGGTCGCAAAGAGTCAGAAATGACTGAGCGACTGAACTGAACTGAACAAGGGGGTGGTGGTGGACATTTTTTAGGCTCACTTGTTCAGTCGTGCTGTGGGGAGGGGGGGACGCTGCAAACAAATAACACTGGCGTGTGCTCACAATGTCTCGGCCACACTGGGTTTGCCCTCACTCACGGTGTGTGTGCTTTCCCTGTCTACACTGCTTATGCTCTAGGTTGCTCTGCCGGGAACTATCTGAGGCCGGCCCTGGGTTGTATGCACTTCCCAGGTCTAAGCCGCTCAGGTTCAGGTACTCGGGTAGTCCTCAGAGGTGCAGACTCAGTTGGGCCTGTGTTTTGTGCAGTTCCCAGATCCGAGCAGCTCAGGTCCAGGTGTTTGGTGAGCACGTTTGCTGCAACTTATCACCTCCCCCTTCCCTGCCGCTCGGTTTTCTGGGTGTACAACCAGCTCACCTTCACAAGTGGATGTTGACCGTCCAGAATCCCAAGAAGTCTTGCTTAGCAACGAAGCCTGCTTCAAGTTTGGTAGATAATGCCTCTCTGGGGCCACGATTGCCCCCTTCCGGCTCTGGCTGCCCTGCCTGCCTTTCTCTGGAGGGGGATTGGCCGGCCCACAGACGGCTAGCTCTGCTCAGTCCTTTGTTCGGTGAGCGGGCCTGGCGGTGTCTTAGGTTATGGCTTTTAGTGTGGTAGTTATCCCATAGTCTGGTTTGCTAACCCAAGTTAGTTCCCTCAGATTACTCTCAGGGCATTCAGGCCAGGTCCTTACTCTAAGGTCCTTACTCTAATACAGGCCGCGCATCCCTGCCCAGCCCCTGCTTGCTGGTGGCGAATGCAGGCATCTGTGCTGCTTCTCCACTGGGGGAGTTACCATTGGGCACGTAATCTGTGGGCTTTGATTATTTATTTATTTTTCCTCCCAGTTATGTTGCCCTCTGTGGTTCCAAGGCTCGCCACAGATGGCACCAAGAATGTTTCCTGGTGTTTGGAAATTTCTCTCTTTTTTAAGACTCCCTTTCTGGGATGGAGCTCCATCCCTACCTCTCTTGTCTCTCTTTTTATCTTTTATATTTTTTCCTACCTCCTTTGAAGACAATGAGCTGCTTTTCTGAGTGCCTGATGTCCTCTACCAGCATTCAGAAGTTGTTTTGTGGAATTTTCTCAGCGTTCAAATGTTCTTTTGATGAATTTGTGGGGGAGAAAGTGGTCTCCCTGTCCTATTCCTCCATCTTAGGCCATCTTAGGACCGCCCCCCAAGAAATTCATTTTTTAAAATCCGTCTCTTTCTGAAATGCCTAAAGATTCATTGATGGATCAGTGTTAGTTCAGAAAGCACTTATTTCAGACATAGTACAAGTTCTAGGCTCTGCACTCAACATTGGACTGGCTTAACCTGTTGTTGAGGCTCCCTATCTAAAAGCCCACTCAGGAAAATATCAGATGAGAGAATTTGTTCACTAGAAGTAAAGCCCCAAGGTCTACGTGGGTCTGTGAGGATCATTTCCACAGCCATGCTACCAGAGTGAAGTAATTAATTGCAGAACTGGAAAGACTCCATTTCCACTGATTGCTGTGCAGCAGGCTTTACTGTCATGTCCTGTATGTAGGAGCATCTCTATTGCCAGGTTAAACCTGCAGGCAAGTCTGCACCATTGGTCTGGGCAACACACAGGTTTAGATAACAACATGAGATTTCACAGTGCCACGTATCACACCACATGAATTACTGAAGTGTTTTTGCAATATGGATCATCTTTTTAATGAAAGAAAGAAAAAAATTTCTGGCTAATTAGCTCACTTGCTCAAAGTCAACCAATAATTCTTTCAAACAGTTTGTTTTCTGGTCAAAAACCAGTCTTGTGATATTGTAAGGATCAATTTTTCCATTTGTTTGTTGTTAACTCTCTTTTTTTTTTAATTTAAGCTTTTTATTTTGTTTTGTCTTGTTTTGTTTTGTTTTGTTTTTTCTTTTTGACTGCACCATGTGGCATGTAGAGTCTTAATTCCCCAACCAGGGACCAAGTCCACACACTAGGCAGTGGAAAAACAGATTCTTAACCTCTGGACCCCAGAGAAGTTCCAGGATCAGTTGATTTTTATGTATAGTGTTTGCATCTGCTAATCTCAAACTCCTAATTTATCATAAGGATCTGTTTTGAACCTCAAATATTTTTTTGAATGACCAGTCGCAATTCCAAATCTTTCCTCAACAATAGAATAAGAAAAACAATAGCAAATCATTTGTTTCCAGGACACAGTCTACAGGCTGGTTTCTGTTAAGGAAGGTAAAAATATATTCGTATGAAATAGTCAAAAGGTGACCCATATATAGAGAAATTTTAAAGGGAATTTTGTTGAGAATATGTGATAAATATACTTAAAGAAAAGCCATGTGTGCCATATATGTTTGGCTAAAATGAAAGCTTTCAGAAGCTGGACTTCAGAATGGAATTCATAAGTAGTTTAAATTTTGCTTTAGCAAGTGTTAAATAACTTAAAATTGTATAAAATAAGAACTACTTTAGCTACAATTATCTACTTAAGAAAACAGGGCCAAATACCAAAATTTTAAATTAAACTCAAGTATTGCCCTAGATAAAGACACATCTACACTTAGAATGTTATACAGGCATAGACATAGATACACAGATATTTAATGCTTGGTTATAAATTTTTGACACAATATTATGAAAAAAAATCATGATAAAAATATCTATTTATAGGACAGTTTCAACCATGTTAAAACAGAATGGCATGAAATATACTAGCTTGTTAACAGCCAGTGATAATCTCAGATTAGAAGTATTCAGGGGTTAAAAATATTTTCCCTATCTTAAGGATATTATTTTTATAATGGGGAGGGAGGATAAATGAATTTTATTCAAAAAACTAAAACAGAAATTATAATTGGTAAGAAAGAAGTTGAAAAGGGCGTGATTATCTTTTTTCAATTGACTAGGAAATAAAAATCTAAGTAGACTATAATTTTTTTTATTTTTTAATAAATTTATTTATTTTAATTGGAAGTTAATTACTTTACAGTATTGTATTGGTTTTCCCATACATCACCATGTATCTACCACAGGTATACATGTGTTCCCTATCCTGAACCCCTCTCCCTCCTCCCTCCCATACCATCCCTCTGGGTCACCCCAGTGCACCGGCCCCAAGCATCCAGTATCATGCATTGAACCTGGGCTGGCAATTCGTTTCGTAAATGATATTATACATGTTTTAATGCTATTCTCCCAAATCATCCCACCCTCTCCCTCTCCCACAGAGTCCAAAAGACTGTTCTATACATCTGTGTCTCTTTTGCTGTCTCGCATACAGGGTTATCCTTACCATGTTTCTAAATTCCATATATATGCATTAGTATACAAAGCACATTAGCAGGGCAATGTCACGTTTCAAAATATAACAATGTCACGTAGAGGAATCCAACTACCTTTGAACAAAGTTTCCAGTAGCCCTAACTTCTACCCACACCTACTCCCCACCTCCTGCCTTTCTCCCAAGTTTTAAGACACGGTTAAGAAGTTTTTCTTTGCTCATTTTTCAGTGAAAAAGCAGATTAAGAATTTGGTCTTCTAATCCCATCCTAATCAGCAAATTTGCCATAATAGCCTTCAAATTGGCTTAGCTGGACTTCCCAGAATGGGGTCCAAGGAGTACAAAACTCCCAATTCTCTTAGATTTCTCTCAAGCAAGGGTGAAAAAAGTCTTCACACTGCATTTCATTGTCAAAGTTCAACTAAAGAAAGCTATATTAATGAATTTGAATTTAAACTTACTTTCATTTAGATTTCTCCTCTCTGCTTTGTGCATGCGTATGTGCTGAGTCGTTTCAGTCATGTCTGACTCTTTGTGACCCTATGGACTATAGCCCACCAGGCTCTCTGTCCATGGGATTCTCCAGGCAAGAATATTGGAGTGGGCTCCCATGCCTTCCTCCAGATCTTCCCAACCCAGGGATCAAACGCATTACAGGCAAATTCTTTCATCGCTGAGCCACCAGGGAACACCTCTCTGCTTTATAGAACATTCTTAAATGTAACTCATCCCCAAAGAATGTTTAATATGTTTAACAATATTCTCAGAGTCTCTGGAAATCTTATCCTAATATTTATGAGTTAGCATGAAGCCATTTATGTAAATTCAATTAATATTTAAATCAAAAGAGACTATGAATCATATGAATAAAATAGATCTTTTATCAATACTCCGATATTGGCATTAATAATACCTTGGCTAATGTTTTATGTGGTAATAATAAAAATTCATATTAACAAACATTATCTCCATGTACCAGATGTTCAACTAAAGCTTATCTCAGTCTCTTGCCAGAATCGTTTATGATATCAATATCAATTATTATGGCAAAATTGAGATTACAGGAAATGAGAGTGATTCTGTGCTGGAGACACTGAGCCCCTCTGAGTAGTGATGATGTGTGTTCTCTGGAGCTTTGAAGCAGGATCAGACTTTGAGTGGAAGATAGCCCAAACACTTCTCTCCCATTTAAGCATTGAAAATCATTTACATACAAGGAGGCGACTTATCATTAGAATATCCCTGTTTGAGCTGTCAGATGATTGCTTGTTGACAGGGAAAAGTGTTAGCCTAAAGTAGCAGTGTCTACAAGAAAACCAAAATCCAAAGTAATTTAAAGGAAAAATGTTTTCCTATCATTTACATAAAGAAATAAAAAGACTTGCGAGAAAACATCACTCAAAATTACTGATTTCTGGGAGAAGAAGTGAGCAAGCAATTTCAAGACAGAAAAGTGCTGTATCAGTCCAAAGTCTGGTGTAGTTTGTAGATTTAAACAAATATCAAATTTATTCCCCTGAGTTCTAATAAGTGCAGCAAAAAATATGAGTTTTATTAGATATATGTAATTTTTGCTAATGTTCATGTTCAATGATCATGATCACATTCAAAACTCCTGTAAGGAACAAAAATAAAAATTTTACTGATTAAAATGTGGCAGGTAAAATCAATTATATCATAAATGCAAATTATTAATAATATTTGCTAAGTTATATACATATGTTTTATAAGCAATCACTTCCACATACACACAATAGCTAATGTAATTTACATTTTCATAAGATGTAAAAAAAAATCATGTTTAATGGTCTCAAATTTTTCTCAATAATAATATGTCTTCCACAAAGAGGAGGAATGTGTTCCAGGCAGAAGGGTGTCTTGGACAGGGACTCTAAGACATGAAAGAGTTTTGCTTCCTCATGAAACTTTAGGCATTTTTAGATGACCAGTGTAGCTCAAATGTAGTGAAAAAAATAATAATAACGTGTCCTCTGAGAACACTCTCTAGCTCTCCATTATTTATGCTTTACTTTGTCAACAGTTATTTGTTGTGTGTACAGGACACTTGAACTGTGCTTGGGTATAAATTTGCCTCTTGCCTCACACGTGGACCTTTGCTAAAGAATACACCCAATCCAGCCTGTTTGAAGCTGAGTTTGTGCTGTGGGATTCAGTTACCTCAACCACTCTATGTTAGCCTAGTCCAGCCCCTGAACACGTGGGAGATCCCAGCAGAACCCAGAAGAGGCACCTGTTCTACTCATCTATCTCAATTCATGAGAAACAAATGTTTCATACCATACTACACACCTTTAGTCATTTATTGATCAATTGCTAAGACACAAAACTACTAAAGAAAACCGGTGAATAATACATAGGCTTTAACATTAAATATTAAGGAATTCTTATCTTTCAAAAAATTACAGAGAACAATAGCTGGCTTTTTCTGTGTCCAAAGAAAGAATCTAACATTATCTCCTAAAGAAGAAATATCATTTAAAAGAATTCAATACCTCAATTGTTACATTTCTGTTACTTTCCAGCTAGCTTCCCTGGTAGCTCAGATGGTAAAGAATCTGCCTGCAATGCAGGAGACCTGGGTTCAGTTCCAGGTCAGGAAGAGCCCCTGGAGAAGGAAATGTCAACCAACTCCAGTATTCTTGCCTGGAGAATACCATGGACAGAGGAAACTGGTGGGCCACAGTCCATGGTGTTGCAAAGAGTTGGACATGACTGAGCAATTCACACTTTCACTTTCCTTTCCAGGTAATCGTGTATGAGTATTCCCCTCCCAATTTTATTATTCTTTACATTAGTTAAATTAAGGGCCCCTGTGAGGGAAAATATATACAAAAGTAAAGAAACAAACAATATATTGAGTTGACCAAAAAGTTTGTTTGGGTTTTTCCTTAATATGTTACAGAAAATCTTGAAAATTTTAGTCTACTCAAGTATTTTTCTGTACCTGGATTATAAAAATATCTGTAATTCCAGGATTATCGTGTATAGTCTAGGGCTAATATCAAATTTCATGATAGCTTGTTTTTTGGGGTTTTTTTAATTTATTTTTGTATTGATGGATAATTGCTTTACAGAATTTTGTTGTTTTTTTGTCAAACCTCATGAATCAGTCATAGATATACATATATCCCTCCCTTTTGAACCTCTTTCCAATCTCCCGTCCCATCCCACCCCTCTCGGTTGACACAGAGCCCCTGTGTGAGTTTCCTGAGCCATATAGCTAATTCCTGTTGGCCATTTATTTTACATATGATAATGTAAGTTTCCATGTTAGTCTTTCCATACATCTCACCCTCTCTTCCCCTGTCCCCATGTCCATAAGTCTATTCTCTATGTCTGTTTCTCCATTGCTACCCTGTAAATAAATTCTTCAGAGCCATTTTTCTAGATTCCATATATATGTAAGAATATGGTATTTATCTTCCTATTTCTGACTCACTTCACTCTGTATAATAGGTTCTAGGTTTATCCACCTTATCAGAACTGACTCAAATACATTCCTTTTTATGGCTGAGTATATTCCACTATGTATATGTACAACAACTTCTTTATCCATTCATCTGCTGATGGACATCTAGGTTGCTTCCATGTTCTAGCTACTTTAGATAGTGCTGCAATGAACAATGGGATACATGTGTCCTTTTCAATTTTTGTTTCCTCAGGGTATATGCCTAGGAGAGGAATTGCTGGGTCATATGGCAGTTTTATTCCTAGTTTTTTAAGGAATCTCCATACCATCTTCCATAGTGGCTGTATCATTTTACATTCCCACCAACAGTGCAAGAGCGTTCCCTTTTCTCCACACCCTCTCCAGCATTTATTGTTTGTAGAGTTTTTGATGATGGCCATTCTGACCAGCGTGAGTGATATCTCATTGCAGCTTTGATTTGCATTTCTCTAATAAGGAGCAATGTTGAGCATCTTTTCATGTGTTTGTTAATCAGCTGTATGCCTTCTGTGGAGAAATGTCTGTTTAGGTCTTTTTCCCATTTTCTGACTGGGTTTTTTTGTTTTTCTGGCATTGAGTTATATGAGCTGCTTGTATATGTTGGAACTTAATCCTTTGTCAGTTGTTTCATTTGCTATTATTTTCTCCCATTCTGAGGGTTGTCTTTTCACCTTGCTTATAGTTTCCTTTGCTGTTCAAAAGCTTTTCAGTTTAATCAGGTCCCATTTGTTTTGTTTTTATTTCCACTATCCCAGGAAGTGGGTCATAGAGGATCTTGCTTTGATTTACGTCATTGAGAGTTCTGCCTATGTTTTCCTCTAAGAATTTTATAGTTTCTTGTCTTACATTTAGGTCTTTAATCCATTTTGAGTTTATCTTTGTGTATGGTGTCAGAAACTAACATCATGGCATCTGGTCCCATCACTTCATGGCAAATAGATGGGGAAACAGTGTAAACAGTGACGGACTTTATTTTGGGGGGCTCCAAAATCACTGCGGATGGTGACTTCAGCTATGAAAATAAAACTACTGCTTCTTGAAAAATAAAAAGCTATGATCAACCCAGACAGCATATTAAAATGCAGAGACATTACTTTATTAACAAAGATCCATCTAGTCAAAGCTATGATTTTTCCAGTAGTCATGTATTGGTGTGAGAGCTGGACTATAAAGAAAGCTGAGTGCTTAAGAATTGATGCTTTTGAACTGTGCTGTTGGAGAAGACTTGAGAGTCCCTTGGACTGCAAGGAGATCCTAGCAGTCCCTCCTAAAGGAAATCAGTCTAGAATATTCATTGGAAGGACTGATGCTGAAGCTGAAATTCCAACCCTTTGGCCACCTGGTGCAAAGAACTAACTCATTTGAAAAGACCCAGATGCTGGGAAAGATTGAAGGCAGGAAGAGAAAGGGGCGACAGAAGATGAGATGGTTGGATGGATCACCAACTCAAAGGACATGAGTTTGGAACTGGCAATGGACAGGGAAGCCTGGCATGCTGCAGTCCATGGGGTCACAAAGAGTTGGACACCACTAAGCAACTGAACTGACTAACTAAGCTTGGTCCAGTGGTTTGTGTAAGTTTTGTATAGATTGAGATTTGTCTTGAGTTTTTATTTGTTCATTTGTTTTTCTTCTGATGAGCAAGGCTGAGTGAGATGGTAATCCTGTCTGCTGATGATTGGGTTTGTATTTTTGTTTTGTTTGTTGTTTAGATGAGGCATCCTGCACAGGGTTCTACTGATGATTGTATGATGCCAGGTCTTGTATTCAAGTGGTTTCCTTTGTGTGAGTTCTCACTATTTGATACTCCTTAAGGTTAGTTCTCTGGTAGTCCAGGGTCTTGGAGTCAGTGCTCCCACTCCAAAGGCCTAGGGCTTGATCTCTGTTCAGGAATGAAAATTTGACAAGTGGTTTGTTGTGGAATTTTCACTTGTTCTACAAGTGAGATTAAAACAAATACCCAAAACTGAGAAACCAAAAATGAACCCCAGACAAATGTCAGCTACAAAATTAGGCAAATATAATAATTAAAATAATGGAATGTGCTCATATACATATACACCCATGAGCAAAGTCAAAACAGTACAACAAAAATAAAGTACAGTAGATTGACCTGGCAAGAAAGGAAATCAAAAATTATATTTAAGAACAGAACTAACTAAAGCATAAACTGGAAAACAAAACTAAAGCTAGGAGCCAAGTGGGGAAAAAAGCAATGAAAACAAAACTAGCAAATATGTTGAGAGGAAAGGAAAGAAAGTAAAGAAATAAAGAATAGCTATCCAAAGTTAAATAGAGGTAGATGAAGATTTATACACATTAAAGATTAACTACAAGGGGGAAAAAACAGTAGGAAAGGCAAACAAAGAAACAAATATAGAAAAAAATAAAACAAGTTTTAAAGAATTAAAAATTAAAATTATAAAAAAGAGAAAAGAAAAACAATGGGGGGGGAGGACAAATAAAAAGTTTTAAAAAAGAAAAGGAAAACTCACAGAACTGCAAAAGTCCAATGTAGAGGCAGAAGTTTATAACAACAATAAAAATTGTGATTGAATATACACGTATGCAAATATACCCATAACCAAAATCAAAACAGTCCAACAAAAAATAGAATAGATTGACCTGGTGAACAAGGGAAATCAAAAATTATATCTACCATAACAAAACTAACTAAAGCACAAACTGGAAAACAAAACTAAAGCAAGGTGCCAACTGGGGAATAAAACAATGAAAATAAAACTAATAAATATGTTGAGAGAAAAGGAAAGAAAGAATAGATATGCAAAGTTAAACAGAGGTAGATAAAGAAGACATATACATTAAAGATTAACTGCAAGGGGAAAAGAGCAGTAGGAAAAGCCAACAAAGGAATAAATGTATAAAAAATAATAGTAGATTTTAAAAATTAAAATTAAAACAAAGAGAGAGAGAAAAAAGAAAAAAAAGGAAAACTCCACAGAACAGCAAAAGCCCAACATAGAGGTAGAGGTTTATAACAACAATAAAAAATGTAACTGAGGAAATAGAAAAGTTCAAAAGCTTAATTATATTTAGTTGTGTCAGTAAAATCGACAACTACACTGAATGGAGGGTGGGGAACAGGAAAGAAAATAAAGAAATCCAAAAGAATCTACAGAACAAATCAAAACATAAGAATAATAAATGTTTTTCTTGAGTAACTGCTGTCAGAATCCTTTCCCTCGCTGGAATCACAGTCCACCTCACCTCCCTAGGATGCCCTCCAACACTGTGCTGATCTCTGGACCTGCTGTGGGGGCAGCTCAGATTCTAATCTGGTCCTACTCCTGTGTGTTCTTGCCTCCAATGTCCACAGCTATCAGAACTAGTGTATTTTCTTTTTTGGGAGCTCTCAATGACCTTTTATGTATTCCCTAGACCCAGAGTCTGCCTAGTTGATCATGTGGATTTAATCTGCAGCTTGTACATCTGGTGAGAAGGTTTTGGGTCTTCTTCTTTACCACACTGCCCCTGGGTTTCAATTGTGGTTTTATTTCCACCTCTGCTTGCGAGTCATCCACTGGGGTTTGCTCCTTAGGCTGCCCTGGGACTTGGGTTTGCCCCTGTGAGGGCCAGTTGTGGAGATGGCAGAGCTGCTTGGGTTGCAGAAGTTCTGGCAACATCAGGTACTCAGAGGAGTTGGTGGCTAGGGCAGCAGAAAATATAGTGCTTTAGAAAGATATGGCAACCAGTATTGGCCAACACACTCCAATATTCTTGCCTGGAGAGCCCCTTCGCTGACAGAGAAGCCTGGCAGGCCACAGTCTACAGGGCTGCAAAGACACTACCGAAGCAACCCTGTGCACATGGATGCAAGACTTCTTTTGCCTGTGGCAGCTCTGCCCCAGTGACAGTTGAGTATGAAGGTGGGACAGCTGCTTGGCTTGTGGGGACCCTGGCAGTGCCAAGTGTGCAGGCACATGGACTACCTCCACTGGAGAAGTTATGGCCCTACCGGAGTCTTTTTTCGAGGCTCTAGTAGCTGGCGTTCAGAGGGCCTCTTTGACCAGTCTTTCTCTGTAGTTCTGCCCACTCAGGAACTTAGAGGGCTCTCTTCCCTGAGGTCCTTCTCTGTTGTTGGTCGAGTCAGGCACATGGAGGGGCCTCCCTGGCTGGGCTCCTACTCTGTAGATCGGTGAGTCAGGGTCTTAAAGGGGCACCCTGTGTGGGGTCCTACTCTGTAGTTCAGTGCATCAGGTGTTCAATGGGCCAGCCTCTCTATTGTTCAGCTGCCAATGCTGTTCTGTAGGAAGAGAGAAGTTATGGGCTCCACCCCCTACAAATGACTCAGCAGTATCTCCTTGCTTCCACAGAGCAAGCTTTCCTCCTCAGGCATTTCCCACCACAATCTCCTCCCTCAGATCCCCTCGATCAGTCCCTCCACAGTCAATAGTAGCTCTCACCCTGGGATTGCTCTACAATCCCTAAACTCCAGCTTCCAACCGCTGCACTTTCCAGGGGACCTGCGTCCCTGTCGGGTATTATGACTTCGGCAAGGACTGTCTGATTCTCATTCCATTTAGGCTGCCACAGATCAGTTGTTTCACTCTCAGCCTTAAATGTTTCTCCTCTGACTCAAACAATTGCCCCACTGTGGGGATCGGACCCCTGCTTCAGTTCCCCTACCCACTGAGGGCAGGTCCATTCCTACTAACACTCCCATTTTTCCCCTAGTTCCTTTGTCCTACTAAGTTTTTGTGGTTCTATATATTCTTTTCCACTGCTCAGGTACTCCTGTCCACTCTCAGCTGGTGTTCTGCATGCACTTCTGTGTCTGAAGTTGTCTTCCTGATATATCCGTGGAGAGAGATGTACTCCATGTCCACCTACTAATCCACCATCTTGTTCTCTCCTAGCCTGTTTGTTGAGGTTATAAACTATAAGACTTACATAGAAAATGCATGGCTTCTGAATAAATCAAATGTCACAGTCCTCTCCTACTTCTTTAATTACTAAGGTCGTCATCATGATAGAAGAGGAAAAACTTGGTGGGGGGTGGGGGGAAGCAAGGTGATATTCATAAATATTTGAGTTAATAAAAGTAACTTATTCAAGTATAGAGACACAGATAAAGAGACACCAAGGGGGACACCAAGGAGGGAAAAGAAGTTGGTGGGATGAATTGAGACAATAGGATTGACAGGATATACACTACTATGTATAAAATGCCTCCCCTGATGGCTCAGGTGGTAAAGGATCTGCCTGCAATGCAGGAGACACAGGTTCAATTCATGGATTGGGGAGATCCTCTGGAGCATAACATGGCAAACCACTCCAGTATTCTTGCCTGGAGAATCCCATGGACAGAGGAGCACGGTAGGCTACAGTCTATGGAGTATAAAGAGTCGGACGCAAATGAGCAACTAACACACACACACACACAAATGTATAGATTGCTAATGAGAATCTGCTATATAAGACATGAAAATCTACTCAATGCTCTGTGGTGACATAAATGGGAAAGAAATTAAAAAAGGGGGGGTATATGTATACATATACCTGATCCCTTTGTTGTACAGCAGAAGCAGAACATTGTAAAACAATACTTTTTTAAATTTTAAATTTAATTTTAATTTTAATTTTAAATTTTATTTAAATTATTTAAATTTAAATTTTTAAATTTAAAAAAAAATTGTTTTTTAACTCATTCAAGCATCTGAGAGAGGTGTGGGCTGAGATACCATCTCTCTCCCATGGGATGCTAGGAACACTGTGGTTCATAAAGTCTCTCCATTTCTGTGTACGAAACATGTGCAGGCTCAGATAAGTATGAGCCAAAGAGCCATAGCTGCTGCAGGAATAGGACATGTGAGCAGGTAACATGTGTATAAAACTTAGTGGAATACATCAAGGTTATATATTGTCACCTTGCTTACTTAACTCATATTCAGAGTATGTAATATGAATTGCCAGGCTGGATGAGTCACAAGCTGGAATCAAGATTACCAGGAGAAATGTCAATAATCTCAGATATGCAGATGATACCACCTTAACAGCAGAAAGTGGAGAGTAACTAAAGAGCCTTCTGATGAGAGTGAAAGAGGAGAGTGAAAAAGTTGGCTTAAAACTCAACATTCAAACAGCTAAGATCATGGCATCCAGTCCCATCACTTTACTTCATGGCAAATAGGTGGAGAAAAAACAGTGGAAATAGTGGCAGATTTCATTTTCTTGGGCTCCAAATCACTACAGTGACTGAAGCCATGAAATTAAAAGACGCTTGCTGCTTGGAAGAAAAACTATGACAAACCTAGAAAGCTTATTTAAAAGCACAGACATCACTTTGCTGACAGAAGTCCCTATAGTCAAAGCTATGTTTTTTTCCAGTAGCTATGTACAGATATGAGAGTTGGATCATAAAGAGGCTGAGTGCCAAAGAAGATGCTTTCAAATTATGGTGCTGAAGAGGACTCTTGAGAGTCCCTTGGACCACAAGGAAACCAAATTAGTCAATCCTCAAAGAAATCAACTCTGAATAGTTGTTGGAAGGACCGATGCTGAAGCTGAAGCTCCAGCACTTGGGCCAGTGTTGCAAAGAGCCAACTCACTGGAAAAGACTGATGCTGGGAAAGATTGAGGGCAAGAGGAGAAGGGGACAACAGAGGATGAGAAGATTGGATGGCATCACTGATTCAATGGGCATGAGTTTGAGGAAACTCCAGGAAACAGTGAAAGACAGGGAAACCTGGCATGGTGCAGTTCCATGTCCAGTTCTAACTCTTGCTTCTTAACCCACATATAGGTTTCTCAGGAGACAGGTAAGGTGGTCTGGTATTCCCATCTCTTTAAGAATTATCCACAGTTTGTTGTGATGCAAACAGTCAAAGGTTTTCACATAGTCAATGAAGCAGACATAGATGTTTTCCTGGAATTCCCCTGCTTTCTCTATGAGCCAACAAATGTTGGTGATTTGATTACTGGTTTCTCTGCCTTTTCCAAATCCAGCTTGTACATCTGGAACTTTTCAGTGCACATACTGCTAAAGCTTAGCTTGAAGGATTTTGAGCATAACCTTACTAGTATGAGAGGGCTTCCAAGGAGGAAGAATCTGCCTACCAATGCAGGAGACATGGGTTCAAAACCTGGGTCAAGAAGATCTCCTGGAGTAGGAAATGACAGCCCATTCCAGTATTCCTGCCTGGAAAATTCCATGGACAGAGGACCCTGATGTTCTACAGTCCATGGGGTCACAGAGTCAGACACAACTGAGCATGCACGTAAGCACATTATGGGCATGCGAAATGAGCACAATTTTACAGTAGTTTGAACATTCTTTGGAATTGACCTTCTTTGGGACTGCAATGAAAACTGACCTTTACCAGTTCTGTGGCCACTGCTAAGTTTTCCAAATTCACTGATATGTTGAGTGTAGCACTTTAACAACATCATCCTTTAGGATTTTAAATAGCTCAGCTCAAATGCCAACTCCTCGATTAGTTTTGTTTGTAGTAATGCTTCCTTAGGCCCACTTGACTTCACACACCAGGATATCTGGCTTTAGGTGAGTGACCATTGTGGTTAGACCTTTTTTGTATAGTTCTGTTTATTTCACCACCTCTTCTTAATCTCTTCTGCTTCTTTTAGATCCTTACCATTTCTGTTCTGTACCTTACCCATCCTTACATGGAATGTTTCCTTGATATCTCCAATTTTATTGAAGATATCTCTAATGTTTCTCATTCTATGCCTTCCTCTATTTCTTTGCATTATTCATTTAAGAAGGCTTTCTTATCTCTCCTTGATATTCTCTGGAATTCTGTATTCAGTTGGGTATATCTTTCCATTTCTCCTGCGCTTTTCACCTCTCCTCTTTCCTCAGCTATTGTAAAGCCTCCTCAGACAACCACTTTGCCTTTCAGCATTTTTTTTTTATGGGTAGTTTTAATCACTGCCGCCTGTACAGTGTTACCAACTTCCATCCATAGTTCTTCAGGCATTCTGTCTACCATATCTAATCCCTTAAATCTATTATTCTCCTCCAGTGCAAAATTATAAGGGATTTTATTTAGGTCATACCATGATAGCTTGGTTGTTTTATCTACTTTCTTCAATTTAAGCCTGAGTTTTCTAATAAGGAGCTCATGATCTGAGCCACAGTCAGCTCCAGGTCTTGTTTTTGCTGACTATATTAAGCTTGTCTCTCTTTGGCTGCAAAGAAAATAATCAATTTGATTTTCTATTGAACACTTGGTGATGTTCATGTGTTGAGTCTTCTCTTGTGTTGTTAGAAAAGTGTGTTTGCTATGACCAGTGTCAACAAAACTCTGTTAGCCTTTGTCTTGCTTCATTTTGTACCCCAAAACCAAACTTGCCTGTTACTCCAAGTATCTTTTGACTTTCTACTTTTGCATTCCAATCCCCTCTGATTAAGAAGACATCTTTTTCAGTGTTAGCTCTGGAAGGTGTTAACCAGTTAACTTCAGCTTCTTTAGAGTCAGTGGTTGGGGCATAGACTTGGGGCTACAGTTCATGGGGTCACAAAGAGTCAGACATGACTGAGTAACTAAGCACAACAGCTATAGTAATGTTGAATAATTTGCCTTGGAAACAAATCAAGATTATCTTGTCATTTTGAGATTGCACCCAAGTATTGCATTTCAGACTCTTTTGCTGACTATGATGGCTATTCCATTTCTTCTAAGGGATTCTTGCCCACAGTAGTAGACATATTGGTCACCTGAATTAAATTCACCCATTCCCATCTATTTTAGTTCACCAGTTCCTAAGACATCAGTGTTCACTCTTGCCATCTCATGCTTCACCATGTCCAATTTACCTTGATTCATGGACCTAACTTTCCAGATTCCTATGCAATATTGTTCTTTACAGCATTGGACTTTACTTTCACCACCAGACACATTCACTACTGAGTGTCATTTCTGCATTGGCCCAGCTGTTACATTTTTTCTGAAGCTATTAGTAATTGCCCTTTGCTCTTCCCCAGTAGCATACTATACACCTACTGTCATGGGGGCTTATCTTCCAGTTTCACATCTTTTTACCTTTTCATATGGTTCCTGGGGTTCTCACAGCAAGAATACTGGAGTGCTTTGCCATTACCTCCAAATGTTTTGTCAGAATTCTTCACTATGTCCCATCCATCTTAGGTTGCCCTTTGTAGCATGGCTCATAGCTTCACTGAGTTATGCAAGTCCCTTTGCCATGACAAAGCTGTGTTCCATGAAGGGGGAATATATTTTAGGCACTTCAGATTCAGCATATCCAATATAAACTGCTCCTGCCATACTTGTTTCACATCTCTTTTTGTCTACTCATTTATATTACTGTATTACTGTCTTTCAGGAACAGAAGCCTCTTTCTTGCCACAATTCCATACCTTTGAAAAGCCACGAATTCCTGGGCACTATCTTTCATTCCTTTCCTATAGATCCCTGCCTCTTTATTTTCACTTCTATTGTATTAAGTTGATGTCTCCTCATTTCTTTTTCTTTCACATTTTAAAAAAATTATTGAAATATATATAGTGGATTTACAATGTTGTGTTTGTTTCAGGTGTATGGCAAAGTGATACAGTTATACATACATATTTTTTACATGTGTGTATATATACATGCTATTTAGGTTGGTCATACTTTCCTTCCAAGAAGTAAGTGTCTTTTAATTTCATGGCTGCAGTCACCATCTGCAGTGATTTTGGAGCCCCCAAAAATAAAGTCTGACACTGCTTCCACTGTTTCCCCATCTATTTGCTATGAAGTGATGGGACCAGATGCCATGATCTTCGTTTTCTGAATATTGAGCTTTAAGCCAACGTTTTCACTCTCCTCTTTCACTTTCATCAAGAGACTCCTTAGCTCCTCTTCACTTTCTGCCATAAGAATGGTGTCATCTACATATCTGAGGTGACTGATATTTTTCCCAGCAATCTTGATTCCAGCTTGTGCTTCTTCCAGTCCAGCGTTTCTCATGATGTACTCTGCATATAAGTTAAATAAGCAAGATGACAATATACAGCCTTGACGCACTCCTTTTCCTATTTGGAACCAGTCTGTTGTTCCATGTCCAGTTCTAACTGTTGCTTCCTGATCTGCATATAGGTTTCTCAAGAGGCAGGTGAGGTGGTGTGGTATTCCCATCTCCCTCAGAATTTTCCACAGTTTATTGTGATCCACACAGTCAAAGGCTTTGGTATAGTCAATAAAGCAGAAATAGATATTTTTCTGGAACTCTCTTGCTTTTTTAATGATCCAGCAGATGTTGGCAATTTGATCTCTGGTTCCTCTGCCTTTTCTAAAACCAGTATGAACATCTGGAAGTTCACGGTTCATGTGTTGTTGAAGCCTGGCTTGGAGAATTTTGAGCATTACTTTATTAGCATGTGAGATGAGTGCAATATGCGGTAGTTTGAGCATTCTTTGGCATTGCCTTTCTTTGGGATCGGAATGGAAACTGACCTTTTCCAGTCCTGTGCCACTGCTGAGTTTTCCAAATTTGCTGGCATATTGAGTGCAGCACTTTCACAGCATCATCTTTCAGGATTTGTGAGCAATCTAGATAGCATGTTAAAAGGCAGAGACACTACTTTGCCAACAAAGGTCCATCTAGTCAAGGCTATGGTTTTTCCAGTGGTCATGTATGGATGTGAGAGTTGGACTGTGAAGAAAGCTGAGCACTGAAGAATTGATGCTTTTGAACGGTGGTGTTGGAGAAGACTCTTTAGAATCCCTTGGACTGCAAGGAGATCCAACCAGTCCATCCTAAAGGAGATCAGCCCTGGGATTTCCTTGGAAGGAATGATGCTGAAGCTGAAACTCCAATACTTTGGCCACCTCATGCGAAGAGTTGACTCATGGGAAAATACTATGATGCTGGGAGGGATTAGAGGCAGGAGGAGAAGGGGATGACTGAGATGGCTGGATGGCATCACCAACTCGACAGACATGAGTTTGAGTGAATTCTGGGAGTTGGTGATAGACAGGGAGGCCTGGCATGCTGTGATTCACGGGGCCACAAAGAGTCTGACATGACTGAGAGACTGAACTAAACTGAATACATATATATATATGCAGCTTTATATATATAATTATATCTCTATCTATATCTATATCTATATTATATATTTAGGTTTCTTTCCACTACAAGCTATTACAAGATATTGAGTACAGTTCCCTATTCTATACAGTAGGTCCTTGTTGGTTGTTTATTTAATATATAATAGGGTCTACACTCTAATCTCAAATAATCACCTCTTACATAAAACTCTGCACTGTTTCCCGATTTCCCTGATTATGCTTACCCACCCCTCCCAATCCAGCCCCTACTCTAAATCACAAACATGATCAAGCTATCTTGTCACATTTTTTAAATAATATATATATATGCAGCTTTATATATATAATTATATCTCTATCTATATCTATATCTATATTATATATTTAGGTTTCTTTCCACTACAGGCTATTACAAGATATTGAGTACAGTTCCCTATTCTATACAGTAGGTCCTTGTTGGTTGTTTATTTAATATATAATAGGGTCTACACTCTAATCTCAAATAATCACCTCTTACATAAAACTCTGCACTGTTTCCCGATTTCCCTGATTATGCTTACCCACCCCTCCCAATCCAGCCCCTACTCTAAATCACAAACATGATCAAGCTATCTTGTCACATTTTTTAAATCTCTTAACAGCTATGCATGACTTGCCCCTACACTGAAGTTCTTTGTAATCCTCTAGTTTGTAGTACACACATAACACTACCTTTTACCCTTCATCTCTCCCTTCCCTTCATCCCTGGAAACCATCAACTACACTCCATAATTCTAGTCCTTAGGTGCTTGTCTGTCCACATTCCATCTGCCTCAAACCATTTTTCCTGCTTTTTTGTCTAACTTCCTACAGTTCCTACTGATCCACCAGAACTGAGCTGAAAGATTACCTCCTCCATGGGAAATTCCTTATGCATCCTTATTCTTCCTCCATGCTTCCCACAGCATCCTAGAACAATGGTCACATGAAACAGTATCTTTGAATAAACAAATGCTCTGAAGAGTGCAACATTGCACACAGCTTGCACACAGCATAAAGATGAAATAGCACCATTATTAAAAGCATCATTTGTTATCACAAGGATGATAAAGCTTAAACAAGTACAGCAAAGACAGCAACAGAATCTTGAACAGGAATGTGTACCATTTCTCAGGCACTGGGCAAAGTGCTTTACATAGTTTACTTAATTCTCACAGTATTCCATTGAGTTTTACTGCTATCATCCCCACTTTATAGATGAGAAAATGAAGACTCAGAGAAGTAAATCTGATCATCCATCCAGATATGCAATGCTGATGGCCATTTCCCCAGTAAAAGAGTCATCAGTATTCCCTTTGACGCTCAGGAAGGATAAAAATGTTGGGGTGTGTATAAGTCAAGTACATCACTCTTCATAAGCAGAAGTCAGACTCATATTTTAGAAGTTTTATTCAGTACTGAAGACCAGGAAGCACTTTTTTTTCTTTGGTGCTCAGGTTCCAACTGTTTTTCATCAAGGAAAGAATATATTAGTTTAAGAAATATACACATGACATTATAGAATTCACAGCATTTTTTATCATCAGTTAAGAGGAACTGTGTAAGAGGAACTGGGCCTTTGAAAACATGGATAGTACTTCAGCAATGTGTGTATAAATATCTTTACAAAATACTAAAAGTGATGAATTATAGCATTTGGGTCTCTATCATGATCTGGAAAAGATGTTAGTTAAATAGAAGTTCGTGTGGTTGGATTTTTCCAGAAGTTATCTTAAATTCTAAAAACTAACTTTATCTCAAGAGTTACGTTTTCATTGTCCTACATACATACACACATACACACACACACACACACACACACACACACACACCTGAAATTTTCTGACCTTAAACATCACAGCAGATGGTCTCAGCAGGCTGCTTCATGCTACAGGCCATGTACTTGAGCATTGATGCCTCGAGATGAACAAGATAAATGAGGCCTAAAAATTTGCCTCACCTATGCACCTTTATCATCAAAACTATGGATGAGTCTCACCAGGAATTTTGAGTCAGCCTGCCTTTCAGTGAAAATGAATTATGAATGAGTTTATCAGTATCTCAGAATGAAACATAAATCTTTGAATCTAATGCAACCAGTTCTGATAGAAATAGAACAGGATAATTAACTAGTTAGTTTAGACATCTCACTAGGGGATTAAAGACAAAAAGAATTTTTTAGAGGTTTGGGAGACTGTTGTAAGCTAATGACCACTCAAGAAAATAACCCAGTAACCTAGCAACAATGTACATTATCTTGAAGGAAGACCAGGAGCATTCAAGCACCAACCACACTGAAGTCACCAACCCTGATAGCTAACACAGAAGGTAATAGATATGGGGTATGAATCTTGCTACATGAAGTCGGGGAGTTAACAGTCCTTGAAGAGTAGCATTTCTGCATGTAGCCAAGAATGAATACATGGGAAAGGGAAAAGAAACTTGCTGAAAGGGGACATTATACCAAAACCTGAGATAAATTACCATATTTTGGTATATGTCATCACCACTTTGCAAATATACATGTGATTTAGATAGCACATGACAGTTCCCATTAGATCATATAGGGTCAAAGGAGATATTAATGATATAAGCCTTGACATTCTGCCCAAAAATGAGGAAGAAAGTGGTCTTCTCACCTCCCCCTTTCTCCTTGATTATAAGGATGTAGCCCTCTGGGTTCTCTGGGCTGCACTCCCTTACCTGCCTGCCTATATCTCTCTCATACATTTCCTATGCTAATAAACTCACTCTTTGCCTATTACTTTGCCTCAGGCTGAATTCTGTCTGTACTGAGACAAAGAACCTGAGTTTCAGTCCTGACACCAGGTGAAGCAGTTTCAGTTAAGAGACAGCAGGGGATTCAAATCCCCTCCCAAGTCAGTGATCGTGGGTTCAAGTCCCAGCTTGAGGGGCATCTGGGTTTGAGTCCCATCTGAGAAGGAAGGCAGTTTCAGCTCTGTATTTGTCTTAATGTCAGTTAATACTTCTAAAAAGGAACTTGACTACAATATTACAATTGCTGCTGTGTTCAAACATCTTTATTTTATTGAGACAAATACACTTTCAGTTTTTTGATAGCTGTCTCTTCCTCTCCTCCTGTGAATAAGTTTAATCAGGAAATCAGGAACCTCTTCAGTTTTATTCAGTTTAGTGAGGCCCTTCCATCTGTTGTGGCTTTAAAATACTCCAAGTGTTTTCTAGCCAAGGTCAAGACACAGCAGAATGATATACCTCAGCCATTCAATTTAAAAAAGAGAGAGAGCAAGAAAGAAACTGCATATCACAGTCCTATTGTCAGAGGCTTTCAGTGTGATGAAAACGTATTGCACACTGGTGAGCTTCAAAAGGTCACCGAACAGAAAGCTTTCTTCTTCCTCTTTGCCTGTTCAATATGGCATTGCAATCTCATAGCATTGAAGTTCCAGCAATGGTATTTATTCATGTACTCCTCTGTTTCTTCTTTCTTTATCATTCATTTCTTTATTCAGAAAATTCCAAACCAGAGTGATCTCAGATCAGCAAATCAGTTCAGTAGGGAGAAGCAAGGCTTCCATCTGAAATAATTGCTTTAAACAGTCACTACTCACACTTAAGCATCTGAATTTTAACAAGAGCTCCAGCTCCACAAAAAAATATCAGCTTAACTTCATCATTGTACTTTTCCTCTCTCTGTGCTCACAGGTCTCAGCTTAATGAAAGACTGGAAATAACAAGGCATTTCATGAGAAAGATAGTTCTCATTTTTGCTTTACATATGAAAGCTTATCCCAGAATGTTGGATCAGCATTTGAGGCTGGAGATGAGCAGAGTGGCTCACGTCATACTTCTGAAGTGCTAACCCAGCCTCAAACATCCTTTGATCTGTCATGGCTCAGAAGTTCCTTGTTCCCTCTTTCTACACTCAGTTGCATTTTATCCAGGCTGCTCTGTGAACTCTTCATCCAACTCTTCTCAAGACCTGCTGAAAATGAAAGGCAACAATTGACTTTTCCATGAGTCAAACTCCATCTGGCAAGGGTGCCCCCACCCCCTTTAACTCTGCTTAGGAAGACAGGTTCCTGCCTCCAGCTTTCTTCCCCAAGCTTAGCTGGAGGCATTAACTAAACTACGAGGCTTCATAACTTTAATCTGATAGGCTGCCAGGACAGAATAGAAAGAGAAAAAGGAAGTGAATAACTGCTTTCCCACACAGCAGGAAAGTGGGCAGACTCCAAGTGTGAGAAAACTTCCCCGGTTGGCTGGACCATTCACATCCAGCAAGAACAGTTTATAAGCATCATAAGAACAATTGCCATTGTCATATGCCAAACCATGCATGACAGCCCTATCCTTTTTTGTTATAAACTCTCTGTTGGCCACATTGTAACTAGGAATTCATCTCTAAATTTCCTCCTTCACTGCAGTCAGCCTCTGCAAAGAGAGGGCCATCTGCCAGGGCATCTCTGCCTGTGAAGGAACAGGATCCCCTAGGGGGCAGGAGATGGCATCACCCGACATCCAAGTGCCCTCTGAGGTGACTTTGGCTTTGGTTCTACACTATAAAATCTTCTAACCACCCAATCCTGTTTCTTTCTTTATTTCATTTTCTGAAACACTTAAGGGATTAGGGGGAGGCATGGTAATTGGGACTGCCAAAGGGCATAAATATTTCATTACAATAAGACAAGTCACAATTCATTTGCCTCATTTCACACATAATAGCTATGAATGTCAATGCATCTCATTGTTTTTATTTTTAGAAACAAAGAATTAAACCTTGTAAAATGCTTAAAGCATGGCCATGACCTCCATATGGATAAAAAGTTAAACATCCTATAGCAGTAGTTCTTTGAGTATCATATACATTCTCCTCTTTCAATAAAACTTAACATGACCTGAAAGAAAGCATTCTGAATTAGTAAAATGTTTAATATTGGCAGACTCTTTCTAGAGAATAACGTGTCTGGAACTAAACTAATAGAAGATTGCCTAATGAATTTTCTGGCTTCATTGAATAGATATAATTTCCTACCAGCATATCTTTTGTCTCAAATGTAAATATTTATTTATAATGTACTTAAGGAAGTTTCCAGCATTTATTGACACCACATATTCAACAATTACATGGTTAGAGACAGCATCAAGAAAAACTCCAAGATGTTCTCCATCTAATAATTTAAAAACCTAACTCAGGGTTTGTGCAAACCAAACTTCTCAGCCCACATTTAATGTGAGGAGTAAGCTGAAACTGGAGATGCAAAGAGTTATATAAGATAAATCTCTCCCGAAAAGTTTATAATGTAATCTAAGACTTCCACAAAAAAAACACTGCATTACTCAGTGTTCTCTAGAGAAACAGAACTAAAATGATACATATAAAAATAAATAAGTAAATATACATAGATTTATTATAATACATAATTTATATGGTATATATTCCTTTTAATATTATATACAATGTATAATTATTTTTCACTATAATAACATAATTATTAAATATTAATAACATGTAATTTTACATATATATAAAAGTGTCTGGAACTAAACTAATAGAAGATTGCCTAATGAATTTTCTGGCTTCATTGAATAGATATAATTTCCTACCAGCATATCTTTTGTCTCAAATGTAAATATTTATTTATAATGTACTTAAGGAAGTTTCCAGCATTTATTGACACCACATATTCAACAATTACATGGTTAGAGACAGCATCAAGAAAAACTCCAAGATGTTCTCCATCTAATAATTTAAAAACCTAACTCAGGGTTTGTGCAAACCAAACTTCTCAGCCCACATTTAATGTGAGGAGTAAGCTGAAACTGGAGATGCAAAGAGTTATATAAGATAAATCTCTCCCGAAAAGTTTATAATGTAATCTAAGACTTCCACAAAAAAAACACTGCATTACTCAGTGTTCTCTAGAGAAACAGAACTAAAATGATACATATAAAAATAAATAAGTAAATATACATAGATTTATTATAATAAATAATTTATATGGTATATATTCCTTTTAATATTATATACAATGTATAATTATTTTTCACTATAATAACATAATTATTAAATATTAATAACATGTAATTTTACATATATATAAATATATATATAAAGAGATTTATTATAAGGAATTGGCTCACATGATTATAGAAACTGAGAAGAAGTCCCACTATCTGTAATCAGCAAAGTTGAAATCCATGACAGTCAGAGTTCCAGATATAAGCTGAAGTTCTGAGAAACAAGAAAACCAATGATGCAGTTTCAGTCCAGTCCAAACCAAGAGCCAGTGCTGTAAATTCTGGTCTGAATCCAAAGAACTGAGAGCCAGGAGAATCCATTATATAAGTCCCAGTCTAAAAGCAAGGGGCTTCTGTGGTGGCTCAGCTGGCAAAGAATCTGCTTGCAATGAGGGAGACCTGGGTTTGAACCTTGGGTTAGGAAGATCCCCTGAAGAAGGGAACAGCTATGCACTCCAGTATTATGGCCTGGAGAATTCCATGGACTGTATAGCCCATAGGGTCACAAAGAGTCAGACATGACTGAGTGACTTTCACTTTCACTTTCCAAGGTCAAGAGAAAACCTATGCTCACACTCAAGCTGTCACCAAGGTCAAAAGAAAACCTACACTCACACTCAAGCTGTCAGACAGAGAGCAAATGAATTCTTTCTACTTGGCCTTTTTGTTCTATTTAAGCCCTCAATGGATTGAATGAGGCCCACCCATACTAGGTATACAGTTTCGAGTACTAATCTCATGCAGAAACACCCTCACAAATACACTGAGAAATGTTTAACCAACTATCCAGGCTCTCCATGACCCAGTCAAGTTGACACACAAAATTAGTCATCACAAATCCACCTTTTGTCAACTTGACACTCAAACACATGTCCTTATTTCCAAGTAAAAAATAATACCAAGGTTATAATTCTACCTAACATGATACAACAGCATGCATACAACTAAAAATCACACAAACTCTTTTCCCAGAAGAGGTGGTAAAATACTATGAGGTAAAATTTAAAATGTTTAAACACAACAATATAAAATCAATGTATGTTACATGATAAGGGTATAAAAGAGGAAAGAAAACAGAAGTATTGCAAATACATTTGTGTGTGACATATATCTGTGTGTGTGTATGTGTGTGTGGAAAAGTATAGTAGTGGAACTACATTCTTCCATTACTCCATTTATGTTCCTTCAGACTTCAGCAAGAATCTCAGGTAGTCACAGTTCTATAACTGGTAAGGTGACCTAAACCTTCCTTCCTGAAGGGTCGGAGCCATTAGTGGCGCTGCCTGACTTGAGTTGTTGTAGTTTTCTGTTGACCTTAATCCCAGTGATGGTAACACTAAGAAATGCCCTAAGGGATCTGCTCTATTCTTCCTTACTCTCATTGTGTAGCAGTATTCCAATTTCCCCTTGCTAGTCAAGGACAATCACCCCAACCAGCACACTCATTACCTTCGTTGCTTGTTGATTCAGAGGAATGAGGAGTCCAAATTGGCCATGTAGTCCTAACTTCTTCTTCAGTAGAATCATTATGGTGTCTCCTGGTGGAAACATTCCTCCCTCTGAAACTAAGACGTCTAGGTAAGCATTCAGCAGAACATAAACCTGAGGGGACATGGGTAATAGTGAGTGATGCCACTCCTAGATTCTTGGACCCCAATAACCTTGGCTACAAGAGAAGAACACCATATATTGGATGCTGGTTCAGAACATACACAGCCTTCTGGAAAACCCTGCCCAGACCTACAAGGTTTTGCCATCTAGCTGGCACTGTAACCAAGTCTTCAAGAGCCCACTCCACTGTGCTATCAAGGCAGCTGCTTCAGGACTGAAGGAAACATGGTAAGACCAGTGGGTTCCATGAGCACGGGCCCACTGCTGTGCTTCATTTGCTGGAAAGTGAGTTTTATGATTGGAAGCAGTGCTGTGTGGAATGCCATGATGGTAGATAAGACATTCCCTAAGTCCACAGATGGCAATTTGGTAGAAGCACTGAGTTCAGGGCTTGCAAATCTATATTCAAGAGTGTCCATTCCAGTAAGAACAAAACACTGGCCCTTCCACGGTAGAAGGAGTCTGAATTAATCAGTCTGCTACCAGGTAGCTGACTGATCACCCAGGGAGTGATGCCTTATTGAGGATTCAGTGTTGGTCTCTGCTGTTTGTGGAGTACACTCTCAACAGTGCCTAGAACCAGGCAGACCTTCTTGAGAAGAAGTCCATGTGCTAGAACCCACACATCACTCCATCCCTGACACCATGATCACTTGGTCATGAGCCCACTGGGTGACAACAAGGATAAATGGGGAACAAGGCTGATAAGTACCCACAGAATGGGTCATCTACTCATTTGATTATTAAAACCATCCTCTACTAAGGTCACCATTTGGTGAGCACTCACATGGAACACTAACGTCTTCACACTTGTTACCCGTTCATGGAGGACTATCTACATACCTCTTCCCTAAATCTCCTTGTCACCAATTTTCCAATCATGTCTTTTTAAAACCCCTGATTGTCCAACTGGACAACTAGCCATAAATCCACATATAATCCCACATCTGGCCATTCCTCAGAGTTGTTTAGGATACTGGAGAATGACCGTGTATGATCATAATCTTAAATAGGTGACTCCAATTATAGCTGCCCTGCCTGATGTGATTTCTTCTTTTTCTTATTTGAATTTCAATTATTTTGCCATTATCTTTTTAAAATATTATTTTTTGTTTTTGGAGGCACCAAGAGGTACACAGGATAGTAGTTCCCTAATGAGAGATCAAATCAGTGTCCCCTGTGTTGGAAACTCAGAGTCTTAACCACTGGACTGCCAAAGAAGTCCCTAATGTGATATCTTGAGTCGGTTATCATATCCCTTGATATAAAAAGGACTTCTCTGGTGGCGCAGAGAGTAAAGAACCTGTCTGAAATGCAAAAGACCCAGGTTCAATCCCTGGGTCGGGAAGATCCTCTGGAGAAGGAAATGGCAACCCACTCCAGTATTCTTGCCTGGAAAATACCATGGACAGAGGAGCCTGACTGGATACACTTCATGAGGTCACAAAGAGTTGGACATGACTGAGTGACTAATACACACACATATTCTGGTACCAAAAGTAACAAAACTGGACCCATTGTACTTCCTGATTTCAAACTATATTTCAAAACTATAATAATCAAAACTAAAAAGTTTTGCATATCAAAAGAAAATTAAACCAAATGAAAAGGCAACTTATATAATTGGAGAAAGTATTGGCAAAGTACACACCTGATAAGGGAATAATGTCCAAAATATACAAGGAATTTATACAACTCAATAGCAAATAATAAATAATCCAATTTTAAAATGGTCAAAGAAACTGAATAGACTTTTTCTTTTTTTCTTTCTTTTTTTCATTTTTAAATTATGAGGGCTTCCCAGGTGGCTCAGTGGTAAAAAAAAAAAAAAAAAAACCATCTCCCAATGCAGGATATGCAAGAGAATTGAATTTGATCCCCAGGTCAGAAAGATTCCCTGGATTAGGAAATGGCAACCCACTCCAGTATTATTGCCTGGGACATTCCATGAACAGAGGAGCCTGGTGGGTTATACTCCATAGGGTTGCAAAGAGTTGGACACAACTGAATGACTGAGCACACAAGTGGCTTATTTTTCACTTTTCTATTGTTTAAATCATGAAAGTATGATAACACATTTATAGGAGACTTGGAAAATACAGAACAAATTACATATAATTCTACTATAACAATTTTTAAGGGGATGATTTAAGATTTTAAAGTTTGAGGTTCTACATTAAACTCTTAAAAATTAATAGAATGAATAGACAGAAAAGTAGAAGGATATAGTTAGACCTGAAAAGCAGTATGAACCAATACAACATAATTAAGATTTATACAATTTACACACTATAGTAGTAAACAAATTCTATTCAAGTTCCCACATATTATAAACCAGAATACACTGAAACGTATCCAAAGACATAAAGCAAAATGCAAAAATTTCATGGTCAAAAGGTACTGAAATCATACAAAGTCTATTATCACTGTGGAATTATGTGGGAAATCAGTATCAAAAGATATTTGAAAATAACCCACACATTTTAGAGTGGAATGTGACATTACCAAGAGAGATCTTTGACTTAGCCATTGAAGCTTGAAATTTCAAATCCAATACTGAGAATATAAAGAAATGTTATATTGTAACAACAACAAAAAAAAAAGGCAGGAAATTTACATGTAATACAGTATTATTAACTAAACTCCAGACTTTGTCAGAATTTCACACACTTTCATGCTAGTGACTGGTATTTGTTTTCAGACCTTATTCAAGATTCCACATTGTATTTAATTACACTGAGCAGCTTCAGCTGCAAAAATTTCTGATAAGTACTCTTTTAATTTTTATTCTGTTACAAATATTTTCTAATTTTCCTTGTTATAGCTTCTTAGATACACCCACTCATCATTTAAAAGTGGACATTTAATTTCCAAATACATAGATTTTTTTAAGTATTTTCAATGTTAATTTTGTATCTAAATGCTTTCTTCTCTGCAGTCATCTCAGTGTTTTTTCAATCTTTTAATATTATTGAGGCTTTCAATGAACAGACATTTTTCTAAAGAGGACATATAAGTGACCAACAGGTAGATAAAGAGGTGTTTAACATCACTATTCTCAGGGAAGTGCAAATCAAAACCAGAAGGTATCACCTCACACATTTTGAAATGACTCTCACAGGGAGGCCTGTGTGCTGCGATTCATGGGGTCGCAAAGAGTCGGACGCGACTGAGCGACTGAACTGAACTGATTATCAAAAAGACAACAAATGACAAGTTTTTGCTAGAATGTGGAGAAAGCAGAACTTTCATGCACCGATGATGAGAATGTAAACTGGTGCAGACACTATGGAAAATAGTATGTACATTCCTCAAAAAAATTAAAAATAGGACCACCATATGATTTAACAATCATATATATTCCTTGGTATAAATCCAAAGGAAACAAAATCACTATCTCAAAAAGATATTGTACTCCTGTGTTCATTACAGCATGATTTACAATCAGTTCAGTTCAATCAGTCATGTCCGACTCTCAGCGACCCCATGGACTGCAGCACACCAGGCCTCCCTGTCCATAATAAACTCCCAGAGTTTACTCAAACTCATATCCATTGAGTCGGTGATGCCATCCAGCCATCTCATCCTCTGTCGTCCTCTTCTCCTCCTGCCTTCAATCTTTCCCAGCATCAGGGTCTTTTCAAATGAGTCAGTTCTTCGTATCAGGTAGCCAAAGTACTAGACTTTCTGCTTCAGCATCATTCCTTCCAATGAACACCCAGGGCTGATCTCCTTTAGGATGGACTGGTTGGATCTCCTTGCAGTCCAAGGGATTCTCAAGAGTCTTCTCCAACACCACAGTTCAAAAGCATCAATTCTTTGGTGCTCAGCTTTCTTCACAGTCCAACTCTCACATCCATACATGACTATGGGAAAAACCATAGCCTTGACTAGATGGACCTTTGTTGGCATAATAATGTCTCTGCTTGTTTAATATACTGTCTAGGCTGGTCATCGGAGAAGGCAATGGCACGCCACTCCAGTACTCTTGCCAGGGAAATCCCACGGATGGAGGAGCCTGGTAGGCTACAATCCATGGGGTCGCTAAGAGTCGGACATGACTGAGCGACTTCACTTTCACTTTTCACTTTCACGTATTGGAGAAGGAAATGGCAATAACTCCAGTGTTCTTGCCTGGAGAATCCCAGGGACGAGGAGCCTGGTGGGCTTCCGTCTATGGGGTTGCACAGAGTCAGACACGATTGATGCGACTTAGCAGTAGCAGCAGGTTGGTCATAACTTTTTTTCCAAGGAGTAAGCATCTTTTAATTTCACGGCTGCAGTTACCATCTGCAGTGATTTGGAGCCCCCCAAAATAAACTCTGTCACTATTTCCACTGCTTCCCCATCTATTTGTCATGAAGTGATGGGACCAGATGCCATGATCTTCGTTTTCTGAATGTTGAGTTTTAAGCTAACATTTTCACTCTCCTCTTTCACTTTCATCAAGAGGCTTTTTAGTTCTTCTTCACTTTCTGCCATAAGGGTGGTGCCACCTGAATATCTGAGGTTATTGATATTTCACCCAGCAATATTGAATCCAGCTTTTGCTTCATCCAGTCCAGCATTTCTCATGATGTATTCTGCATATAAGTTAAAGAAGCAGGGTGACAATATACAGCCTTGATGTACTCCTTTCCCTATTTGGAACCAGTCTGTTGTTCCATGTCCAGGTCTAACTGTTGCTTCCTGACCTGCATACAGGTTTCTCAAGAGGCAGGTCAAGCGGTCTGGTATTCCCATCTCTTTCAGAATTTTCCACAGTGTATTGTGATCCACACAGTCAAAAGCTTTGGCATAGTCAATAAAGCAGAAATAGATGTTTTTCTGGAACTCTTGCTTTTTCCATGATTCAGCAGGTGTTGGCTATTTGATCTCTGGTTCCTTTGCCTTTTCTAAAACCAGCTTGAACATCTGGAAGTTCATGGTTCATGTATTGCTGAAGCCTGGCTTGGAGAATTTTGAGCATTACTTTACTAACGTGTGAGATGAGTGGAATTGTGCAGTAGTTTGAGCATTCTTTGGCAGTGCCTTTCTTTGGGATTGGAATGAAAACTGACCTTTTCCAGTCCTGTGGCCACTGCTGAGTTTTCCAGATTTCTTGGCATATTGAGTGCAACACTTTCATAGCATCATACTTTAGGATTTGAAACAGCTCAACTGGAATTCCATCACCTCCATTAGTTTTATTCATAGTGATGCTTCCTAAGGCCCACTTGACTTCACATTCCAGGATGTCTGGCTCTAGGTGAGTAATCACACCATCATGATTATCTGGGTCGTGAAGATCTTTTTTGTACAGTTCTTCTGTGTATTCCCTGCACAGAAGAACAAGACTGGGAGCTGACTGTGGCTCAGATCATGAACTCCTTATTGCCAAATTCAGACTTAAATTGAAGAAAGTAGAGAAAACTACTAGGCCATTCAGGTATGACCTAAATCAAATCCCTTATGATTATACAGTTGAAGTGAGAAATAGATTTAAGGGTCTAGATCTGATAGATAGAGTGCCTGATGAACTATGGAATGTGGTTCATGACATTTACAGGAGACAGGGATCGAGACCACCCCCAAGAAAAAGAAATGCAAAAAAGCAAAATGGCTGTCTGAGGAGACTTTACAAATAGCTGTGAAAAGAAGAGAAGCAAACAGCAAAGGAGAAAAGGAAAGATATAAACATCTGAATGCAGAGTTCAAAAGAATAGCAAGAGGAGATAAGAAAGTTTTCCTCAGTGATCAGTGCAAAGAAATAGAGGAAAACAATACAATGGGAAAGACTAGAGATCTCTTCAAGAAAATGAGAGATACCAAGGGAACATTTCATGTAGAGATGGGCTCGATAAAGGACAGAAATTGTATGGAGCTAACAGAAGCAGAAGATATTAAGAAGAGGTTGCAAGAATACAGAACTGTACAAAGAAGATCTTCACAACCCAGAGAATCACGATGGTGTGATCACTCACCTAGAGTCGACAGTGATTTACAATAGCCAAGACTAGAATGAACCTAAGAGTTCGTTGATGGATGAATGGACAAAGTTGTGGTGCATACACACAACTGAATACTATTCAGCCTTTTAAAAAGAGGAAATCCTGTCATCTGCAAAGACTTAGATGAAGTCTAAAGGCATTACGCTAGGGAGAATAAGTCAGATGGTGAAAGAGAAATACTATATGATCTTTCACGTGGAATCCAAAAAACTAAGGAACAATTTAGTGGTTGCCAGGTGTGGGGGTGTGTGAAATAGGAGAAGGGAGTTATACGATATATATTTCTAAGTATAAAATGAATAAGTTCTGGGGATGAATAAGTAATATAGAGCATGGTAACCACAGTTAACAATATGTTATTGTTTATTTGAAAATACTGAGAAAAGATTTAAAGTTTTTATCACTACCAACAAAAAATTATATCTATGTGAGGCAATGGATTAACTAACCTTACTGTAGTAACTGTTTTGCAATATACACTTATATCAAAACAACTAAAGCAAGAGAGTTCCAGAAAAACATCTATTTCTGCTTTATTGATTATGCCAAAGCCTTTGACTGTGTGGATCACAGTAAACTGTGGAAAATTCTGAAAGAGATGGGAATACCAGACCACCTGACCTGCCTCTTGAGAAGTCTGTATGCAGGTCAGGAAGCAACAGTTAGAACTGGACATGGAACAACAGACTGGTTCCAAATAGGAAAAGGAGTACGTCAAGGCTGTATATTGTCACCCTGCTTATTTAACTTATATGCAGAGTACATCATGAGAAATGCTGGACTGGAAGAAACACAAGCTGGAATCAAGATTGCTGGGAGAAATATCAATAATCTCAGATATGCAGATGACACCACCCTTATGGCAGAAAGTGAGGAGGAGCTAAAAAGCCTCTTGTTGAAAGTGANTTCCAAATAGGAAAAGGAGTACGTCAAGGCTGTATATTGTCACCGTGCTTATTTAACTAATATGCAGAGTACATCATGAGAAATGCTGGACTGGAAGAAACACAAGCTGGAATCAAGATTGCTGGGAGAAATATCAATAATCTCAGATATGCAGATGACACCACCCTTATGGCAGAAAGTGAGGAGAACTACTGAACTGAACTGAAATCTAGCATTTAAATCAACAAGCCGTGTGGCCACTCCCCTGCCTCTAGTCAAGAACCCCATGCGAGGATGTGTACGTGTGCATGCTCCTTGTTCAGGGTCAGGCGTGGGGTATGAAGGAGTGGCTTGTGCTCTGGGGAGAGCTGAGTCAGTAGAGAGGCGAGGCCCATTCACATATTGGCTAACAAGTGTTGAGGACCAAAGATCAAGCAGGCACTGGGTTAAGTGCTTTCCACATGTTTTATTTAATCTGTGCCAAGAAACTCACTATAATTAACTTCATTTTACAGAAGTGGTTTGGAAAGGTTAAAGAACAGACATTAGTACAACTAGTAGGTAGCAGAATCAATTCTCCAACCTGGGTCTGTTTGACTTTCAAATCCATGAAAGAATTTTTTAAATATAGAACATCAGGGCTCTGAGATGAGGTCAGAGCATCCTGCTCATTTTTGCTTTATTTTCTACCAAAGAATGGTTCTGGCTGTGGATAAAGTTAAATAATCGTATATATAGAATGAGGCATAGGGAATTTTCTCCCTTGATTAGTTAACTATGTTAATACGGTTGCTCAGAATGTTTTTTTCTTCACAAGCAAACATGTTATAACCTTGGAGACCCAATGGAATCTACCACTACATGGAGAGTTTGTCCTGTTGAGCTTAATGTGATGACCTTAACATGTCTATCCAGTCAAGATCTAGAACAGTTTAGTGAAGGTATGCTTTGGGAGCACGAGGAAGTAGCAGAGGATTAAATGTGAAAATCATGTCGTACTCATCACAGTGATATATAGTAAATACCTCTAGACTTCTTAAGGCAAGTGATGTTCCTGACAATCTCTGTGGACAAGACAGAGAATTATTGATTGGAGATGTTAAAATTAGATTGTAAAGGAAGAAACAGTGTGGTGTAGTGTTTAAGGATATGGTCTCAGGAGCCAGACACCTGGCTTCTGATTCTAGCCTTTCCACCGTTTAACTTGCGTGGCTTCAGGTTAACCATTCTATGCTTCAGTTACTTCATCTGTAAAATGGGGATAATAATAGTATCAACCTCCCAGGGTTTTCGTGCAGAATAAATAAGATGGAAAATAATCATTAATAAGTAACAAAGTGTTTAGAACAGTGCTTGACATGCATAAGATGACATGCAGGAGTTATCATTATTAATAGTCATTATAACAATTATTGTTATTAGGCTGTTGAATGGCTGTACACAAAGCAAATGGATTAATGCCTGCAGTGACTCATACAGAGCTAATCAGTATCTAGAAAGTCCAAGTGTTTTCCATACCACTGCATTTTTGCCTTATAATGCTTGGACCTTTTATTTTTAGTAGCTCCTGAAAAATTAATTTATTCCTACTCACTACCTTTTTAGGAATCTGGGGCAGGTGGACAGGCTGGAAAATGGTTTCTGTGTTAAAAATGTATACATAAACACATTTTACAAATTCCTAAGTGGGGAAAAAAAAATCTTACTAAGCTAAGATGATAGATACAGTCTAAGAAGACAGTGCTGAAATCATTTCTAATGTCTATAGTAGATTGAAATTGATTTTGAGAATCCTTTCTTAACAGTTATCCAAACTTCCATGATTTTGTTATCAGCAACGTTTGTTGGGTTTACCTGGTGGCTCAGTTGAATCTGCCTGCCAATTCAGGAGACATGGGTTTGATCCCTGATCTGGGAAGATCCCACATGCACATAAGCCCATGTGCCACAACTATTGAGCCTGTGTTCTAGAACCCGGGAGCTGCAACTGCTGAAGTCTGTGCTCCCTAGAGCCCGTGCTCCCTGCTCTGAAACAGCAAAAGCCACGGTAATGAGGAACCTGGACACCTCAACTAGAGAGTAGCCCCTGTTTGCTGCAACTAGAGGAAAAGCCCACAGAGCAACAAAGACCCAGCACAGCCAAAAATAGATAAGTTAATAGAATTATAGAAAAAAGAGCAAAAAAAAAAAAAAAAAAATCCCACATGCACATAAGCCCATGTGCCACAACTATTGAGCCTGTGTTCTAGAACCCGGGAGCTGCAACTGCTGAAGTCTGTGCTCCCTAGAGCCCGTGCTCCCTGCTCTGAAACAGCAAAAGCCACGGTAATGAGGAACCTGGACACCTCAACTAGAGAGTAGCCCCTGTTTGCTGCAACTAGAGGAAAAGCCCACAGAGCAACAAAGACCCAGCACAGCCAAAAATAGATAAGTTAATAGAATTATAGAAAAAAGAGCAAAAAAAAAAAAAAAAAACAATGTTTGTTGGACTGGTTTCATTTCTCACCACCCTTTGTTGTGTTTTATGATGTCTTCTTTCTTGACAATATTTATTCTGATTTTTTTTTTTGTCAGTAGTGTGGTTCTTGAGATCATTCATGTTCTAAAATGTCATTCCCTTCCTTAAATATAGCACGATGTTTTGCTCTCTTTTCCTTAGAATTCTGTACATATTACTCCTGTGCCATCTGGCATTTAGTGTTTCAGACAAGAAGTCCTGGGTCAGATTGCTTCTCTTTTCCTCATAAATTACTATTCCCTTCTCTCAGGAGGTTTATAGATTTTTCTCTTCCTTGAAACCCAGAATGACTCATTTTTCAACATTTATGCCTGTCACCTTAAAGGCTATTTTTTATTTGAATACAAAACTAGAGCAGTTTTTCTTTTGATATTATATTTTTATATATTTATTCCATTTTCTTCTGTAATTCCTTTTAAATAGATATTGAATGTTTGGTGTCTGTCCTCATATTATTTTTTTGTCCCATAGTTTCTATCTTAGATAAGTTTTCTGTGTGTTTTGGAGAATCCCTTGAGTTGAAATTTGTGCATTTACTTTCAGTGCCTCTATTGAGCTTTTATTTTTGGCATTCGTATTTTGTTTTTAATTTCCAAGACTTCATTTTTTTCCCCCTCAGAAATTCCCTTTTTCATTAATACAGTATCTTCTTCACCTTATTTGGATTTCAGCATCTCTTCCTATGTCAAGAGTGTCTTGGTTAACTCTATTCCTCCCACCCGACAATGCCCCCTAAATTTAGTGGTTTAAACAACAGTTTATTATTTGTTGCAATTCTGTGGCTAGGTGGTTTTTTCACTTGTGTACACATATTCAAGTGGTGGCTGGCCTAGGCTGGGCTGATGAAAGAAGGCCTCTCTCACACACGGCTCGGTTGGGGTGTGTGTGTGTGTGTGTGTGTTCAGTTGTGTCCGACTCTTTGCGACCCTATGGCCTGTAGCTCTCCAGGCTCCTCTGCCCATGGCATGGAATTTTCCAGACGAGAATACTGGAGTGGCTGCCATTTCCTACTCCAGGAGCTCTGTCCGTGTCTCTTGTGTCTCCTGTGTTGGCAGGCGGATTCCTTACCACTAGCGCCACCTGCACCTTGATTCTAGCTGTCAAGCGGGCCACCTGAGTTCTCCTTCCTGCCGTGTCTCGTCTTTAGGGCCTCGCTGACTGGCCTGTCTCCCAAGCACCGCAGCCTGGGTTTTCTGTAGCGTGGACACTGGATTCCAGCTGAGGGAGAGAGGAAGCTGCCAGGCGTCGCCTAAGGCGACGTCCCGAGCCGGCGCCATCCCGAGCAGGTGCCATGTTGCTTCTGCCAAGTTCCGGTGGACAAAGCCAGTCTCAAGAGCAGCTGGAGAGAGGGGAAATGAATTCCATTCTTGATGGGAGGAGAGGCAAGAAAGGAAGGGGAAGAGTTGTTGACTGCCATCTTTGAGGCCCATTTCCCAGAGTTTCCCAAAGATGTAGGTTGATCAGAATTGGTCCCTTGGGTCTCCTCCAGCAACTGAATGAATTACTGTTTCCTGGACAACAACCAGCTAGCAATGAGGTAGGTATTCCTTGGTCCAAAACCCAAAACCAAACAAACCAGCATAAAGACTATAGTGAATTTTAATAAAATCACTAAACAAAAATACAAAAGGATTCTGAGATTATATTCTTCCTTTTGGGCAATCGTTCTTTTTTTATTTTTTAAATGAAATGATAGTGTTAGGTTTTTTTGGGGAAAAAAAAGACTTTACTGGAAAATTAGAATATTGGTCAAAGAAAAGAAATGCAAAGAGGCAAAGTGGTAGTCTGAGGAGATTTTACAAATAGCTGAGGAAAGAAGAGAAGCAAAAGGTAAAGGATAAAGGGGAAGATAATACCCAACTGAATTCAGAGTTCCAGAGAATAGCAAGGAGAGATGAGAAGGCTTTCTTAAGTGAACCATGCAAAGAAATAGAGGAAAACAATAGAATGGGAAAGACTAGAGATCTCTTCAAGAAAATTGGAGATATCAAGGGAACATTTCGTGCAAGGATGGGCATGATGAAGGACAAAAATGGTAAGATTAAAAAGAGATGGTAAGAACACAGAAGAACTATACAAAAAAGGTCTCAATGACCTGGATAACCATGATGGTGTGGTCACTCACCTAGAGCCAGACAACCTGGAGTGTCAAGTCAAATGGGCCTTAGGAAGCACCATTATGAACAAAGCTATTGAAGGTGACAGAATTCCAGATGAGCTATTTCAAATTGTAAAACATGAAGCTGTGAAAGTGCTGCACTCAATATGCCAGCAAATTTGGAAAATTCAGCAGTGTCCACAGGACTGGAAAAGGTCAGTTTTCATTCCAGTCCCAAAGAAAGGCAATGCCAAAGAATGCTCAAACTACGTTGCACTTATTTCATATGTTAGCAAGGATATGCTCAAAATCCTTCAAGTGAGGCTTCAGCAGTGAACTTAGAATTTCCAGATGTACAAGCTGAGTTTAGAAAAGGCAGAGGAACCAGAGACCAGATTGCCAACATTTGTTGGATCATAAAGAAAACAAGAGAATTCCAGAAAAATATCTACTTCTTCTTCATTGATTACACTAAAGCCTTTGACTATGTGGAATACAACAAACTGGAAAATTCTTAAAGAGATGGGAATACCAGACCACTTTACCTGTCTTCTGAGAAACTTGTATGTGGGTCAAGAAGCAACAGTTAGAACCTTACATGGAACAACTGAGTGCTTCAAAATTGGGAAAGGAGTGTGACAAGGCTGTATATTGTCACCCTGCCATTTAACTACTATGCAGAGTACATCATGCAAAATGCCAGGCTGGATGAAGCACAAGCTGGAAGCAAGATTGCCAGGAGAAATATCAACAACATCAGATATGCATATGATACCAACTCTAATGGCACAAAGGGAAGAGGAATTAAAGAGCCACTTGATGAAGGTGAAAGAGGAAAGTGAAAAAGCTGGCTTAAAACTCAGTATTCAAAAACTAAGATCATGGTAGCTTGTCCCATCACTTGAATAGAAAGGGGAAAAGTGGAAGCAGTGACAGATTTTATTTTCTTGGGCTCCCAAATTATTGCATACAGTGACTGCAATCATGAAATTAAAAGAATTTTACTCCTGGGGAAAAAAGCTATGACAAACCTAGACAATATATTAAAAAGCAGAGATGTCACTTTGCTGACAAAGGTCTGTCTAGTCAAAGCTATGGTTTTTCCAGTAGTTCATGTATGGATGTGGGAATTGGACTATAAAAAAGGCTGAGTGCTAAAGAATTGATGCTTTTGAATTGTGGTGCTGGAGAAGACTCTTGAGAGTTCCTTGGACTACAAGGAGTCAAGCCAGTCAATTCTAAAGGAAATCAGTTCTGAATATTCATTGGAAGGACTGAAGCTGAAGCTGATGTCCAGTAGTTTGGCCACCAGATGCAAAGAGCTGACTCATTGGAAAAGACCCTGATGATGGGAAAGACTGAAGGCAAAAAGAGAAGAGGGTGACAGAAGATGAGATGATTAGATAGCATCATTGCCTCAATGGACATGAATTTGAGCAACTCTGAGAGATAGTGGAAGACAGAGGAGCCTGGAAGTCCACGGGGTTGCAAAGAGTTGGACAGGACTTAGCAGTTGAACAACAGCAACAACATCAACAACAATATCAGTTCTTCCAAAATTACAGGTCTTTGAAACCCCAGAGTCTGGGAACACCCAGACTTTCTTCAGTCACACTGCCCCTTCTGTCCTCTGTCCCCCTGATAGTTCTTGCAAATGTCCTGGAAAAAGTCCCCTTTTACTTAAGGTACTTTTCTTTCTCTAAGTGAAATTGGTGTGTCTGTGGCTCTGATGGAGTTTCTAAAGCTTTAAATTTTGTTCACTAAGCCAAGTCTGAGGGGAAAAACTGCCAGCTTGCAGAAAGATTTCTTTTCTTCAGCCTCTGAATGATTGTGTGGTTTTTACTCCTGCACCTGCTACCACTGGTAATCTTCAGTCAAAGGGAAAAGTCTGCTAAGAAGCATGTCTTATCCTTCTTGAAGGCTGTTTTAAGCACTTCTGGTCTTGGTAAAATTAGTGTGACCCTTCTAAGTAGCTTCTTTTCTTCTTGCCTTATGCTCATGAAACATTTTTCACTCTAGTGTAAGCTGTTTTGTATTAGGAGTTCTTCAGACATTTTAACATGAAGTTGATGCCAGCTTTATTTTATAGTAATTTAATTTTTTACCATACTTCTTTGGGTTCATTTTGTTGGTTTGTCAAGAGAGTTGGTAATAGTTGTTGGCTTTTATAAATTTTCAGAACACATTGACAAATATTTATTGAGTACCTCTTGGTGCCTATGATATGAAGGACACAGGAGAAGAACTCTTAAGGAGTACAACAAATTTGTGATTCAGTTACAAACAGATGCATCTACTTAAAAATGTAGATGGAAGTGTGAGAAGTGGCTATCAGGAAGAATGGATAAGAAGATGTGCCACATATATACAATGGAATATTACTCAGCCGTTAAAAAGAACAAAATAATGCCATTTGCAGCAACGTGGGTGGACCTAGAGATTGTCACACTGAGTGAAGTAAGTCAGACAGAAAAGGAGAAATAGCATACAACATCCTGAATATGTGGAATCTAAAAAAAAAAATGATATGAATGAACTTACAAAACAGAGACTTGCAAACTTGGAGAAGAATCTTATGGTTGCTGGAGGCTAGGGAAAGGGATAGTTTGGGAGTTTGGGATGGACATGTACACACTGCTATTTTTAAAGTGGATGACCAACAAGGACCTACTGTATAGTACAGGGAACTCTGCTCAGTGTTATGTGGCAGCCTGGAATGGATACAAGTATATGTATGGGCAAGTCCCTTCTCTGTTCACTTGAAAGGACTGCAACATTGATAATTGGCTTAACCCCAATACAAAATAAAAAGTTAAATCCCCCACCACAAAGAAGAAATGGCTGTCACAACATCCAACGCTTTTCTCCTTTTTATTTTTCTCTCCCTTCTTGTGTGGGTCTCAAGACATAGATGAGTGTGAGGTTTCCAGCCAGTGCAGGCATGGAGGACGGTGTGTGAACACTCGTGGGAGCTATGAATGCTACTGTATGGATGGATACTTGCCAAAAGGTGGACCTGAGCCTTTCCATCCGACCAGAGATGCCACGTCATGCACAGGTGGGTTCCTGCCAAAGAATGCAGCATTCGGAGGTGAGAGTCTATTGATGACTCTCCTGCTCTGAGCCTAAGTCAATGGGTCTGTGTTGAGGATGTTGGTGGGAATTTGTGTTTTGCATATTTATAACCTATAAAATTAAATAAGTCATGATAGAGGGGGCTATATTAAAGTTAGAAAAACTTTAGGGATTTTTGTAGTCAATAGATATTCAGATATTAAACATTATATTAGATAGTAAACACAGCTAATCTGGTAAGGACCAGCATCTCAAAAGTTACAAGGAAGTTATAAAGGCTTATATATTTTAGGATATTGTGCAAAACGAAATTTATACTTTGTTGGGCTGGGCTTCTCTTCATTGTTGTTTAGTCCCTAAGTCATGTCTGACTTTTTTGCAACCCCGTTGACTGTAGCCCACCAGTCTCCTGTCCATGACATTTCCCAGACAAGGATACTGGAGTGGGTTACCATTTCCTTCTTCAGGGGATCTTCCCAACTCAGGGATCGAACTCACATCTCCTGCATTGGCCGGTGGGTTCTTTACCCCTGAGTCACCAGGGAAGCCCATAGGCTTATCTTTAGTTAGTGTAAATTAGTGAAGTTGATTGCCAAATCCTTTCAGTTTTGTGCTGTTAGTTGTGGAAGACCAGACGACTGAATAGAGACACTCATTGGAAACGTGCCCAGAAGTCTTGTAGAAATGAGTCAGTCTGTTTTAAAATATGACGCGTGTGTGTATGTGTAAGGGAAGAGAGGATAAAATAAAGATGGAAAGAGATTATGTATTTTGAAAATATACGTTTATATAGTAACAAGTTTGACATTAATTTATTTTCAGAAATAGACTGTGGGACCCCTCCTGAGATTCCAGGTGGCTATATCATAGGAAATTATACCTCTAGGCTTGGCAGTCAGGTTCGTTATGCTTGCCAAGAAGGATTCTTCAGTGACTCAGAAGATACAGTTTCCAGCTGCACAGCCACGGGCACATGGGACTCCCCCAAATTAAGTTGCCAAGGTGAGTTTTCCGAAGGTCCAGCTTCCCAGCTTACAGCATCTGGAGGCTATTTTCCTATTTCTCTCTAAATCTCTTTTTGGGATAATGAATGAATTAAATAAATCCAATAATTTCCTATTGTTTCTACTAGGTTTTCAGTTGATTCTCTTGGTATTTAAAGGAATAATATCATCTGCTAATGATGATAATTCCATCTTTCATTTTCCCATGTTTATAATCAGTTCAGTTCAGTTCAGTCGCGCAGTCGTGTCCGACTCTTTGCGACCCCATGAATCGCAGCACGCCAGGCCTCCCTGTCCATCACCAACTCCCGGAGTTCACTCAGACTCACGTCCATTGAGTCTGTGATGCCATCCAGCCATCTCATCCTCGGTCGTCCCTTTCTCCTCCTGCCCCCAATCCCTCCCAGCATCAGGGTCTTTTCCAATGAGTCAACTCTTCGCATAAGGTGCCCAAAGTACTGGAGCTTCAGTTTTAGCATCATTCCTTCCAAAGAAATCCCAGGGTTGATCTCCTTCAGAATGGACTGGTTGGATCTCCTTGCAGTCCAAGGGACTCTCAAGAGTCTTCTCCAACACCACAGTTCAAAAGCATCAATTCTTCGGCGCTCAGCCTTCTTCACAGTCCAACTCTCACATCCATACATGACCACAGGAAAAACCATAGCCTTGACTAGACGGACCTTAGTCGGCAAAGTAATGTCTCTGCTTTTGAATATACTATCTAGGTTGGTCATAACTTTTCTTCCAAGGAGTAAGCGCCTTTTAATTTCATGGCTGCAGTCACCATCTGCAGTGATTTTGGAGCCCAAAAAAACAAAGTCTGACACTGTTTCTACTGTTTCCCCAT
>SJXQ01009272.1:288091-317211 GCA_006408695.1 Aepyceros melampus | reverse complement strand
CTTGGTATCTCTAATTTTCTTGAAGAGATCTCTAGTCTTTCCCATTCTGTTCTTTTCCTCTATTTCTTTACATTGATTGCTGAAGAAGGCTTTCTTATCTCTTCTTGCTATTCTTTGGAACTCTGCATTCAGATGCTTATATCTTTCCTTTTCTCCTTTGCTTTTTGCTTCTCTTCTTTTCATAGCTATTTGTAAGGCCTCCCCAGACAGCCATTTTGCCTTTTTGCATTTCTTTTCCATGGGGATGGTCTTGATCCCTATCTCCTGTACAATGTCACAAACCTCAGTCCATAGTTCATCAGGCACTCTATCTATCAGATCTAGACCTTTAAATCTATTCCTCACTTCCACTGTATAATCATAAGGGATTTGATTTAGGTCATACCTGAATGGTCTAGTGGTGTTGCCCACTTTCTTCAATTTAAGTCTGAATTTGGCAATCAGGACTATTATGTTTATAATAGTCATGTTTTTCTCTTAACTAACCACTTAGCTAGTGTTTTCAGAGCAAAAGTTTAAGTACTAGTATTGACTTTGAATTTTCTTTCCTTATTCCTGACTTTCATGGGAGTGGTTTGAGTATTTCATTATCAGTCATGATTTTGGCTTTCTGATGTTACTGACATCTAGTTATGTTTTTATGTACATTGATAGAGTGCTATGTGCTAAGTTCTGTTCTAAGCACTCACTCAGTCCTTACAATATCCCTATGAATGTGTACTATTATTACCGCACTTTACAGATGGAAAAACTGAGGCATGGAAAAGTTAAGTAATTTGTCTGAGGTTATTGAACTAGTGATAGAGCTGACATTTGAACTCAAAATTCTAGTTTCTGAGGTTGTATGCTTAATCATTCTGGTATACTCCTTCTGTTTTTGTGATGGTGTTGGCTTCTGGTTTGTTTTATACTTTTGTCTTTTCATCATTTTACCAGTTTTTGGCTATATATACATGATATTAAGGAAGTATTCATCTATTTCCATTTTTTACTGGGATTTGTATTATTTTTATCATGTCTTTTAAGCATGTATTAAGGTGATCATCAGAGAAGGCAATGGCACCCCACTCCAGTACTCTTGCCTGGAGAATCCCTTGGACGGAGGAGCCTGGTGGGCTGCAGTCCATGGGGTCACTAAGAGTCGGAGACGACTGAGCGACTTCACTTTCACTTTTCACTTTCATGCATTGGAGAAGGAAATGGCAACCCACTCCAGTATTCTTGCCTGGAGAATCCCAGGGACAGAGGAGCCTGTTGAGCTGCCATCTATGGAGTTGCACAGAGTCGAACATGACTGATGCGACTTAAGGTGATCATCAGAGAAGGCAATGGCACCCCACTCCAGTACTCTTGCCTGGAGAATCCCTTGGACGGAGGAGCCTGGTGGGCTGCAGTCCATGGGGTCACTAAGAGTCGGAGACGACTGAGCGACTTCACTTTCACTTTTCACTTTCATGCATTGGAGAAGGAAATGGCAACCCACTCCAGTATTCTTGCCTGGAGAATCCCAGGGACAGAGGAGCCTGTTGAGCTGCCATCTATGGAGTTGCACAGAGTCGAACATGACTGATGCGACTTAGCAGCAGCTAGGTGATCATGTATACTTTTCTCCTTTCAACCAGTTATATATTGGTTTATATTATTAAATTTCCTAATAATGATCAATACTAGTTGCTGGAATGGATTCTTCTGGGTCTTTGGTATTTTATTCTTTTCAGTCTGGATTATATTTGCTAAATTGTATCTAAAATTCTTGCTTTGATATTCATAAATAAGATTGGTCTATTTTCTTTTCTATGCTATCTTTGGTGGTATAATGATTAATGTTATTCTAAATTTTGAGAAAAGAAAGTGAAAGCATTTCCTTCTTTCTGTATTCTCTGGAATACAATAAACAGGATGTTTGAAGATTTCACTCGGAAAACCATCTGGATGTGGCACTTGGGGAGAGGTAGTCCTTGGGATATTAAAAAAAAAAAAGAATACTTACTGGTCCTGTTTAAGTTTCCTATTCTTTTTGACATTCATTTTGGTAATTTACATGTTCTTAAAAAATCATCAATTTCAAATTTATTGCAGAGAGAAGGGTAAGGCACTCACTTACTTTATACTCACTTACTTTTTGATTTCCTGTAGTTATATGTGTTGTAATACTGAAATATTGGAGACAGTTTCAAATGTCTATCGATAAACAAATTAGTCAAATAAATCATAACATATACATGAGATGGAATATTCTGTAGCTAATATGTTGAAAAGAATGTTTACTGACATAGGCATATTAACAGTATATTACTGAATTACAAACTATATGAATAATATGCCCTTAATTTTGAAAATTTTCATGTATACATATGTTTATGGAAAAGTTCAGAAAGCTATACGTTAAAACATTAACTGTGCAGAGGAATTCCCTGGTGACCCAGTGGTTAGGACTCCTCACTCCCACTGAAGGGGACATGGGTTTGGCCCCTGGTGGGCGAACCAAGCCCCTGTATTCCACGCTGCTCTGCTTAGTTGCTCAGTCATGTCCAGCTCTTGGCGACCCCATGGACTGTAGCCCTCCAGTCTCCTCTGTCAATGGGGATTCTCCAGGCAAGAATACTGGAGAGGGTTGCCATGCTGTCCTCCAGGGGATCTTTCCAACTCAGGGATCAAACCCAGGTCTCCCACATTGCAGGCGAGTTCTTTACTGTCTGAGTCACCAGGAACACCCCCTGCATGCCATAGGGTGCAGCCAAAACAAAGCAAAACAAACCCCGAAAATGTTATTGAAGGAATTTTTTTTTACGTATTAGACAAAGTAACAAAGTTGTTTCCATTTTGGAAAAAAGAAAATAAAGCAATTTTCATGGAAGGTATTGTGTATCTGAGAAACCTCAGTGATGGGCTTGGCTAAGTTAATCCTTTTGATATTCTGATTTGTGATTCAGGCTCTAATCGCATTTTGATAATTGTCATCCTGGGGCTTAAGGAATTCTAAAAGTACATTTTAGTTCTTACATTGTCTTTCTGTGGATCAATTAAAATACAGAACTGAGATTAAAATGTGCCATAATGCATGTCAAAGAACTCCCTAGAGATTTACGTAAGAACTTCATATAAGACAATTCATATTACTTTGAAAATCAGTTGTCATCCAGATTATTGAACTGAGAATGTAGAAAGTTAATTTACAGAAGAGTGCCTGTTCCATTCCCCAAAGAACTGTCACTTAGCAGGTCTTCATTTCTTTCTTCCCTCCAGTAACAGCTGTTCCCTGTGCTTGCTGACTCCCTCCCCCGTGTCACCACATGGCCACTGGCTTCTCCCTGCTGTGCTTTCTCTTTAAGCTCATGCCTTCATATTTATCCTTCTTCAGTCTTCTTTGGGGCTCCAGAATCTGGGCCCTGTGCCAGCCAGCACTGTATTTTTAGTTGAGCGTTATGAAGACACAGGAATTGGGAATTCCACTGAAAACACTAGCAAACTGTGAACTTGGATGCTGAGGAGCAGGTACTTATGAAAGGAGCAGCTGTGTGGTCCAGATGGCAGCGTGTGGGTCTGATGATGGACTTCCCCACCAGGGAAGGTACAGTTGGCGGATCCTGCTGTTTGCCTTCTCTCAATTACTGGAGGCTCTGCTGCTGCTTTGGTGATGGGGGATGGAGGGAGGCTGTGACATAAGTTCCCTGTTCAAGCAGGCCTCAGAAGTGGATGATGCAAGGGAAGATGACACCTTCCAAAATAGGTAAGAATTTGTGGAAATGCCCATCACACATTTCCAGCATCTCTCTGGAAAAGACAGTCTCTAGCTTGCATTTCCTTTGTTGTTCAGTTCCTAAGTCATGTCTGACTCTTTGCCACCCCATGGACTGCAGCACGCCAGGCTTCCCTGTCCTTCACTATCTCCCAGAGTTTGCTAAATTCATGTCCATTGAGTTGGTGATGCCATCCAACCACTTCATCCTTTATTGCCCCCTTCTCCTGCCCTCCATCTTTCCCAGCATCAAGGTCTTTTCCAGTGAGTCGGCTCTTCATATCAGGTGGCCAAGGTATTGGAACTTCAGCTTCAGCATCAGTCCTTCCAGCAAATATTTGGGGTTGATTTCCCTTAGGATTGACTGATTTGATCTCCTGCTTTCCAAGGGATTTTTAGGAGTCTTCTCAGCACCACAGTCCTACAGTATCAGTTCTTTGGTGCTCAGCCTTCTTTCTGGTCCAACTCTTGACACCTGTACACAACTACTGGTAAAACCTTAGCTTGACTGGACAGACCTTCGTTGGCAAAGTGATGTCTCTGCTTTTTAATAGGCTGTCTAGGTTTGTCATAGCTCTTATTTTGCTATTACTATTTTTTTTTAATTTTCAGAAAAGGTGCCAGTTGTAAGTGACAGCTTAAAGAATTTGAGTTTTAAAAAATTCAGCCAAGCCAGGAGCAAGGTGAGGGAGTCACTTTAACCACATTATCATTAGCAACAAATCCGGAGTCCAGCTCTGAGGCTATACCTGATAGATCCTGTGACTAGGCAAGTCTGGAATCTGGAAGGAGAAAAACCAGCTACACCATGAACTGTTCTATAGGAGTGAATTCTCAAGTATCATGTCAGAAAAATGGGTAAAAACTTAGAGAGTTCGGACGGAGAGATGGGGTGGGTCAAGGATGAGGTGGCATTTCCGTTTGGGTACTTTGCTTCCTGTGCAAGCGACTAGTGACAGTGGTTAGCAGTGTAGGTGGGCCAGTTGAGGGTTCTGGGACCATCCAGGATTGTTCCCATCATTTTGGGGGCTTTATCTTCCTTTCGGGTTGGGAGTTCTCACCAGTGTGTGTCTGGTACTGAATAGTCCCTTAAGAATCCACTTCTATGCTTGCTTCTTCTTGCTTAAAACTCCTCTAAAAACAGTGAAATGGCCGCTGCACCTAGAGTAAGATCCTAACTCCTAACCATGGGTTTTTAAAAAAATATTTGTTTAATTTATCTATTTGGCTGTATGGGTTCTTAGTTGTGACATGCAGGATCTAGTTCCCTGACTGGGGATCGAACCCAGGCTCCTTGTACTGGGAGCGCAGTCTTAACCGCTGGACCACCAGGGAAGTTCCATACTTGGATTTTGAAGCCAACATGGGTCTGGTCCTTTTGTGTTTCTGTACAGGTTACACTCCCAATATTCTCTCCCAACCAGTATGCCTCTTATCAGCTTCAAGGCCTTTTCTCTCTACTTGAAATAATTGCCAATCTGCTTTTAAAAATTGTTATTATGGTAGACCGCACATAGTATAAAGTTCACCGTTTTAGCCGTTTATAAGCCATCTATAAACGTACAGTTCAGTGGCATAAAGTGTATTCACAGTGTTGCGTGAATCACTGTGGTCCATTTGCATCATCCAAAACAGAAACTCTATACCCATTAAAAAAGAATCCCCCATTCCTTCTCTCTTCTACTTTCTGTCCCTATGAATTTGTATTATAGTTACCTCATATGTGTGGACTCATACAATACTTGTCTTTTTATGTCTGGCTTATTTGACTTAACATAATATTTTCAAGGTTCATCCATGTTACAGCATGTATAAAACTTCATTCGTTTTTTTCCCTTTTAGTTTCATTGAGATGTAATTAACATGTATCATTGTATAAATTTAAGGTGCGCAGCATAATGATTTGACTTACATACACCATATCATGAAATGATTATCACTGTGAATTTAGTGCCGATTCATTATCACACACACATACAACATTAAAAAAATAGAAAATGAGGGAAGTCCCTGGTGGTCCAGTGGTTAGGACTCTGCACTTCCTCCACAGGCAGCCCAGGTTTGATCTCTTGTCAGAAAACTAAGATCTCACAGCTCAGCTAAATAAATACACAGAAGCTACACACTGGATGTTTCCATTAAAAAAAAAAAAGAAATAAAAAAATGATAGTTTTTTTCCTTGTGATGAGAACTTTTAGGATTTACTCTCAACAATTTTCATATATAATGTATAGCAGTGTCAATTTATCACTTTGTACATTTCATCCCAAGTACTCATTTATTTTGTAACTGGGAGTTTGTACCTTTCGAAGATCATCATTCCTTTTTCAGGCTGAATAATTTTCCATTGTATGTATACGCCACATTTTATTTCTTCATTCATCTGTTGAGGGAGGCTATGTACTTTTTGCATAGCAAGCTCTTTTCATCTTTCAAATTTCAGCTTTGATGTCATCTCTGACATCCTCTTGCTTAGAATGTAAGTGTGGTGTTTATTATTATTTTTATGGGACAGACTGATAAAAAATCAAGCATGCATCTTCTTCAGTATCATCTCTCCGCCTCCTGGCACAGTGCCTGGCATACCTAAGGCCTGTGGAAGCACTCCAAACCTACCCTAAAACGTGGCAGAGATGATGGTAGGCATAGTGGACTTGGTTTCTGAACTGCGTCCCAGCTTATCCTGTGGCTGAGCCTTGCTGAATCCCTGGTCTCCTCTTTTCCTGATTCCACACCTTCTTACTCTGTCTTCTGCACCTCCATGCCTACTTCTCACCTGGCATGACATTTCTGTGCTTTGATAATCCACAAACAAGGCTCTGGGGCTGACTCTTGGTTTCCCCATCTCCACACATGTGGCCCTCCAGGATGGATGGCACAATCCTGTGGGCTGATTGCTGAGGCAGGGTTTCTTCTTTGAGTTGGTTAACAAAGGTGGGACATGGTTTCTCAAGTCTACTCACAGCAGAGCCAGAGCTTGAAGGTTTACAAGGTTTTCCTTAAACACTGCTTGATTTGCTTTTTAGAAATGCCTTCTGAGGTGATTACTGTTTTTTTTTAGTGAAAGTCGCTCAGTCATGTCCAACTCTTTGTGACCCCATGGACTATAACCCCATGGTCCGTTGAATTCTCCAGGCCAGAATACTGGAGTGGGTAGCGTTTCCCTGCTCCAGGGGATCTTCCTAACCCAGGGATTGAACCCAGGTCTCCCGCATTATAGGCAGATTCTTTACCAGCTGAACCATAAGGGAACTAGTTTGGCTTTATTTCCCATTTCATAAATATTCCATTTACAACTAATAATGGGTATCATTTCCCATTAAGAACAAGAGCAAGGAAGCGACTTACCTTATGTCACCAGCTTAGATATCAAGTTGAAAACCCAAAGCACCTTTCCAGAAGGCAAATTCCATATAGAAGCAAGCCTTAGTGAGCCCTGGAAGTGGAGGCAATGGTGAAAGGCTGGAGGGCTTTAGAAAGAGAGAGAGACACTGGGACAAGCTTACCTTCCTTCCCAGTGTGGTTTTGAACCCACCCAGAGGGATGTGTGTTGTTGCTGAGTCAGCTCTTCATCTTTTAAGATTTTCTTCGTGGAGCCCAATCTCATCTCCACACAGTTGGGGAGGGTTTGAAAAAGCTTTGGCATAAGTTGGAATACAAACGAGTGCATTCAGGGAGGAGTGGCAAACAAGTTTCATTGCACGGCTGTCTCTGAATTTTTAGTAGTGTGTGAGGATTCTGGGACCACACCCAGACTTAGCAGGGAAGAGGGCTGAGATCAGCTCCTGATGTCTACCTGGGTGAGAGAGGAGGGCGTGGTCGCACACTTACTTTGTGTTTAGCATCTGTGTTCCAGGTGATGGGAATTTTTGCTCCTTTGAAACTGATTTTCTGGGAGCTCATTACATACTGATCTTTTAAAAAATTTTTTTTAAAAAGTAGTGTTAGTCACTCAGTCGTGTTTGACTCTTTGCGACCTCATGGACTGTAGCCCGCCAGGCTCCTCTCTCCATGGAATTCTCCAGACAAGTATATGGAGTGGGTAGCCATCCCTTCCTCCCAGGGATCTTCCCAACCCAGGGATCGAACCCAGGTCTCCCACATTGTAAGCAGATTCTTGACTGTCTGATCCACCAGGGAAGCCAATTTAAAAAAAAATTATTTAAATTTTAAAAATTATTTTATTTATTTATGGCTGGATCTTCGTTGCTGCCTGCAGGCTTTCTCTAGTTGCAGCGAGCAGGAGTTACTCTTCATTGCAGTGCACAGGCTTCTCATTGAGGTGGCTTCTCTTGTTGCAGAGCACAGGCTCTAGGGTGCACAGGCTTCAGAATTTGTGGCTTATGGGCTCAGTAGTTGCAGCTTGAGGGCTCTAGAGCACAGGTTCAATAGTTGTGGCACACAGCCTTGGCTGCCCCACAGCACGTGGAATCTTTCTGGACCAGGGATCGAACCCATGTCCCCTGATTGGCAGGCAGACTCTCAACCACTGGAGCACCAAGGAAGTCTCCCTACTGATCTTTAAAAACTGTCTTGACTTACTGGCTGTGTGCAACAAATCTCTTGTGTGATCCTTTTGCCAAGTAAATGCCATTAAACATATCACTTACAAATGTTTGGAGTCACGTGAGTGTACAAAATGAATGATGACATTGGTTATAAGACTCAGGGTGATGAAACATGAACTCTAGAATCAGAAAGGCTTGTGTGAGTTTTGGCTAAGCTGCTCAGTGGTTCCATCACCACCTCTAAACTTCTCCAAACTCCAATTGGCTTCTGTTGAAGGGGGAGAAATTATTGTCACCATAGATTTATTATGACATTTTGAAGAGATAATCATTAAAAGTGTTTGGCATTGTGCTTGATGCAGAGTAGCGGCTGGGTAAATGTTTGCCATCAGAATATGAGAGTTATAATCTAGACAGGAGTGGCTGGTAATTTTTCTAACAAAAATTCTAGGTCTTTCTGAAACATCCTACCATAAAATGGGAAAGTCTAACATTTTTTAGCTTTCACTTTACCTTATTTATTGGTTTTTGATTAATGTGTTCTATTTACAGCTAGAACAGTTTTAGTGTTATTTTTTTGAAAAAAGATTGTTATGCAGCTACCTCAAAGCATCAAAAACGATTTCACCTCTACAAGTGGAAGATCTCCATAAGAAATACACTGATAAACTTTTTCATTTTCCTTCCAGCACTCACGCTTTTACCTACCCTATCACCTCCTCTGATGTTTCTGAAGTGTTCAGATTCTACCTGTTTCCATATTAGACACTATTTGTTGACAATAAGTGTTTTTATGTGAAATGGAAAATTTTCTCTTCCCTCCAAATGATCTGTGGATACAATCTGAATGAAAACAATTGAGGTTAAAGATCATGGGAGACTTCAGAATACAAAATCCACTAAAAAGTAATTTTTTTCTTTCTACCATCTTAAGGGCAGGTAGACTTTTTGGTACTAATGAGTTCAGTGATAGCAGTTCAAAGCTGCTTATAAGAATGTGCTTCATGGAATTATGTAACCTTCCCATTTCCCTTGGATGATTGTGATATGATTTTCTGAATTCAATTTGTCTCATATTGCGATGTTAAGATTTCAACCCCAGCATCAAATATGTATGTAGTTTAATGCCTGAGTGATCTTGAATTAACTATATTTGGCCAGATTCAGAACATGTCATAAAGTGGGTGAAACTTTGTCATAAGGCTACATTTATATTTCTTACATATAAACTTCACCAGAGTTCTGGTTCAAGATGGTGGAGTGTGCTTCAGCTTCTCCTGAGAGAGCAGTAAAATCTACTGCTGAAACTTGTTAACAGGAAGATGCTGGAACCCACTAAACTTCACCAAAATTAATGCTCATAATATTAATAGCTCACATGATTTTAGGGGATATTCTAAATATATAGGATATAGATACAGCTCACAAAGAGCTTCCTGTTAAGAGGGGAAGAGAACATTTTTACAAATGAAGAGTATAGGTATAAGAGCTGGATTATCTGATCTAGAGCATGAATGTAGTGTAGACTCTGGCATTCACCTCCCTAGACTGTTTGGGCCCTTAGAGCCTATCATGGTACACTAATTTCCACGTGTTATAAAGCTTCTGATTTGATATCGCGTGCTGCGTGCTTAGTTGCTCAGTCATGTCTGACTCTTTGCTATGGACTGTAGCCCATGGACGGAGGAGCCTGGTAGGCTGCAGTCCGTGGGATCGCTGAGGGTCGGACACGACTGAGCAACTTCACTTTCACTTTTCACTTTCATGCACTGGAGAAGGAAATGGCAACCCACTCCAGTGTTCTTGCCTGGAGAATCCCAGGGGCGGGGGAGCCTGGTGGGCTACCGTCTATGGGGTCGCACAGAGTCGGACACGACTGAAGTGACTTAGCAGCAGTAGCCCACAGAGCTTTTCCGTCCATGGATTCTCTAGGCGAGAATACTGGACTGGGTTGCCACACTCTCCTCCAAGGGATCTTCCCAACCCAAGGATTGAACCCCTGCTCTTAGTTTCCTGCAATAGTAGGCAGATTCTTTACCACTAGCGCCACCTGGAAAGTCCCTGATTTGGTACTCAGGTACAGTAAGGGACTTATTGTTGGGTAAACGTGAAAATTGACTTTAATGTGATTTTCTTTCATTTTCATCCATGTAGCTGTCCTTTAGCTATAGTTTTTCATTTAGTAGTTTATTTTTCTGGGAAGAAGAAGGATTTATTTTTCTGGGAAGAAAAACGTAAAAAAGGTTTTTCTTTTTTTGGGGGGTCAATATTAATAAGTAGAGTAGGTCAATCATTCATTCCCTCAGCATTTGCCAAGAAGTCTGCCTCAATTTGTGGACATTATTGGTCATTTTTTTTTCTTTCTCAGCTTGCTATTTGTTGGTCTCTAAAACAGTCTTAAATTAAGCCTTATATTACACTGTTATTGCTATCATCAATCACATTATTTGCTGATGTGTATAATAAACAACAGTTATTGTTGATACAGTAAGTTGTTGATTAGATGCCATAAATTGCCTATACCTTTCATCAAACAAATTTCCTTCTGGAACATTTTCTTGGGTAGAATATTAAAGGGTGGATAAGCATTTTTACCTTCAATATATGAAACAGAGTTACAATATCAATGTGATCTTTGAAACTGGCATAACACGTTTTCCTCCAGGAAGGCATATTTTGAAGTTGATTATTTGAATAAAATCACAGATAATAGGATACTAAGGAAAAATTCCCAGCCACATTCATAAGTAGATGACTGTATTCCTGATGCAGATTCAGTATAATTACCCAGAGATACGTGTGCTTTAATGAACACCCCTATGCATATGCAACAGAAAATTTGTGCAGCTAGTTTTTTCTTTCCTTTGGATGTTAACTGTTTTTAAATGGCTTCTTTCCTTGTGACAGTGCTAGTTTTATTATCAGTCGTAACCTCTGTTGGGTTGATTTTTGAATATGTCTTAATTGGGGCCACTGGCTTTCTTGGGTCCCATTTGCCTGAGTAGAAGTGGCAGTGGCCACCATTCAGCATGATGCAAATATCTATGATGGGCTTATGTTCCATATAAGAGCTGGGCCAGACCCAGGGTTAAATATCAGTACGAAGAAAGCTTCAGGGCAAGTACAGGGGCAGGGGAAATCCATTTCCAGCCACTCTCTTGCTATGGTTAAGTAGAGGGAATTGTCATAGAACCATCTGGACTGATTTAAATGCTTTTTCATGCAACTTTTTCTTCTGAGGTTTTTGTTAACCTATAAAGTCAGAGCCTAGAGTGAACCCCTCCAGTGTGAGGCTGCCTGGATTGAATGAACCTGGACTTCAGGATCACAAAAACCGTGCTTTGAACACTGGCTCTGTCTTTTAATAGTGAAGTAACTTTTGAATGTGACTTAAACTCTTCGGACCTCCATTTTTTATCTGTAATCTACGTGAGAATAAGACATTTACCTTGCAGTAGGGTTTTCCATGAGAAATAAATAAGATTGTGTATATGGAAAAGACTACCTTATGTTTAGTTGGATTTTGATGCATGCTCTTGTTTTAAAATTATTAAATTTTTTGATTAAAATTATTGCGGTTTAAAAAGCATTCCCAGAATTCACCATTAAAAGAATGACAGTTTTTGTGGGCCTTTTTCTCAGCTTTCATCTACTTGGTGTTTGGTAGGTGTGAGTTACCTCTGTTAGGGAAAAAATATAGAGGTGATGTGCTCCTGTCTTGTTCTTGATACTTACAATTTACTACCGTGTTTTTCCTTCCTCCGGGGCTCTGGTCATATCAAAGTAACGTTTAGAAAAAGATTTCTTTTTTTATTTTTGGCTGCGCTGGGCCTTGGTTCTGTGCTCGGGCTTTCTCTAGTTGCGGAGAGTGGGGGCTTCCCTCAGTTGCAGTGCGCGGGCTTCTCTTGCTATGAGCATGGACTCTAGGGTGTGCGGGCTTCTCTTGCTATGAGCATGGACTCTAGGGTGTGCGGGCTTCGGGAGTTGTGGCACGTGAGCTTACTTGCCCCAAGGCGTGTGGAATCTTAGTTCCCGGATCAGGTATCAAACCCATGTCTCCTGCATTGACAGGTGGATTCTTAACCACTGGACTACAAAGTAAGCCCCAAAGTAGTATTCATTGCATCTTGAACAACGATGAAGTAGTAGCAAGCTACCAATGAGCAACTATTTATTATTTACTAGGTAAAACATACAAATGTAAGTAGGCATTGTGAGGATGCAAGAGATTGTAAGATAAAGCTTCTTTCCTTTAGGAACTGTTCATGTATTTGGGAAGACATAGTCATTAAAAGAACCCCACTAAATCCTCAAGCAGGAAACAAAGGTCAAATGAACCCGAGAAACATTATTTTAACGAATTATTTATTTAGTATCTTTTTGGCTGTGCCGGGTCTTTGTGTGGGCCGGTGGGCTTTCTCCAGTTGCAGCGAGCAAGGGCTACTCTCTGGTTGTGGTGCCCTGGCTTCTCATTGCTGTGGCCTCTCTTGTTGTGAGCACAGGCTCTAGGGCCCTTGGCCTTCAGAAGTTGTTCTTGCCGAACTCAGTAGTTGCGACACACAGGCTCTCGAGCACAGGCTCAGGAATTGTGGCACACAGGCTTAGTTGCCTCATGACATATGGGATCTTAGTTCCTGGACCGGGGATTGAACCTGTGCCCCCTGCACTGGCAGGCGAATTCTTAATCACTGGACCACCAAAGAAGACCCAGATAAATAATTATCCTTGTTTCTACTTCTTCTCTCATTCTCACATCTACTCTATCACCAGGAATCTTGTTTTGCTTCCTGTATACGTCTGGAGTCCATCCTATTCTCTCCATCTCCATCATCACCTCTCAAGTGCATCTAAGACCTCATCTCTCTCTGTTGGGCTTCTGCTCTAGACCCTGACCCACCTCTCCTTTTATTCCTGTTCTCCCACCTGTTCTCTACCCAACATTCAATTTGGTCTTTTAGAAGTCTAAGTCAGATGATCTCATTCCCTTGCTCAAAACCCTCGCATGGCAGTCAGCTGGTTTTTCATAAGCTCCAAGCTCTTTCCTAAGGCTTACAAGGCCCTCTGTGACCGTCTCTGCTCCTCTCTGCACCGTCATCTCATGCCACTTCTCCTTGCTGACTCTGCTCCAGCCAACAGGCTGCATTTCCCCTTCTGGAACACATCAAGAACTTTCTCACCTCAGGGTCTTTGCTTTATTTCACTTGATTGAAATGTCCTTACTCTGGTCCTGAACATGACAGGCTCATTCTCATCCTTCAGGTCCTAACTCAGATGTTACCTCCTCAAAGAGCTCAAGCCATTCCTGACCACTCTATGTAAAAAGTCTTTCCCATCCTATCACGTTATCTTTCCTCCTACTTCACATTTTCCACCATCTGCAATTACCTTGTTGGTTTATTTTTTTTGTCTAATTATTCTCTCCCTAAGTTCTCTCAGGGGAGTGATCTTATCCATTTTGTTCAGTGCTGTAGTGCATAGCATACTGTCTCACATATTCTAGGTGCTCAATAAATAATGAGTAAGTGAATGAATGAACACAGGTCAGGAAAGCTCAGGGGAAGAAGGGATCCCTCTATTAGTCATGGAGCAGCTTCTTCATCGGAAAGGACTTTGCTAGGTTTGAGGGAGGAAGCATGTAATCTGAGGAGAGAGAAGGTGAGCAAGGTGGAAGACAATAGAAAGGGGCATATACTGTAGATTTTCAAAGATGGAGCTGCTCCTGAGAGGCAGTGGTTGTAGGAATCTGATGGATGTGGATTCAGCTTCTAATCATCACACGATTACCCATGTGACTTTCGATGTTTTATTTAACCGTGTTAAGTCACTTTACCTGTGAGATGGGGAAAATGATCTCTACTATGGAGGGTTACTGTGAAGTAGTAATGTTAGATACTTGAGGCCCATCTGGGATGCGTGTGATGTCAAGGGGTAGCCATTCATACCACTGTTTAATTTAGGTTCTCTCCTAAGGTGGAAGACAATAGAAAGGGGCATATACTGTAGATTTTCAAAGATGGAGCTGCTCCTGAGAGGCAGTGGTTGTAGGAATCTGATGGATGTGGATTCAGCTTCTAATCATCACACGATTACCCATGTGACTTTCGATGTTTTATTTAACCGTGTTAAGTCACTTTACCTGTGAGATGGGGAAAATGATCTCTACTATGGAGGGTTACTGTGAAGTAGTAATGTTAGATACTTGAGGCCCATCTGGGATGCGTGTGATGTCAAGGGGTAGCCATTCATACCACTGTTTAATTTAGGTTCTCTCCTGTGAGTGTGCATACAGATCAGATTTGCAGCTTTGTAGAAATGTGGATACTAAGAACCCAACAAACTACTACTCATTCAGAAGAGTTGTCTTTGGGTGATGGTGGTGTGTGTGTGTGTGTGTATGAAAGAGAGAGAGAGACACTCCACTGTGTGATTTTTTTCAAAAACTCCCTAGGTGGTTTAGACTGTACAGCTGTTATTTAGAACCGTGTGTTTAATCCTCTCTAAATATATCTTGCTAAGGGACTGTCCAACTTGAATAGCTCTGAGATGGGAAGTCACAGAGTTGGGTCCAAGCTGCCTATCCCTGGGCATCTACCTGAGTCCCTAGAGACCAAGCTATTGATTTCTTATCTATTAATATCAGTTAAATAAGAATCTAATAGTCCCAACTAAAGCCACCGTGCCTTCCATTATTCTTGGTCGTGTCCAAGATGAAAGTCAATTTAATTTTTTTCTGTACCTTTATACCTTTAGTATCTATATGCTGTGCTCAGTTGCTAAGTCATGTCTGTGAGATTTTCCAGTCAAAAACAGGAGTGGGTTGCCATGGCCTCCTTCGGGGATCTTCCTGATCCAGGGATCAAACCATATCCCTGCATCTCCTGCACTGGCAAATGGATTTTTTATCACTGTGGCCCCTGGAAAGCCCTTAGTATCTATGCCTCTCTCCTAATCCAGAAGTCTGGGTATCAGATTCCCTCCCAAACCTCTCCAATGTGCAGTTTAGAATTCCAACTTCAATTTCAATGAAAGAAAGTGAAAGTTAGTCACTCGATCATGTCCGACTCTTTGCAGTACCACGAACTGCAGCCTGCTAGGCTTCTCTGTCTATGAAATTCTCCAGGCAAGAGTAGTGGAGTGGGTTGCCAATTCCTTCTCCACGGTATCTTCCTGACCCAGGGATTGAACCGGGGTCTTCATTGAGCCACTAGGGAAGCCCATCCGTTCCGTTCCTTTCCGTTCAGTTGCTCATTCGTGTCCGACTCTTTGCGACCCCATGAATCGCAGCATGCCAGGCCTCCCTGTCCATCACCAACTCCCGGAGTTCACTCAGACTCACGTCCATTGAGTCCGTGATGCCATTCAGCCATCTCATCCTCGGTCGTCCCTTCTCCTCCTGCCCCCAATCCCTCCCAGCATCAGGGTCTTTTCCAATGAGTCAACTCTTCGCATGAGGTGCCCAAAGTAGTGGAGCTTCAGCTTTAGCATCAGTCCTTCCAATAAATATTCAGNTTTCTTCACAGTCCAACCCTCACATCCATACATGACCACAGGAAAAACCATAGCCTTGACTAGACGGACCTTAGTCAGCAAAGTAATGTCTCTGCCTTTGAATATACTATCTAGGTTGGTCATAACGTTTCTTCCAAGGAGTAAGTGTCTTTTAATTTCATGGCTGCAATCACCATCTGCAGTGATTTTGGAGCCCCCAAAAATAAAGTCTGACACTGTTTCTACTGTTTCCCCATCTATTTCCCATGAAGTGATGGGACCAGATGCCATGATCTTTGTTTTCTGAATGTTGAGCTTTAAGTCAACTTTTTCACTCTCCTCTTTCACTTTCAACAAGAGGCTTTTTAGCTCCTCTTCACTTTCTGTCATAAGGGTGGTGTCACCTGCATATCTGAGGTTATTGATATTTCTCCCGGCAATCTTGATTCCAGCTTGTGTTTCTTCCAGTCCAGCGTTTCTCATGATGTACTCTACATATAAGTTAAATAAGCAGGGTGACAATATACATCCTTTTCCTATTTGGAACCAGTCTGTTGTTCCATGTCCAGTTCTGACTGTTGCTAGACCTACATAAATCTATACCCTCAATTTATTCACTGATGATCCCTCTAATTTTCTGCTGTAACTGAATCCTGTCTTGAACTGGCTGTTTTAGATGTCAACAGTGGCTGGACAGTCTTAGGAAACATTAACCGTCTGTTCAGTTGGTTGCTCATGTACACACAAATATACTCACATCTTGGAATGCTTGGGGCCAGTATACAGGCTGAAAGATCTGATGTTGGGAAGATATGCTGAGGGCCAAGAGGTCTTGTGTCAGGCCAACATGTACGAGGAGGGAACAAATCTCTGTGGGCAAACATGGGAATTGAGAGGTGGACAGGGTTGGAGGCTTTATTTAATGACCACCTCATTCTGGTCCCATAACTGCTCAGGATTTGTATCTGCAGTGACCAGAGAGTAACTCTTTACTGCTAGGTCTGTCAGGCTCTACGTCACAACTGAATGATTATGGAGACTTATCTGTACATCCTGCTTGTTTCATTCGCGTGTTTCGTCTAAAGGCCCATCCTTCTCTTTTCTTAGGGTATTTATTCTGATCACTTTTGTTATTGGGTTGAAGTTATTTTTTAATTTTTTCCCAGAAAAGTTACACATATAGATTTTTTAAGAATCGTAAAATACCTGAAAGTGACTCTTTTATTCTTCTATGAGGCAGAGTTTGGCTGGGTCTAAAAAGGCAATGTCGTAATCCTTGTCCTTCAGGTTGTTCTCTGTAAGTATTCCAGTGTCTTCCAGTAGTCAGAGTTGCAGAGAAGAAATTTCATATTCATTTTATAAATCTAGGTTTGTCTCCCTCTATGTAGCTGACTTTTTCCCTTTGAAAAGTGCATCTGTATTGAATGCTAATTAACTTTCCCCATTAATTTCCTTTAAAAAGTTCAGAGATTTTGTCTGTATTTTATTTACTCTTCAGTTGGCAAAAAAACAAAACAAAACAAAACTACAGTTATATTATTATCTACTCAGGAGTTAATGACCTGAAGATACACAGTAAAAGACAGCAGAAAAATCTTAGTATTTAAAAGAACCCCGAGATGGATTCTTTCATTGACCAAGGAGTTTGCTATAGTATAAATAATCTCATAATTAGAATGTTTTCTACATATACATGTTTGTAAATTTCATTAAGCTCAGAGAACTCTGTTTTCTTTACTTCTGAACAGTCTTATTTTAAGTATCTGCAGTTGAAGTATTTGATGGGTTCATGTCTTTCCTTATCCCATATGACTGGACTCTATCATTGCTGAATGTTTATTTCTAAAAGGTGAATTATGGGATGGAAGTCATGGGTCATAACAAATGCCGTCCTACTTCTTATTGCAGAGATTGACTGTGGCCGCCCTCCAGAAGTGCAGCACGCGATCCTAGAGGGGAATCACAGCTCCAGACTGGGCGGTGTGGCTCACTATGTCTGTCTAGAGGGCTTTGAGAGCCCTGGAGGAAAGATCACTTCCGTTTGCACAGAGAAAGGCACCTGGAGAGCAAGTGTTTCGTCATGCTCAGGTATAAACCCCATTCTGTAGGGCTCCTGTCTCCTAGAGCTAAATAGCTAGCAGGATATGGAACCTAAAGCCTTTGATTGCTTGCTCTGTGTACTGCACCTAGCCATGCCATTTACCCCAGCGGGCACTTGGCTTTAGATTTGTCAGCCGAACCCTGAAGATTTAAAGGGTGGATTGGGAAACTAATTTGGATAGAAACCATCATGCGTTTGTCTTTTGAAACTCACTTTAAATCACAGTGACTCCTCTCTCTTCTGCTTGGTTGGCTGAGAGACTTTTCTCTATGAACCATTTTCACGGGGGGCTTACTTGAAAGTCCTAATTAAGCACATGTTGACAGCTTTTCAGAGGAAAGGTGGTGTCATCTATAGCGAGGTTTTTAATGTTTATTTTTAATTGTGGTAAAATATGCACAACATAAAATCTACCATCTTAACACGTTTTCAGTGTTAACTATTTTCACATCGTGCAACCAGTCTCCAGAACTTTTTCATCTAGAAAAACTGAAAGTCTGTATCCATTAAAGAGTAACTCCCTATTTTCCCACTCCCCAGGCTCTGGTACCACCATTCTGCTTTCTGTTTGTATGAGTTTGGCTGATTGACCTCAAGTAAGCGAAACCATTAGTATTTATCCTTCTGTGGCTGGCTTATGATCCTTAACGTAAGGTACAACAGGTTTATCCATGTTGTTGCCAATGGTGGTATTTCCTCCTTTTTTTCTGGCTGAATGATAATATCCTGCTGTGTTTATATATGCATTATGCTTATCCATTCATCTGTTGATGGACAGTTGTGCTGCTTCCACCTTTTGGTTATTGAGACTAATGCCTCTCTGAGCACCAGCTTACAAATATCTCTTTGAGACCTTGATTTGAATTCTTTTGGATGTGCTTGCTGTGCTAAGTTGCTTCCACTGTGTCTGACTCTTTACGACCCCATGGACTGTAGCCCACCAGCTACTCTGTCCATGGGATTCTCCAGGTAAGAATATTGAAGTGGGTTGCCATGCCCTCCTCCAGGGGATCTTCCCAACCCAGGGATCAAACCTGCCTCTCTAATGTCTCCTGCTTTGGGAGCGAGTTCTTTACCATTAGCGCCACTTGGGAAGGCCACAATTCTTTTGATATGGTCCCTCAAATGGGATTACCTGTGAAAAGGAGTTTTGAGACTTCAGTTCAAGTTCTAGCAGTCCCCTGTGCTAGCTGTGTGTCATCATGTAAGGCATTATTCTCTTAGAGCCTCAGTTTCCTAGTCTGTAAGAGGGGGGAAATACAGCCTGCTTTTCCTACTTCAAATAGTTGTTGAGAGGGAATCAAATGAGATAATCTACAGGGAACATTTCAAAATTTAAACCACCGTGCACATATTAGGTCTTTTACTGAAATTATTAGCCTGCCTTGAAGCGGATCCTCTCATGAGTCGGAAGTATAGACTTCCACATGCTTCATTTCACCTTGGCCTCCAAGAAACAAGGTGGGGAAAGGCAGTGATTCTTAGGCTTGTGATAGTTGGCCCAGGCTGTGACAAATTGTTGTCACCTAGTCTTGAATGGCTCTGGTAATTTGTTTCTAGATGTTGACTTGCTTGGCTCTGAAGACAGATCTCTGAAGAGAGAAATCCCAAGGTAGCTTTGGTTTGAGTCTCTGGCTTGACTTGCAGTTGAATTATGGCAGAGTGTCTTCAGTTCAGGTCAGTTCAGTTCAGTCACTCAGTTGTGTCCGACTCTTTGAAACCCCATCAACTGCAGCACGCCAGGCCTCCCTGTCCATCACCAACTCCCAGAGTCCACCCAAACTCAGGTCCATTGAGTCAGTGATGCCATCCAACCATCTCATCCTCTGTCGTCCCGTTCTTCTCCTGCCTTCAATGCTTCCCAGCATCAGGGTCTTTTCTAATGAGTCAGCTCTTCTCATCAGGTGGCCAAAGTATTGGAGTTTCAGCTTCAACATCAGTCCTTCCAGTGAACATTCAGGACTGGTCTCCTTTAGGATGGACTGGTTGGATCTCCTTGCAGTTCAAAGGACTCTCAAGAGTCTTCTCCAACACCACAGTTCAAAAGCATCAATTCTTTGGCACTCAGCTTTCTTTATAGTCCAACCTCACATCCATACATGACCACTGGGAAAACCATAGCCTTGACTAGACGGACCTTTGTTGGCAAAGTAATGTCTCTGCTTGGGTCTTGTCAATCTAAGTTTTCTAAAGGAAATTCTAGCATGAGCAAATATAACGTGGACGGCAGGTTATTATTTGTCCACAGAGGAAGAGTTTATGACTATTTGTGGGACTAGGATTTGAAGAAATCTATCGATTCATTCAATAGATAGTTATTTAGCATACATTGTGTGTGGGGTACTTTGCTGGACACTATCTTTTTGGAATTTATGGGTAAATGGAGTAAATAGATTTTTCTCCAAAGAAATGTACATACAAATATACATTTAATATTGAAACCCTTGGGTAAAGAACCCTGGAGAAGATGAAGAACTCAGTCCTGTTGCTGAAACCATGTCCATGCTGTGCATTTTCCGCATTTAGTTATCTATACCGCCACTGCAGCAGGGTGTAGGTTAGAGATTGCAGTCATAGCAACAAGGAGGGTAGATGTGGATGAGAACCCAGAGATCTAAACCAGCCTTCTCTTAGGTCCCATTGACTTGTCCACCTTGCACAGAAAAGCAAGGGCAAACCTGTAATAACACCAAGGACTCCAGAGTCCCCGTCTTCATCACTGGAAACATTGAGAAGAGCTAATGCCATTTCAAACCAGACGGATAGTCTTCCCAAACAATGACTCCCTCTCCAACAGCACCTCTAAGTTATTTGGAGGAAATGAGGCAGCTGCCTCGTGGGTTGCTGAATTCAACATCTGGGGAGGTGGTCTTGGGCCAGAGCTACCTGCGGAGTCACTGGGTCAGAGAGCTGGGCGTAGCTTCAGGACCCTTAGCCATTTTCTTTATGGCTGGCTCAAGCTGCTTGTGCCCCCACCATTCAGAATTCAGTGGCAGCACTAGGATTAGTCACTCCCTGAAAAACCAGTGGATCTGCATGGGGCATAGTAAGCTATTAATTAGCTGATGCTTGTAGAGCACTTTGAAGAACAAACATGTTATGTAACTGTAATTATAATTACCGACCTCAGCCTGCCACCTTTCACAATGTCTGTGGCTCCAGCTGCAGCTGTTTCCATGGGCTTATGCAAGCTTTGATTTAAGAAGAGAAAAGTCATTCTCTCTGAGAACTGTGATCTTTCTCTGAGGAGGCCTCTATGACCTCAATCAAGATTGGCAGCTAAATTCAATTTCCGCAGATAAAGGGGGCGATTTACATGCTGATTAATTCATGGCACAATGCGCACGATCACTGGGTGGGTAGGTAGGAGACGGTTCTGGAACTGTTTACCACGGCTCTTGCTCAGCTACCCCTCCTTCCTTCTTTTTCCTATTTTTCACCCGTTTCTTCCTACCGCCCCCTTCTGCCTTACCTTTTTCTGTGTATTTTGTATTTACCCTCCTCAATGTTCACTTTTTTCCAATTTTTTTCTACTTTTCTGCCTAACCTGTGAATACCTTTTACCCTGGTCCTCTGTTTCCATTCTGTTTACCCCTCTTTTTATACTTGAACGTTTAATTCCAAATTGGGTGGAATAATTTCTCTTCATTTTACTTGAGTTGTTCTTAGTTAAAAATAGTTTTGAAGTCCCTATTTATTTGGATTAGTAGCTTAGAAACACATGTATTTAAAAAATTTATTGAAGTATAGTTGATTTACAATGCTGTGTTGATTTCTGCTGTATAGCAGAGTGATTCAGTTAGAACTGTATACATTTTGAATGGAGTATGAACTCTGGCAAGGTGGTGGGACTTTTTTTTTTAAGACCAGTTTAGACTGGAAACTCCAGACAGCCGAGAATTAGGCAATTATGTTGGTGTCTGGAAAAACCCCAGGTGGAAGCTTGATGTTCAGTGAGTTGGCTTACCTCAAGATCAAAGAGACTGATTCATTCTTGATAAGACTGTCCCTGGCTTTCATTCTGCACAGGTCATTTGGCTTTTTATGTTTAGAATCTGAGTTAATAATTATGAAGTTGATACTCACCCACTCCAGGCTCTTAGAAGAGCAGCATCTCTATTGAAACGCAGCTCTTTGACCCCTGGGAGCCTCTCTGAGTCCCTCACCCGACTCAGGCACCGGAGTCCAAATGCTTCCAGGCCTCCTGTTAGCTTCTGCTCCTTCTATTTTTGTTGTTGTTGTTGATGCTGCTCTTCAGCCCAGTGAGTGCTCACTTGCAGCTCGACATATTTCAGACAGAAGAGAAAGGTCAGCCGGAATAAATGGGCACACATGCAAACAGGCAGATGCCTGGGGATTGTTTACGTACATGATGTTTGGACCATCAGGCATTGTAGCTGCCGTTGATCACACACCAGCTCAGATGCCCTCGGCTCTGCCAGGAGCCTTGATGCTTGGTTTCATCGTGTCCTCAGAAAAACCTGGTGAAATAAGTATTGATATTTTCATTTCATAGATGAGTAACCTGAGACTCGTAAAAGTGAAACAGAGTTCACAGGGTCATCCAGTGACTAGTAAATGGCAGAGACAGGATTTGAACTTAGGTCTTAAAGCCCGAGATCTGGCTCCTGCCAGTTTCCCAAGGTTGAAGATCACCCTGACAGAGTTTGTCAGAGGAAAAGTATTGGTTATTTAATGTTTCTTTAAACAACTTAGATTTAAAACTTAAATTTGTAGTTTAAGTTCATTGACCAAGGACACTTTGTAGTATATGTGATAGCATGAATTTGATGTTAACACCTTGTTTTTTTTTCAAAAGTCAATACCAGGCAAGCATATAGAAATGTATAGAGGTGCCAGCAAAACTCATCCTAAAGCATATGAAGCATTTTAGGACAGCATACTCTAAGTCATGCTGCTCTGCCTCTTTTATGGGACCCTAAAGACTGAAAGGGCCTCCCAGGTGCCACTAGCGGCAAAGAACTGGCCTGCCAGTGCAGCAGATGTAAAGACGCGGGTTCGATCCCTAGGTCAGGAAGATTCCCGTGAGAAGGAAATGGCAACCCGTTCCAGTATTCTTGCCTGGAGAATCCCACGGATAGAGCAGCCTGGAGTGCTACAGGCCATAGGGTTGCAAAGAGTCGTACACAACAAAGTAGCTTCGCGTGCAAAGACTAATAACAGGAAACACAGCAGAACTCTTATAACCAAACACGATTTGTTTACCATTGTCACCTTGGGGAGGGAGCCGTACTCTCATTTCAATGATGCTATTATCAAAATGTTTCTGTTTTGTAATCCAATTGGGATGGCCTTTGAAGGTAGTTTATGCATCACATTGGAAGATTGGTCATGTTAGTTTTGAAATCAGGTACTGTTTTCACCTAGAAATCACCTCCAGCTTGACCATCTGCTAGGGTCTCCTGAATTTATTTGGTAGGATCTTTTACTGTTTTCAAAAATAAAGAACATGGATATAAAATTGGAAACCAAAAGAGTACGTTAGACCAGGCCCTGCCCACAGTGGGGCTCCTGAGAGAGCAGAGTGTGCTCACTGACTCTGTCCCCTCCCATCCCATTCCTGTCTCAGTCTTTCCTGCAGGAGAATCAGGCATCCAATACCCCAGTACACTGTGGGTCTCTCACCAAGGTTTCTTAATGACCACCTAACCATCAAATTCATCTTCTAGCATCAATCCTTGTTCCTTTTAACCTTTTCATAACACTGAGCATTGCCCACCATTTATCCATATATTCATCCATCTATTTAATCAATCAACCAAATGATAAATATTTTAAAAATATCTGTGTCCAACCAACTGTGTTAGTTTCTGGGGGTAGAGAGATAGACTTTGTTTGTCTTTGCTGTTATAGAGCTCACGTTCAGGAAAGATTTGTTGTTATTGTTCAGCTGCTCAGTTGTGTCCATCTCTTTGCGACCCAATAGACTGCAGCACGCCAGGCTTCCCTGTCCTTCATCATCTCCCGGAGCTTGCTCAAATTCATGTCCATTGAATCAGTGATGCCATCCAACCATCTCGTTCTCTGTCGTCCCCTTCTCCTGCTTTCAATTTTTCCCAGCATCAGGGTCTTTTCCAATGAGTCAGTTCTTCGCATCAGGTGGCCAAAGTTTTGGCACTTCAGCTTCAGCATCAGTCCTTCCAATGAATATTCGGGTTAATTTCCCTTAGGGTTGACTGGCTTGATCTCCTTGCAGTCCAAAGGACTCTCAAGAGTCTTCTCCAACACCACAGTTCCAAAGCATCAATTCTTTGTTGCTCAGCCCTGTTCATGGTCCAAACTCTCAGGAGAGATAGACTTAGATATTAAACAACTAATTACAAAATTAGTCGTTATAAATGTTATGAGTACCACAGAGAAATACCAAATGCTAATAGGATGCTAAAACACATATCTTTATATATATGTACATTTACACACACACACAACCATGGGCCATGTGCAGAATCTAAAGCAAAGCAAATGTACTTTATCACCAGTGAAGGCTTTGGTTCTCTAAGTTCAATGTAGAGTTCATTTGGATGGTGTGGGGGCCTCCTTTGTTTAAAGCCGGGGAGGCCTAAGTGTCCTACAACTGGACAAACCAGGGATCTGCTCTGTCTGCCTCTCTCCAGTCAGACCTCAAGTCTGATCATGGAACCACGTGCCCTCCTTTGGGAGAGAAAGAGCTATATGCGAGAAGGGTGAGCGATCAAGCCCTTGCTGCCTCATGCAGGCCCTTCTCAGGTGGAGGTGAGAAGGTTGGGAAGGAAGTCGGTGGGAAGGAAGGGAGATAAAGGAAAGAGACATGACTGCAGATCTTCTCTGTCCTTGACTCCCAAGGCACTGCACTGTCCTCGCCAAACACCGGCCCCCTTCCGTGTCGCTCTCTCCTCTGATTTCCCCTTGAGTTTCCGTGTGTTTTAGTCCCTGCTGTTGTGCTGCCCACGCTGCATGTTGTACGTGAGTGGGTCACCTGCACCCTGAGCTGCAGTTGCCATCCACACATTGATGACCTACAAGAAAGTTTTTTCACCTAGATAGATTAACTCAGACTTAGCATGTTCTAAGCACAGTTCATTTGTTTATTGCTCACAAATGCATTCTACTTCCTCCCATGTTTCTTATGAGAACATTGGAAGGCAATCCATTCAGACTCTCAGGCTTGGAGACTGGCAGTCAGCCTAGACGCCTTACACTCATCTAATATTGCTTCTCCTTCAGGAGAAACTATTGCTTATGGTTTTCAAGGCAGTGCCCTGATTCCATATTTTTGCCTTTTTGCTGAGTAACTTCTTCAGTGCAAAGGCTCTGGGTTTTGGAGTCTGGCAGGTCTAGTTCTGAATTCTGACTTGACTTCTTACTGCTTCTGTTCACACTATCTGGTCCATAGTAACAACTCAGTAAATGTCCACTTATAATTGACTTTATGATTGCTTCTCATGACTACTGTGAAGAAGTGATCAAGTCTATAAAGACCTATTTATCAGTATTTGATGTATTGGAATCACTGAGTAAAGGGGGTCAAATTCTTTCCTTGTGACCTCCAGTTTTTTCTTCAAAACACACCGGAGTTATTCTTTTTCTTTTAATTAAAAAAAATTTTTTTTTGGCCACACCACGCAGCATGAGATCTCAGTTTCTCAACCAAGGATTGAGCTTGTGCCCCTGCATCGGAAGCTCGAGTCTTAGCCACTGGACCGCCAGAGAATTCCTCCTCCAGAGGTATCTTTCTTAAAAAAAAAATAAAAAAGTCCCCACCATCTTCCTGCTTTTAGCTCTCCGTGGCTGGTAGGAGTGAGTCTGTGTTTAGTGTGGCGCACAGGTCTTCCCAAGTCTGATCCCATTCCCTTTCTGAAACCTTGCTGCCCCTCTTCCTCCTCTTCAGCAGGTTACGCAACACCACTCTGAAATTGTCCATACCATTTACACCTAGGATTTTGGACCTGCTTAGATGTCTTCCCCGCTCTTAAGCCCTGCAGCCGTGAAGGGTTGCGTGGCCTCCATGAAGCCGGCTTCCCCAGTTCTTCCAGTGAGAGTTGGTGGCTTCTTTCTCTATACCCTGTGGTACTTGTGTATAACTTTGTTCTGATATTGATGGAATCATAATTTATCTGCTTGTGTGTTAGCTTCCTCCATTAGATACAGTGTTCCTGAGGGAAAGACTTACCTCCTGATCATCACAGCCCAGTGCCTGGCAGGGGAGGATGTCTGGCGTCAATGATGGTTCAGTTAAGGGTCAATGGTGAATAAAGTGCCCTGGACTCAGTTCCAAAGAGAACTTCCAAAAGTGTTTTCAGTTTTCAGTACTATTAGAATGAAGATGTAGCCTCCCAAGTCATCTCTTTTAAAAGGGTAGCATGAATGTAGATGTTTAATATCTGATACATTTACAAATAGGTCTTTCTAGCTGGTGTGTAGACACCTGGAGGGAAGAGCAACTGAATTTTGTTCAACTACTCCTTGGAATGAAATAGCTGACCTCCCTACAATAAGCTCTGGGTGCCATCTGTGCAGAGAGCAGGGCACAGGCTGGAGGCAGATGGCACTTCTGAGATGTCATTTGCGGTTGTCATAGTGAATGAACAAAAAGGAAGAACAAGAAAGGAAACTTTTATGTCTCCTTTTCTTTTTTACATTTTAGGATAACAGGATTAGAACTTTTTTTAAAATTTAAATTTATTTATTTTAATGGGAGGCTAACTACTTTACAATATTGTATTGGTTTTGCCTCATGTCTCCTTTCTAATCTCTGCTTGGGTGGCAAAGGGTCCTGAGTGGGAAGGAAATATGCTAAAGCAACTCAGCGACAAGGTGAGGAGTGGGGTGTTTCCTTTTCCTTCTGGACCACGGGATGAGTATCAGGCGGCTGTGGGAATGAACAGAGGAGTCTAGAACTCTAGTGCTTTGACGGGCTGGAGAGGGAACAGGCTGGGAATATTTGGGGCTTTTTCAAGCTGATAAACGACTGTTGCCAATGTCATTATCATGCTACCCAAGGAAGGGGATGGATTGGATCTTTGCATCCATCAGAGTACCCATGTCCACACCTGGAATATTTCTTTGATTTCGAATTATCTGTGCTCCAGAAGACGCACTGATGTAGTGACCCAGGAGCACAGTAGATGGACATGCATGATCCTCTGGGATCCTCCAGAAATTTGCCTCTTTTCCTCTTCCTGCCTCCGTTTATTCCCACTTACTGTCAGCTGACTGGGCTTACCCGTGACCAGGTCATGTTGACATCAAATCTTGGCAGTGCTGCTGATTGGGTGATTTAATAAAGATATAAAATCTTCCATGGGCAAGGGGGTCAGTAGATTAGGGTCTATCTAAAGCTGAAGCTCCAGTACTTTGGCCACCTCATGCGAAGAGTTGACTCATTGAAAAAGACCTGATGCTGGGAGGGATTGGGGGCAGGAGGAGAAGGGGATGACCGAGGATGAGATGGCTGGATGGCATCACAGACTCAATGGACGTGAGTCTGAGTGAACTCCGGGAGATGGTGATGGACAGGGAGCTCTTGTGTGCTGCGATTCATGGGGCCGCAAAGAGTTGGACACGACTGCGCGACTGAACGGAACTGAACTGAGAGGTAGCACTGGTTCTGAGAATGAAGAAATGGGGCTTCCCAGGTGGCTCAGGGGTAAAGAATCTGCCTGCTAATGCAGGAGACATGGGTTTGATCCCTGGGTTGGAAAGATCCCCTGGAGAAGGCGGTGACATCCCACTCCAGTATTCTTGCCTGGGAAATCCCACAGACAGAGGAGCGTGGACAGGCTACAGTCCATGAGGTCTCAAAGAATCGGACATGACTGAGCAACTAACACACACACACACACACCCCAGGAAGCAGGAGTGAAGGCTGAGGTGGGCAGAGCAGGGAAGGAAGCTGAGCCAGCATGAGGATTCCTTGTTGCCCTGGTCCTTACTGAGTGCATGTGACCGCGCCATCAGTGCAGCAGCGCCCTGGGAGGTCCTGTAGGTCTGCTTTATAAGGGGAAGAAAAGTAAGGGGCAGATTTTCCCAGTACTTCCTGTCTTTCAGAAAGTGTTCATTCCCCCCACTTCCAGGTTGCACATGCAGCAGGGAAACCCCAGCCTGGGAGACAAGACATGGTCATGTTGTCAAAGCTCAGACAGGGCAGGAGCAAGGGGCATGTGAGCTGAGAGGGTCTAAAACATCCATAAGGGGCATCTGCTTCAGTGGGGAAGCTTAAATGTAGGCTGAGGAATATTCCCCTTTGGTGAGATGTTGATTCTTCCTCTAGAGGTGATAGTTTGGTAACTTCTACCTGCAGGGAATAGGGCTTCCCTGATAGCTCAGTTGGTAAAGAATCTGCCTGCAATGTAGGAGACCCTGACTCAACTTCTGGGTTGGGAAAATCTGCTGGAGAAGGGATAGGCTATCCACTCCAGTATTCTTGGGTTTTCCTGGTGCCTCAGCTAATAAAGAATCTGCCTGTAGTGCAGGAGACCTGGGTTCAATCCCTGGGTTGAGACGATCCCCTGGAGAAGGGAAAGGCTACCACTCCAGTATTCTTGGGTTTCCCTGGTGCCTCAGCTAATAAAGAATCTGCCTGTAATGTGGGAGACCTGGGTTTGATCCCTGGGTTGAGAAGATCCCCTGGAGAAGGGAAAGGCTAACCACTCCAGTGTTCTGGCCTGGAAAATCCCATGGACTGTGGAGTCTGGCGGGTCAGACATGACTCAGTGACTTCCACTTCACCTGCAGGGAATTTTATTCCTTTTGATGCTGTTGTAAGTGAGTTTTTTTAAATTTCATGTTTGGCTTGTTCTTTGATAGTGGACAGGAATGCAACTGCTTTTTGTACATTGGCCTTGTACCCTGTTACCTGGTTGAACTTGTTTCTTAGCTTTAATTGTGTGTGTGTGTGAATTCCTTAAGATTTTTTTTAGACAAGAGCATGTCAGCTGCAAGTAAAAATAGTTTTACTTATCTGCAGGAAATTTGTTAAATAGAGAAAAAGCTAAGTCGTTTCCCCATTCTCATCTGAACAACTTCCTAAGTCGTTTACTAGGTTCATTGGAAACTGTTCTCTCAGGAACCAGGGCCATAATACGGTTTCCCACATTGCTACATTTATTACATGAAATATGTACAGAATATTTATTTATTTGAAATTTTTTAATTGGAGAATAATTGCTTTACAATATTGTGTTGGCTTCTGCCGTATAACAACGTGAACCAGCCGTAAGTATACATACGTCCCCTCCCTCTTGAACCTCTCTCCCACCCCCCACCTCCCACCCCATCCCACTCC